>OY720252.1:11250617-11850617 GCA_963082625.1 Pasiphila rectangulata | reverse complement strand
AAAATTAATAATAAAAATAAATAATCTATAGTGTGGTTTCATCATCAATGACCTATTTCCATCTAAAGTAAGATGATTTAAGTGATGCCAGTCGTATTACAAGCATTTATGCACCTACATTCGTGACTATACAGGCCTATTCTGGAACGACAGCTACGGTCACACCATTGACATTTAAAGTGTGGATTAAAACCAGGGTTGTTACGGATGCAAAAATTTAGACATCCGCGGATGCAGATGCGGATGCGGATTATTAGAAGTTCACATCCGCGGATGCGGATTTTATGCGGATGCGGATTTTGGGATTTTAAAAGGATAATTATTTTAATTTTAAGTGCATAAATAACTGAAAATCAATTTGATTTTAACTTGTTATTCATTTTATTATATTTTTAGAACAAGATTTCAGGTCATTTTCAAAGAAGTAGTAGTGCCTCTTGAAGGGACGCACTACTACTTCTTTCTTCTTCTAATCGGAAGGGACTCCCTTCCGCGAGTAACTTTTATTACATATCTTACTCTCCGACTACTCCGGATCATTTTTGTCTATTGTAAAATAAGTCCAAATACTGCTTTTCATTGGTGGCGACATTTCACTTAATATTTAAATCAAAATATCCATTAAACGCGCAAATACTATGAAGTACACAGTAAACAAACACTCACTAACTATAACTATTGACCAAAGAGTAGAATAAGTATAGGGGAAAAGAGAGCCCTCTTTCAGTTTTTGATGCCAACTAACTTTGCAGCGCCATCTATTATTTGTGACCGAAAACTTCTAGTACCTATATCTACCTATCTATAGGTACGTGTACTCTATAGTAGGTTCCTTGCCTAGTACTGCACTAATAATTATGAACTCTTACTATTTTGTTGGTTCCTAGTCTGCTATAAGTATTTTTGTTGTGCAGCAAACTGATTAAATAAACGATGAACAATTTAAAAAACATTGGCACACTTTTAGCAAACTAGAACCAACCTAAAGGAGGTGTCATTAAAATGCAAGTTTTTAAATTACATAATTTATTTTCTGTTTTTACAATGTTTGTGCTTATTAAAATTATCAGCGGCGCTTTTTTTAATTTCATCTTCGCCTTCATACTTCATTTTTCCAGACAAAATCCGATTTATGGTTCTGCACCAACTGTATATTATAATATTAATTGATATTTTCAAAAAGGATTCCTTTAATAGATTTTTATGGGTGTCACATTTAAATGGGTAATCAACAAATAAATCACAATATGTTACTATTGTTTTTCTTAATTCTTTTTTGGGTACATTTTTTTTCAAAAATGATTTTGTTATGTTTTGTACATCACGGAAGCAATCTTCAGCATCTTGACTGGGATAGCACAGCCAGTTTTTATTACAGTATTCTTTTGCTCTGATAAATGCGTTATTTCTGGAAGTGCTATTACTAAGTAGAGTTTGGCGGCATTGCTGGCAAGATTTACAAACATTTTTTAAACACTTGGTCAAGACCCATCCACAAACATAATTCCTTTGTCCTGCATCTTCTTGCGTTAAGCTTAAATCTACACATACATCTTCATTATATGGTATATTTATTTCGGGAATATCAGAAGTTTCAATGGGTATGCTCCGATTTTCTCTTAGAAAAAAATCTAAATTTTGTAGGCATTCATTATTGTCCTCTTCGCAATTTGCTCTTCTAGAATGAGGAGCGCTATAATTATTTAAAAGCAGTGCTTTATATGCACCCTCAAAGGAAATTGTGTTAGGGGCATTGTTCCGTGCTCCATAGCTTCTGATATTCCCAAAAAAATTTTCAACTGGATCTTGATTGAAATTTCTTGTCAGCATTGCATCTAAACCAAACTTTTTAGAAAGGACCTGCCAAATAGCTTCCATTCCTTCAATGGTTCTGATTAAATTTTTGATTGATGGTACAGTTATTTCCAATAATCGGATTTTGTTACCGGAGACCTTTTTTTGAATAAATTTTGCGCTTTTTAAAACCTTTTTACCCTCCATCCAAAGTTTATGGTGAGGTGAGCCTATTTTTACAGCTCCCTTATAAATTTTGCCATGTGGGACATGTAAACTGCACACGTTTAAAGAATCAAACAAATTATCCAACAACACAGTTATGTCAACCAATTGCCGACATTCCTCTGGCAGATCTCCTCGGGCAGTCAAGTGCTCAGTGACGACTGCAACACTGTGGCTAAAAAGCTGTGTTGCAGTTTTCACTCGCATTTTATTAACTTTATCTGGATTGATATGCTCTTCAGTTATTTTATGAAGTAGCTTCAGTTCCCCGTATGATTTGTCTGCATCATAAACTCTTTGAAAGAAGTCCCATTTAACTGTTTTTTCTTTATTTTTGGTTGTATATATTAAATCTTTCGTTATTAAATTATTTCTTATACCTTTAATTAAATGAGGAGTATCAAACAGAGGAATGATAGTGCGGCCTTTAACGGAAAAACAGTCATACCGCCACTCTTTTCCCAGCTTCAGATACTTTGCTTTTTTTTCTTCCACAAGTTCATTTATGGCACTAACATTCACAGTGCTCTGATCACAAACGGTGTTAACTATAATCAGCCCGGAATCTTGTGCGTGGCGTATGACTGTTTTCACTAGTTTTTTTAGCTCAACTTTATTCAAGCAGTTGGTAAAATAGTAAGCTATTGGTTGCTTGAAATTTTGTTTGATTCCCTTAACCATAAAAACCAGCGCATGATCAGCAAATTTACTGTCGTTGTTTGTGGCAAAACCTTCTAGATTGTCTTTTTGAGCATTGTAGTTTATTTGCGTACTTATGGACATTTCATCGAACGCTAAACTGCAAAGCCTGTCCGTGGTGTCCTTTTCCGAAATGGATTTCTTAATTTTTTCAAAAATTATTGGGTTTATGCCCGGGCACAATCGTATTTTGCCTAAAAGGCGTTTCATAGCTTTCGCTGATGGCAAAGTAAAATACTTGTGCAACAGTGCATAGCATTTGGGGCTTTTTTTGTACAGAGAAACTGCCAGTACCTTTTCTTCAATTGTGAAGCGCCTGCCTTTTAGTTTTTTTGATGCTTGCATTTGCATATTTACAAATAACTGTGATGGTTTTGACATCCTGCTCACAACTTGTTGAAATGCCAAATTTTCAGACACCTTTTGAGCATTGGCCAGGCCAGCTTTAAAAGATTTGTTTTTCCTCAAGCGGCAAATTTGACTACGCAAGGTTTTTATTTGGGTGCGCATGTTGTTGAATTGGGCGGAGTTGAATCTTGGTCCAGTGCCTATAACAGAAAAAAGTAGATTAGTAAGTACTAAAATCAATAAAAACGTGCACATAAAATGCATAATACATAATTTAACTACCTAATCAACCTAAAACTGATCAATTTAATCCATGGAGAAAACGATTGACTCATTTAATAATAATTCAGAATCATTTAATCACTGAATGTAAGAAGAAGTAAGAACATAGCTGAGATGAACTTTGCAAATCGCTTTATTATCATGCATGATCTAGTAATAATAAAGGTAAACAATAAAGGGTGCTAATTAAACGTACATCTATTTAATAGCATTATTCTTAAATTAAATTCTTTAATTTAAATTATGGCAACAGAAATACAATTTATTGATAAAACCAATTTACATGTCAAATTTTTCACTAACTAAATGTTATGAACTATTGAGGGGATACAAAAGTGAAGGTAAGGGAAGTGGATGCGGGGGTAGATGGGAAGTCCTCCTCCTCATTTAAAGCAAGGCGAATTATTTTATTAGAGAAGGCTTGTAATAAGATAATTCGCCTTGCTTTTTTCCCGTGGCTCAGTTATAAAATCAGATGTTTGTTTCCATGGCCAAAAAAAGCTCTGGTGCTTGATAAATAACTATTTGGGTAAAAACTTACATTTGGACACAAGTTGTTTGTGTCTGCTAGCAGCGGTGTAGTTGTGTTCTTCAAGTACACAAGCTTTCTGCAAGCCCAATGCACCCAAAGTAAGTCCTAAAATGATAAAATTAATTCTTGAATTATTTTCATACAGCCTTGTTAGCTCAGTTGGTAGAAGCTTTGCCTTCTGTTGCTCCTTTATTTCAGTTTAGTTAGTGTAATTTATGATATTCGCTTTCGTATTTTTATTGCCTGCCTTATATAGAATTATAATATATTTACAACTCTTGATACCAAGAGATTGAGGGGATTTTCTTTTATGTTTCTAATATTAAATTGTGGATAGTATTACCTTTCATAGAATGTTGACGAAGCAATTGACTGCTTTTATCAGCTGTCTCGGTTGTATTCGACATTAGTTCACTAGCTGGAGTGTCTGTAATACAACAAATTGAACAGCCATTATCATAATTATATTGGACCGTGTCTAGTGGGGATGTGCCCAGGAGGATATTGCATTGCGTCCATCACTCTGAGACTTTAAATGTTGTATCAATCATACTGCTTGACATTTAAATTGATTCTTTATTGTACAGAAAGAAGAAGTATTAGTGCTTAGTGATAGTCCTTCCCTGGCTAAATTAACAATGAGCCCTACTACTAAAAAGTGCAAACTAGGGTGGAGGATAAAGGAGGTTAGATATGAAACCACAGAAAACGATTATGATCTGTATTAAAAGCTTAGACTGGGTCAATCATACTAGCCCCCAGCCATGAATAGACTAACAATATAAGGACAAAAAACAAAAGAGGTACCTATACATACTTGTCATGGGAAGTTGATGTAGCGAAGTATGAATGTGCTGGTCAGCCATTCCAGCAACACTTGAAATCAAGTCCTCGCATGCCGTTATTCCTGTAATAGAAATTAATACCGATTAGAAAGGTCACATAATATTGTTAGCAGAGTAAAAAAATAACATTATTGTGATACTTACCAGACAAAAAAAGTGAAGGAACAGCTAGAGCATTGAGTCGTTTGTTTCTATTGCGATCTTTGTCCGTAAAATGCTTATCACAAACTATTTTCTTCTGATAACATTCATTGTCAGATGCTGCATCCAGTTTTCCCCCACAAAGAGTAACCCATAACTTAAAACGTTCTGGAAATTTTTCACAATTGGGGAATCGATGCACAGGAACAACTATAAAGAGAAAAATTAGAAAATATTAGACAGAGTAACACACAGGCATTTAGGAGAATGATTTAAAACCCTAAATTAGTTATTGTGTTAATGTCTGTCATTCAATAATATGGTAGGTATATGGTTCTACAAATATTTCTAAAAAGGTTGCTTTTCTTGTTAGTCTAGAAAACATATTAAGTGGATTGATACGACCCTCCCACTATCATAAATCGTCATAAAATCCAACCCAATATAAATAAAGAAAATGAATACTTAGATTGAATAATGGGAACGGCCATTAGTGTGATAGGTTTTCAGTATGGCAAGTGAGTAGACATGAAGGTGGGTATTAGTCATTACTTAACAGATACCTACACATGGCTAGATAGTAAGTATGTACATAGGTACCTACACACATAACCTACTTTAGGCACCAAAAAGAACTTACTGGTGGGTTTGCACCCAAAGGCACAAAGCTGCGGCATCGTAAGTATTGTTTACCAACTGGGGCTGGCTAGTAGTCAGTAGGTACACAATGATCACAAAACAGCGTCTTTCCGCAGAAACAACAAGCGTCCCGTCGCAGTTATAGCGTCCCTTTCGCAAATCGTTACCTCACGATACACTCACTGTACACAATGATCACAAAACAGCGTCTTTCCGCAGAAACAACAAGCGTCCCGTCGCAGTTATATAAAGCGTCCCTTTCGCAAATCGTTATCTCACGATACACTGGTTGCGGAGCACCTCGACGCACATGCGGAGCACCTCGACGCAAAATAGAACACAACACAAGCACGGAAAACGCCAACGCAACTTTTCAAAGGCCGAAAAGAAATGCAGTAGAAATCTCCAACATCCTCGCCATGTCCAAAATATTTTTATAAAATAACGAACGCACGGACTGACAGTGACAGACAATCTCGTGATTTGACGTTAAGAAAATGTCAAATCATGACTTTCCAATAGTTTCCGCTTACTTCATTAGTGCTGGCATCTCTTGGGATTTATAAAAACTAAAATAGTTGTTTTTGTGACTGAAAAATTACAGTAACAAAAAATAGATGGCGCTATAACATTTGCAAGTAGACAAAATGTTTGATACTGTCCCCCCCCTGCTATTGACAATGAGAAAAAAAAAACACAACAAACAAAACCTGTAGGATCTTGTTACCAATGTACGCCTTCCTATTCGTAGGTTACCGAATGAAGTTAGCAATTATCAAAACAGACGCGAAGCACGTACCACTCTAGCTCCGCTCACTTTCTTTACATGTAGTTTCTTTTCTTGTTGATGTGAATCTGCATCCGTAAAAACTCCGCATTGATTGATGCGGATGCAGATGTCTGAATTAATGCGAATAATCCGCATTTACGGATGCGGATGCGAATATTCGTTACACCCCTGATTAAAACTATAAAAATTCTAAACTTTATCTAATCTATTTGCATAATTTCAGGCATCAAAGATGCTGAAGGAAAGCAAGATGAGCCATGACAGGGAGAAATCGGAGTTGTACAAGCAAATTGCAGATCTCAAAGACAAGCTGTTAGAATCAAATGTTAGCGCCAAAGATCAGCTGTCTGAAATGAAGAAGGACATGGATGAACTGCTTCAGGTAACATCCTCAAGCCTTTTTTAATGATCATCAGAAAGTTACTGCCGTGGGCAAGTAAAATGTTCCCCCTCTCTTGCCCGTGGCTGCAGTAAGAAAGCCAAGGGATATGTCCGGAACTGCGCTCGCCAACCCGCCTGCCAAGCATGGTGAGTATGGCAACCACCCCTCATGGAGGTCCATGAGGGAGGCCTGTATTCAGTAGTGGACGTTTTACGGCTGGAATGATGATGATGATGATGATGACAGTTTTATTAAATGTGAAGTTGTGACGTGCGTGTTTTTCTTTTTCATTGTAATTTTGATTTAATTTTTTCCCTAGCGTCATATTTTTTCCAATTTTATTTGATGTTTTTCTTTATTTCTATTACCTAGTTTTCTGAGTTTTATTGTTCAATCTCCATGCATGTAGTGTTTGCTTATAAGAGGTTTTTCACAATGAACGACTCATTGAACACCTTAAGATTTAAACAATTTTCTGTGTAAGAACTTATGGCGATGCAAATAAATAAAATCTTTCAAAATTTACAAGTACTTTAAGAGGAAGTATTATTTAGATAATCACAAGAAATCAAGGTGTTGATAGAACCATACAACAGTACTTTAATTTTCTTAGGCAGCTGCATTATCTATCACCAATGTTTAGATCTGTCACTTATCTGCAGTACGATTTTTAATATATTTGTTCCTAAAATAGTTAATGTCACCAAAATTGAATCACCGCAGTTAGATGCGTTGCCTCGCAATAACGCACGAACGTGCACAGCGAGCGTGCCGCGGCAGCGGCCGAAGTGCCAAATTCTATTTGGAGATTAAATTTTGGTGACAGATCTACATTATATTATATATTTTTATTAGGTTATTGATAATTTAGGGAGTTTTTCTCTAAGGATACCTAAAAACAAATATATTAATGAGGTGATTGATAAAAACATATGCTTTTTTCAGGCACTCGAAGCAGCCCAGTCGGAAGTGGATATCCTCAAGAAAGAGCTTACTAAGCAGAATGTGAAGGCTGACCAGTACATCTCTATGAGGAACCAACTGGAAAAACAGACCTTTGAGTTCCAGCAACTAACAAATAAGATGAAAGAGTTGGAGTATGAAAAGGATTCCTACAAAGATTGGCAGACACAGGCTAAGGTAGTGTTTATACAGCTTGTTCTTATAATCGGTCCCTCTAAAGAATGACGCGCCTAGATATCTGAGGAATAAGCTGAACTGTTTGTCAGATTTGAGGTCCTGCAAAGTCAGACAGCATTCGGTGCAGCTCTATGTGCAAAGACACAGAACTACTGCTTTTAGAGGTAGCTTCCGCTATGCTGCATCGAAATGCTGGAACAATATCCCGCCTCCGATATGGAACCAGCAGAGTTTATACGGTTTTAGATTAAAGCTTCGAAAATATTTAATTGACTGGCAGAAATAGCAGGAAAATCTTACAAATGCCATTTAGCGTATGCGCAAGTATTTGTAATAGGATGAGAGTGTAAGGGTTTATTGTAATTCTTCTAATTCTTTTAATTGTAGAATAATTCAGTAGTTGTAATTGTTTTTCTCTTTGCTTTCTTCGATTATTTACCTATGTTTTTGCTTTATTTTTCCTTTTGTTTGTTGTTTTTGTAATGTGCAGTGTCCATTCACTGCAAAAAGGATCCAATGGAAGACCAGCGCTGGTTGCCTCAACCAGCATTATACTGAGTTGGTTATACTTTTTGTATTTGTTGTTGCAAAATAAATATTATTCTTATTCTTAATTTGCCATCAGAGGTGTATAAAAAGTAGCCTTACTGATGATTTTCCCAGAATTATGTTTTCTGCATTACAGCTATTCCAAATTTTGCCTAAATCCATGAAGCAGATTTGAAGTTTTCTGGAAGTTTTCAAACTTTCCATAATTAAAGTGGGTCGACGACTTAGTCGGGCGGGCGACTAGTAGTAGGGTCAGGCGCCAAAAGATACGACTAGACCGTTGGCAGTCTTACGAAGGCCTATACCTAGCAGTGGGTAAAATAAGACTGTTGATGATGAAGATGAGATAAGGGAGTAGGGGTGAAGGGGGGAACTACCATCTTCGCCCAAACCACTACCCCTCGTCATTCCCTCTGCTAACCTGCAGAACGTCTTGCAGAGTTAGTCATAAATAAACATAATATACATATATAAATCATATCTTTGAGACATAAATAAACATTTTCTATTCTATTCTATAAAAACACAAAGCCAGAACTTTCACCCCAAATAACCTCACAATAACATTTCTACTTGGAACTTCTTAGGGCCGTCTTTAAAGCCCCCCCTCCCCCACTTCCTCGCGCCGCGATACGTTGGCGACCACACGTGTGCCTTAGATTAAGTTTATTTTTTATGTATGTTAGAGATAGTTTTATATATGGAGCACGTGCTACTGCACTGTGGTGCCACAAGACAGACCAGAATAGAGACAGGACTGCAGGATCTCATGGAGTCATGCCCTTCTTCTTCTACAACATTTGCATACCTTTCGGGGATGCTCATGGAATGCTGCCGGCGACCCCGAGTCCTTCTCCGGTATTTCATGGAGTTGGGCTGGTTAGGGTCGAGGCAGCACCTTGGGGGTCAATGCACAATACACCCCAATGCGGGACGTCAGTGCAGATCTGGTAACCCCCCCCTAGAATTAGAATTAGAAATTAGATGTATGATAGACAGGTATATATTTTATAGGGGCCGTAGTTTTAAGTATTTTACGTATTGTACTTTATTTATGTTGCCTGAAATAAACGTATATTATTATTATTATAATTTCAACTTTCAGACCGCTCAGAAACGCCTGACCAACATGGCAGATCTGGAGAAGGAGGTGGCGCGACTCCGAGCCACGGAGCGTTCCCTCCGAGATGGCATTAGCAGCAAACTACTGCTGGAGGAGCAGGTTCACTTGCTCACCTCGAGGGTGGAGGCTTTGCAACCGGTCCAACAGGAGTTGCATGAGGCTAAGGTATGTTCTAGATGGCAAGAAAAGACAGACTTAGTCTTACCTTGCGTGTAGCGAAGCAAAACGAACGTTCTAGAATTCTCGAACCCGGCCGAAGCGCGCTTGCATCTTTACAAGTCAAGTAGGTAACCAGATTTCAAGCGCCAAGCAAGCCGTCTACGTACGTAACCTTAGAGTTTCGTGCCCAAATGGTATCAACGGGCATATTACTAAGCTTATTCCCCAGAGCGTTCCCTCTGAGATGGCATTAGCAGCTAACTGGCTTACCTCGAGGGTGGAGGCTTTGCGGTCGGTCTAACAGAAGTTGCATGAGGCTTAGGTATGTTCTTGATGGCGACAAAAGACTAGCTTGCTTGGCGCTTAATCCTAGTGACCTTGCGAGTAGCGAAGCCAAAGGAACGTTCTAGAATTCTCGAAACCGGCCACAGCGCGCTTGGCGCTAGAAAGACCGGATTTGAGGCGCCAAGCAAAACAGCACGTAGCCTTTCAAGTAACTTTTAATCTGTGTTTTTAATAAGTTTTATTTTTGTTCTCTGTGTATTGGTTTTACATGTTATAAATAAATTGGATCTTGTTGTCTGAATAAACAATATGAATTGAATTTCTGCCCAAAAGATGTGTTGGGGTCACCCAAATGGTGCTACCGTAAGCCCTGACTGTTCTAGTGGCTTAAATCTGATTACCAAACTAGCGAAGGCGCTAAAATAAAACAAAAAAATCTTGGTGTAATTTATTAACAGGGTTTCAATATTGAATATTTTCGCCTAATTCACCACTTACCTCACTAATATTATAAAGCCGAAAGTTTGTTTGTATGTGTGTGTGTTACCTCTTCACGCAAAAACTAGCGTACGTATCGAGCTGAAATTTTGCAAACGTATAGATGTTGACTAGGATTAACACATAGGCTACTTTTTTTCCGGGTACAACGCATGCGAAGCGGCGGACGCAAATAATTTATAAACATTTAATGCGTGTACTAATCGAAATTAAGCTGTTTCAGTGTGTTTATTTTGCAATAAAGGGGTATTTCTTTCTCCCCAGGTGAAAGTATCTACGCTCGAGACAGCCCTTCAAGAATGGCAACAAGCGGCGCGATCTCACGGCGTGGAGAACGCACGTGCCCTGTCCAATGCCTTGGACGCCGCGCTCAACTCGCAACTCAGCGCGACGGTCGAGAACTCACAGGCGCAGTCTCAACTCAGCGAGGTTAATGAGGTATGTTCCACCAACTCACGAATCAACACCTTCAAAATACTAGCAAGCGGCGTGGAAAACGCACGCATATGTAATGAGGTATGTTTTCCAAAGAAAGCTTGTCAAAAATAGCCATGTACAATGCAAACAAAACCACGGGAAGACCCGGCACTCGTAATTTTTTTCAGAATATTATTATGTAGGTAATTGCAATTCACTACAAAACAATAATAATGTTACGAGCTGGGGGTTCGGAATTAAATAATGTAGTCAAATTAAACCAAAATTACCAATACCAAAATAAATGATCAATAAGAATTTTAAAATCAAAATTATTAGAGAAAAATATCAAAGAAAAATAGTCTGTCCGAATATAGTACATTATCATGTTGCCTTGCCCGCGCCGCGCCGATTTTATCGCTTTGCACAAAGCAAATATTAACACCCAAATTAGTACCTTAAATATCTTAATCGTCTGCACTACATTATATTCCAAATACAAAGTTTTACTTTTGTCTATTACAGGAACTAGCAACACTAAAATATGAGCGTGACAGAGCGACCAGGAAGCTGACAGACATTATGGCGGTGCGCAAGAGTCAAGACAACCTTATACACCGGCTGCAGAAGAGATTGTTGCTTGTGACTAGAGAAAGAGACAGCTATAGGTCAGTAAGATTTTCATCATCATCTATTCTGACGAGAGAATTACCGCCGATCTATAAAGGTCAGAAAGATTTTCATCATTATCTTGTGACGAGAGACAGAGACAGTTATAGGTCACTAACAATTTCATCATAATCCACATACAGCTAAATTTCAGCTACGGGCATAGGCCTCTCTCAGTTTCTGTCATCGACCACAGTCCTTTGCGAGTCTCATCCATTAGTTAGCTAGATCCCTTGCGGAACTCTTATTCGGGTTCTGGTAGGGGATACTTGATCTGCACTGACGCCCCGCGTGTATGGTGCATCGCCCTTCGTGATACTACCCAGACCTATCTGGTAAGGACCGTCTTTGGCGGTAAAAGCCTCGTTATTAACATACATATGTATGTTAATACGCGATAAATATCGCGTAAATTACCTTTATTATTTCCCGACGTTTCAGTCTTCCCGGGACCACGCTTGGTGCAATCCAAGCGAAACGTCGGAAAATAGTACCTATAGGTAATTTACGCGATAAATACCCGGTTATATGTACCTATGTTAATAATGTGTTGTGATCGCGAAAGTTTAAAAAAGACAAAAGGTAAAAGCCTCCTCCAAGTTTTTCCATTGGCTTTTATCCTTTGCTGTTCTTGACCACGTATTTCCGGCAATATCTGTGATATCACCCGCGGCGCTTAGTAAACATTAATTTGGTACAATGGTGCGTCGATAGTTCCGAATGGGAGTGGAACAACTAGGAATAACTGTAATGATTCAAGGTTTTTGCACAGCATGGAGACAGTTTAAGAAAAGTATAAAATGCAGACCTTGCAAATATACTTGTCCCGCGCGGGGATTAATAACTAGCTAACTCATGCGTCTGAGTCGAATCTTCGACCTGTATACGTAAAGCCATTGTGGTAACGAAATCAATTTAAAATATTTGACTTTATCTGATCCGTCGCCGCTATTAGTCGCAATTTCGCGCATCTGTCACCTCAAACTGCGCCACTCGTCATCATTTCAACCATAAAACGTCCACTAATGAACAATGGCCTCCCTCATGGGTCTCCATGAGGGGTAGTTGCCATACTCACCACGCTTGGCAGGCGGGTTGGTGAGCGCAGTACAGGATGTTGATATACCAAAAGACGCTGCATCCACGGGCATGAGAGGAGGGGCAACATTCTACTGTTATCTCAGCACTGCGCCGCTCATGATCGACCATATTCATCGCGAGACTCGCCTGTTTTAAAATCGACGTGATCACCCCGGTATTGCAGTGGTATAGGTTACCACTTAACATCACGTGGGCCGGTCTGTCTCGTCATTTATTCGTATAAAAAAATCTCGTCGCCAGCGGACCTGCTTCATCATCATCATTTCAGCCGTAAAACGTCCACTACTGATCACAGGCCTCTCATGGATCTCCATAAGGGGCAGTTGCCATACTCACCACGCTTGGCAGGCGGGTTAGCGAGCGCAGTATGGGATGTTGATACACGGAATGACGCTGCTGCCCATCTTCCGGAGGTAGCTCTTAGCAGGCTCTTACTGCATCCACGGGCAAGAGAGGAGGGGCAACATTCTGCTGCCCGCACCCCGCGGCAACCGCGAACCTGCTTAACTTTGTATATTTTTGCGCAGGCAACAGCTAGACTGTTACGAGAAGGAGCTGACAGTGACCGGGCTGGCGGCCGAGGGCGCGGCCGGCGGAGCCCTGCTCGCCTCCCGCGTCCAGCAACTAGAGAAGGCGCTCCAGCAGTACCGGGATCTGCTCGCCGCGCAGGACACCCAGGCAGACACTAAAGGTGACTAGAATTCTATTGATTCAGGTGGATAGGATTTATGCGCAGACCTTGCAAATACTTGTCCCGCGCGGGGATGATCCATCGCCGCCATTGGTCGCAATTTCGCGCATCTCAACTGCCTTGAACTGCGCCACACATCATCATTTCAGCCGTAAAACGTCTACTACTGAACACAGGCTCGGTTTTTAGCGCCGTGTGTTACACTCTACTTTTCACTACGTTTGCCAGAAATAAAAATAATCCAATACAATATGAAATAGTTTATTTTAATTAAAAATTAAAGGTACAATTTGTACTTTTTTTATGAAACAGTAATAAGTCGAGTCTTTATTCACGATAATTCTTCTTATGACTAATGACTTTTTAGTTTTTTAGGCTCATTGTCATTGGACAGACAAAAATTAAAAAATAAAAACTTCTCCTAGAGGTAGAAATGCTATTTCTTCGCTCTGGTACGCCACAATGACGGTCTTTTTGAGCAGGAGGAGTGAATAACATTTAATAATCTTGTTTCAGTCTTAGACAATCTACGCGCAGAAGTGAATAAATGGCGGGACGAGGCGGAGAGCGCCCGCCGCGACGCGCTCAAGCTGCGCGCGCAGCGGGACACTCTGCAGTCGCACATCGAGAAACTGGGCAGCGCTGCGCACACCAAGGTAATCTCCAAAAGCTGTTCAAACTTGATAAACAGAATCAGTAGGTCTACCATGAGTTTTCACAATCTATACTCGCGAGCGTAAAGTATGTATGAAAACTTGTACAGCGCCTCTAGCGGCTAGTTTGGTACTAAAATACGCTGTACAGCGTATTTTAGTACTACAGCGACTGTAGTTTGGGTTTCATTTGCTTAGAATTTGAATTACCATGAGTTACAAATCTGACAGATGTCATAGTAACGTACTATTACTACTGTAGTAACGCAGGCGATCTAATAGTGACAACTCATGGTAGACACACAGGTTACTGTTTTGATTGGGGATGGATTATAGATGTACATAATGGTACAAGTTTGTAATGTTGGTGATTACCGCAGAGGCGCCAGAGCCGAAGACGGTAATCATCAATACGCACGTGTATCATACGATGTTTTTCTTCACATTTGTGAAGAAAATAATACGAAAAAATCATTTTATTTAGTAGATAAAAATCATTTTCTTCATAACTAGTACTTGTAGATATTTTAATTAATAAATAAATGTTAGGAAAACAAACTTGAATAATCTTTACAATGTTTATTCACAATAGATACATAGTAGGTTCGTTTTAAATAATTATAATATTAGGTTGTGCGGTTATGGCGAAGGTGCGTCTTCGCATAGCGAGCGGTCAGAGGTCTCTGAGGGGCGCAAGCGCAGCGGACCGTCGCTGTGGCGCGCCCCCCACCTTTCCGTCTTCTTTCCTCAGCGCGTCATACGGTGTGCGCGTGAACAATAAATAATTTCAACAGTGAAAACGAGTTGTGAAACTTGTGAATAATAGCAATGAAAAAGTCACAGTTTGATTACAGGTGATTATGTGCCTAATTGCTGTGAAATTAGAGCCATTTTATGAGCAAGTGTGTTGAAAAAATCTAACCCACTTCAAGGTGAATTAGGCATCAGTACGAACTATGACTACTACGATTTAATATAATAATGCTTTTCAAACAAAATGATTGTTTTTAATTTTTTAAAGAAGTTAGATTTAGATTCGTGCTTGATCAAACATCTAAAACACTTCAAGGTTATCTATCACGTTTCAACACGAGCTATGTATACAAAGGAAAAAAATGTAAACAGTGAACTTAATTCGTTTACTATAATACTGGCAATCCTGTTGTTGCGTTTTCTAAAGCTAATTATAATAAGAGATATAGCGTTTCTAAATTGAGAGCTGTCAGCTTAAAATTAGGTAAAATTGATAGTTTTAGAGCAGCACTAACTACCTAAATAGCTTTATCTAATTTTAGTCCATTTTACGCAATTTAATTGCTTTATTTGGGACGTGTGGTAACAGAAGTGGCCCCAATGTCGTAGGTACGAATTGTAACTATCTGTAAATAAATAAATTATTATTTTAGAAATGAAAAATGCAATCATCATTTTGTCTCCGACGGGACATTAATTTGCGAAGACACGTTAGTGTCGTCGGGTCGAAAATCTTGATTGCCATTTTCGACCCGGCGGTTAGTGTCTTCGTGGCCGAAATGGTAAAGGCAGCCTGCGTTTAAGGTGTTCGTCTAAACATTATGGGTTCAAAATTTTGATTTAATTTTTAATTTCTATATTAATGATACCTTAGTGTGGGTTTACACTTAAAAGAAATATTATTGATTTATATTTTATCGTAGGTCTTGCATCTGGTTGACAACCCGAATGCCGCTGCGCAGAAACAAATACAGGCAGATTTGGCGACAGCTCAGGAAGAGGTAATTTTGATTCAATCATTTGGTATCAACACAGGCCTCCCTCACGGAATTCCATGAGGGGCAGTTGCCATACACACCACGATTGGCAGGCGGGTTGGCGAGCGCAGAGCGGGATGTCGTTACACAGAAAGACGCTGCTGCCCATCTACAGGTGGTATCCCTCGGCAGATTCTTGCTGCATCCACGGGCAAGCGAGGAGAGGCAACATTCCACTGCCGGCACCTCACGGCAAAGCAATAGTATAATATCTGTGATATTTCAGATAAAAAGGCTGAACGCATTACTCTGCGAGGGCGGTGGCTCCGGCGGGTCCTCTGAGGAAACTACGCAACTGAAGCAGCAGTTGGAAAACAGCGTCAAGAAACTCAAGAGGTAATGTCAGCAAACCAGCAAACCTATCTGTGCCTCAGGGTGGCGGGTGCAATGCAATTGCAGCTTTGTCACGTTAGCGAAAGTGACCACCGCGGTATTGCAGTTGTTTTAGGCAGAGGTTACCGCTTAAAATCAAGTGGGCCTGCCTGTCATTATGTAGTATAAAAAAAAACACCATTATAGTATATACCAATAACCGCACTCCGCAGTGTCACCCGCGTAATGCGTACACGTCACGCCGCCGTGGGGTGCCGGCAGTAGAATGATACCCCTCCTCTCCTACCCGTGGATGCAGTAAGATCCTGCTAAGGGATACCTCCGGAAGATGGGCAGCAGCGTCTATCCGTGTATCAACATCCCGTACTGCGCTCACCAACCCGCCTGCCAAGCGTGGTGAGAATGGCAACTACCCCTCATGGAGATCCATGAGGGAGGCCTGTGTTCATCAGTGGACGTTTAATGGCTGAAATGATGAATGCGCACACGTCATGATCACGTAGCAGGTTAGTAGCGCCATTCGCAGTCTTTGAAATTGGGTAGACAGTTTGGTTTGCCAAAGACTACCCACTCGCAAAGCCTTTAGTTTATTCGTGATCATAAATAAATTAATAATGCTGGACAAATCACACAGCATCATCTAGCCCCAAGCTAAGCAGAGCTTGTGTTATATGGGTACTAGATGACTGATATACTTAATACATTATACTACATAGATAGATATTTTTATTATATATAGAAAAACACCCAGAACACTCTGAACAAATATCTGCAGATCTTACAGACATTTGTCCCGAGGCGGGAATCGAACCCGCAACCTCTTGCGTCGCAGGCGGACCTTCGCCCGCTGCGCCACAGAGCTCGTTAAATCGTCGATCATGACACGTGTAACTGCGTGGAAATATTGGGAAACTAAAAAACACTCAGTTTTTTGTAGATATCTCCTAAATATTGCAGTTTAATGATGTTCACAACCATGATAGTATCAAAAGTTTGTCGAAGCTTGAAGTGTTGTATAGACAACCTAGGGGCCGTAAACGCTCTATGTTGTCTATGTTCATAACATACTTCAGCCAAATTCAATGTGTGCAAAATGTAAACAAACAATACTTAGTCTAAAAATTGGTTTCTTTTTCGGTTGATTTTTGTTTGTGAATTTGGCTGAAGTATATTGTTTGCCTATCGGTCGAAAACACTACAATTGTCTATATTATTATGCATAGCGCTGTCTGTCTGTGCATGACACGATTACAACCAAACGCGTTGACCGATTTACATGAAACCTTTTTTTTTGTTAGCACTGTCTTAATGAGAGAAGGGTACTGATTGATTTTGGTGACCCTGGGGTCACAGGGGCCTGAGTTATTGTGACCTCAAAAGGTCACCAAAGGTCAAAAATGGCATTTTTCGGAAACCTTCGCCCCCTTTTCTGGTACCCCCGTACCAATGCTTGTATGACTATAAAGCAGGTGACTTACATTCATAGGTCTAACTTACATTATATCTTCTTTTACTGACTTAAAGACTGCCCAGCCGGTTCAGATTCTATTGTTGGACAATAATACTTTCCAATATTTTAAGGCTTTTTGTAATTTTACAGAATGAAAGAGGAATTCTCCTCGTCTGCTCAAGAGTTTAGAGAAGCATGCTATACGCTATTAGGGTACAAAATAGACAGAACGGGATACAAGATATACAAGTAAGTTTATAAACATAAAAACATAATGCTTCTTCTGATAATGGTGATTCATTAAATTATTTATTGTTCAGTATAATTCTAGAGCAAATAAAAGGGTTATTCCTTAAAACATTATTTTCTTTTAGAATAAAATGATATTATAAAAGAAAATAATTCGGATTCATCCAAATTTTAAGTTGAAGTTAGAATATTTTACTGGCTCACTACTCGTGGGTTGGTCCAAGGCCCTGAACAATAGGTTTTCATCTTGATGGATGATGAAGTTCTATTGTGACTCTATTAATTACTCTGTAAATTTCAAAGAACAGATTGACCTGAGCGCCGTAAATTTTTACTATAATTAGAAAAGATAATTTGGAACATTAATTCATATTTTTTTTATTACTAAAAAGAAAACACGAACTATACAGCGCAGAGTTAGGTTAGAAGATACAGATCAGATATAAGTTCATCGTTGATACCCAAACTAAGTTAAATGCTTGTATCTTGGGAATCAGAGTGCGCGTTAACAGGGTAACCTAACATAGATAGATAGATAAACTCTTTATTGTACACTCACCATATAACATAAATTTCACAAAGAGAAACACAGACAAATATAACATACAATGGGCGGTCTTATCGCTAAAAGCGATTTCTTCCAGACAACCTTTGGATGGACATAATAACATTGTTTCACAGTACACATAGAAAACGATGAAAAAAAAACATATTAAAACATTGTGTAATGCGATGATAGAAATTACATTTTAAAACATTGTTTAAAACGATGTTACATAGAAAACGATGATAGAAATTACATATTAAAACATTGTTTAAAACGATGATGGAAATTACATTTTAAAACATAGTTTAAAACGATGATAGAAATTACATTTTAAAACATTGTTTAAAACGATTATAGAAATTACATTTTAAAACATTGTTTAAAACGATGATACATAGAAAACGATGATAGAAATTACATATTAAAACATTGTTTAAAACGATGATGGAAATTACATTTTAAAACATAGTTTAAAACGATGATAGAAATTACATTTTAAAACATTGTTTAAAACGATGATGGAAATCACATATTAAAACATTGTTTAAAACGATGGTAGAAATTACATACTAAAACATTGTTTTCCTTTGCAGATTAACGAACATGTACACGGAATCGAACGAGGATTACCTAACGTTTACGCTGAACAACGAGGGCGTGGAAATGGTCCACACAGACTACTCGACCACTTTAGGGGAACTGATCGAGTTGCATCTGAACCAGAACCGTTCCATACCGCTGTTCCTTAGCGCGTTGACGACGGAGCTGTTTTCGAAACAGAATATGCAGGAAGACGATGAGGATGATTAGTTTTGAACTCTATGTTAAGTAGGATAGCGTTGGAATTGCCGAAATCAGGCTGTGTTTAAGCTGTCATTGGAACAATTGATAAATTTGTAAAGGATAAGACGCAGAAACACTAAAAATGATACGCTTTAAAAACCTGTTTTTCTCAAAACTCATTGCGAAAGTTCTACAAGTTCTAAGACGCAGTAAGGTGACATGAATCTTTAACTAGGGCGTAGAAATGGTCCACACAGGGTACTCTACCACTTTAGAGGAACTGATCGAGTTTTCATTTGAACCAGAACCGTCCGATACCGCTGGTTCTTAGTGCGCTGACGACGGAACTGTTTTCTAGACTAAGCGGGAAGATGATGAGGGTGACTGGTTGTAAGTGAATTTGAACTGAATGTTAAGTAGAATAAGGTTGGAATTGCCGAAATCAATTTTAGTTATGCTTCTTGGTATAATTCAGTCCCTCTAGGGCAAGTCGTCGTTAAAAGCGTCAAGCCGATGTTTCCGTTTCTAAGCCCCGACGTCAGTGGGTAGGAAGTGTTTGAGTTTGACTACTGTGTGTGTATGTGTGTGTTTGACTACTGTGTGTGTGACTACTGTGTGTGTTTGACTACTGTGTGTATGTCTGTGTGTATATGTGTGTGCGTGTGTGTGTGTCAGCGTGTGGCAGCGTAGCTCTTAAACGGGTGAACTGATTTGTGTGCGGTTTATTTGAAAGCAGGTTTTGTAGCGGTAGTTCAATCAAATCGGTTCTGACGTTGTAACTACAACACTGCATCAATAACTATTGATGAAGTGTTGTAGTTTCAAAACATTACATTTAATTTAGGTCTGATTTTTGGTACGGCGTCTCTATCGAGCTATGACGGCAACAATGTATTACACCTTATTCCATTTAGCAACGGTTCTATGACAGTAGGATATAAATCAAAGACCAAATCATTAAAGTTATGAAGCTCCTTAGATTCTGTAAAACTTTGCTTGTTCCCGCTTATCAAGTTCTGAGTTTTGTAACGGTTTAAATGACCTGTGGCAAAGTCGTACTTTATGGGTGGGACAGCACGAATAGTGATGTGCGATGCTGAAGCGAAACCAACATTACCGTCATATTTTTAACATCGTCGCAGCCCTATCCGTGTCACTTGGCACGTTATAGTACATATCATTTTAGTAACTTGTTTTTAAACTAGCATGGTTGTGAACATATGCAATATTTCCGTTGGAATATCGGGAAACGCAAAATCTCTCAAATGAAAAATATCATGATATTGTGATTAATATTAATTATTAATTAATAAATTAATTAATTTATAATTAATTTATTAATTAATAATTAATATTAATCACAATATCATGATATTTTTCATCAATTAATATTAATTTATTAATTAATAATTAATATTAATCATCAATTAATATATAATTAATAATTAATTAATTATTAATTAATATTGATATTTATTGATATTGTGTAAATATTGCTTATAAGTTACGGTTTTACGAATAAACTCATTCAAAAAGACGTTTAAAAGCAGCTGTGAGTAGCGTTTATAAGTCCTCACATAAACTTACCCCTCTACCCCCTTAGGTAAGCTGTTGTCTCTTTTCAACTTATTGTAAAACCAAATATTTCTTTATTTTTCTTCACAAAGTAGGCATATAAATAAATTATTAGATAAACAAAATGTATGAGTATTGTGTTCCCTATCTTGGTGTCACGGGGTCTTTGCTTTACGAAATGGACTATACTGGTATATGTATAGGTCGCGCAGTGGTTTAAGATCGCTCGATGAATCTAGTAGGGGCAATCGGCGCGTGTGTACAATCGCGCACGAATCGAGACGCGTGAACGCAACGCGGGAGGTGACCTTGAGACCTTGAGAGCGACTGATCTACCAATGACGTGACGCCGTCAGCGCACACCCGCCCCCCTCACCCCGCACATCACCGAATAGACCTTAGAATTGAATACTGCGCATACCCCTTCCACTTTTGCCGAGCGATCTTTAACTATTGCGCGTCCTGTACTGTCCGTTTTGACGCTTATAAATTCTGACTTGCCTTTCTGTTAGTTTCAATGATAGTCTGATTTCGGTACTTCTGTTAGCAGCGGTAATCAAATAAGTTTGTAAATATTGTACGTTCCTTTTAACGCACATTTGTAAAGGTCTGCTCTGCCCTCCTAAGCCCGATTGCGGTAACTGAATTTATTTTAGATTTTCACGGAACATATCTATGTAGGTGTGCAAGAATCATGATTATGCGAATATAGCTTACAAATACCCTGGGTTGCGGTGGGATGCCGCAGTATAATAATAATAATAATATCTTTATTATCAGGCAACAATAGAAAAGTACACAGATCTTAAATAACTTATTCTACGGCATATGTAAGTATGCAGTAAGAATCTGCCGAAAGATGGGCAGCAGCGTCTTTTCGTGTATCAACATCCCGTAATGCGCTCGCCGGCCTGCCAAGCGTGGTGAGCATGACAACGACCTCATGATCAGTAGTTGGATATCTATGAAGGAGGCCTATGTCCAGCAGTGGACGTCCTACGCCTGAGATGAATGAATGAATGAATGAATGAACGAACTTACAATATCTACCTCCGCAGTTCAGTTGGTATACAAATAAAGTACTTTAATAAATAATAATAATAAATAATGCTCGACAAATCACACAGCATCATCTAGCCCCAAGCTAAGCAGAGCTTGTGTTATGGGTACTAGATGACTGATATACTTAATACATTATACTACATTGATAGATATTTTTATTATATATAGAAAAACACCCAGAACACCCTGAACAAATATCTGCAGATCGTACAGACATTTGTCCCGAGGCGGGAATCGAACCCGCAACCTCTTGCGTCGCAGGCGGACCTTCGCCCGCTGCGCCACAGAGGTCGTCACTGTGGTTACTTGTATGTAATAGCCGGCTGAGACACAGGAGGGGGGGGGGGATTCCGGGGGACAAATGCTTTTCTAGAGATATTTGTCTCGTGGTTTCTTTGTGTGTATTTGAAAAATGTGTATTTAAGTATTATATCAAACATCAGGTTTCCAAAGTAGCTTATTTAGGACTAGATGGTGCTGTGTGGATGGCCCAGCATAGTTTTATAATTTACTAGCTGCACTCCGCGTTTTCACCCGCGTAGTTTCCGTTCCCGTGGGAATACGGGGATAAAATATAACCTATGTTACTCAGGGATATTTTAGCTTTCTAATGGTGAAAGTATTTTGAAAATCGGTGCAGTAGTTTTTGAGTTTATTCGTTACAAACATACAAAATAGAACACACAAAATACAAATCTTTCCTCTTTTATTATTGTAAGATTATAAACTTTTGAGTTGACTTTTGAGATACCCGCTCTTAGGCTTAGGGCGGCAGTACTGTATAGTTTAAAGTTATCATGACTGCTATATGACATCAACAGTGTTATGAACTAATCATTATTCTGAGTTATCTGTTATCTATTAAGCCGTGGCACCCCAGTAGAATGTTACTCCTCCACCTCCTTACAGTAGGAGCCTGCTAAGGGATACCTCCGGAAGATGGGCAGCAGCATCTTTTCGAGTATCAACATCCCATACTGCGCTCACCAACCCGCCTGCCAAGCTTGGTGAGTATGGCAACTACCCCTCATAGAGCTCCATGAGGTTGTACTCATCAGTGGACGTTTTATGGCTGAAATGATCTGTCATCCAAAATACTTCCCCGAAAACACCTTCGCAATGTGAATTCAAGTTTCCTGACTAAATATTTCTGAAATTTGTATAAATTATTGTTGGATACACGATTTCGGCGGGGTTCGAACCCGCGTTTATCGAACCGACTGACGAACGCGCCTAAAGCCGGAAGTGCTCTAACCGCTAAGCTACGAGCACTTGTGCTGAGTCGGAACTATGTTTTGTGGATTTTACACACATCTGAAGATGTGAAATTAAATTTACCTTATTTTGTCCATTGAAAAGTTACATATTTGGGATTGCATTTGTCATAGGACGTAATTTAATCTTTTAGATAACAGCAAAAAAAAATTACGCCTTGTGACAAATGCACGCTAAGGCCTAAAAAATGTACATTTCAATGGACTTATTGTGTCACATTGACCATTTAATACCACCAATTGACATCTGTAGTATAACCATTTGACATCTGTATTTTCTCTAACACTACAAATATAAATATAATAATTATAAATAGAGGGTGTATTATAACATGTGTACTAACCAGAAAGGGGGGGGGGGTTTCAGCCCATGAAAACAAGTAGTTTTGAAAGGGAAAAAATCGGGAGATCGTAATATAATTTATATTTTTTTAATATTTTTATTTACAATTTTACTAGTTGGTGTTATCTAAAAATTATCAATGAGGCATTTTTATTTGTACCTGTACGCCAACTCTTTGCGGAGTTCAATGACCTGACAAGAATCAGCTGGCGTTTAGGCTGTCATTATAGTATAATCAGCTGTTAAAGTTAAATCTTTCGTAGTATTTTCTTAATGATAATTATTGAATTTTGAAATGCCGTAGAACGAAAGTTGTTCCTTGGGATGATCAGAATCACCCCCTTTCGGCTTAGTACACATGTTATAATACGCCCTGTATAAATTGTGAATTGACATTCCTTCACAATCTCTTATTAAGAATAATTGTATGTCTTTTTGTATTTGTGTAAAAAAGGTTATTTTTCAAAATAAGGATTTTTCTGTATTTATGCGTTCTAAAGCTGTGTTAAATATAGATATTACAAAAAGTATTTGCGTTTTTATATTTAGTAGACTATTTTCTTTTATAAGTATTAGCTAAATGAATGAAATGTTATATATAAGCCTATATCCCCAGTACAGTAAATAATCATATCATTCCGCTGCCTTTTATCCCACACTAGATGGGGTCTGCACAACATGTCTACATCTTCCACATTACTCTCTCAGTCGTTTCATCACTCACTCCTTTTTTTTCTCATATACAAATTTACACAATCCATTAATCGCTTCTTTGGTCTACATCTACTTCCCCCACAGAAATTTCAAATATTCTCTTTCCTATAATAGACTCGTCTCTCCTCATTCCAGTAAGTACCTTATGGCACGCCCTAGAGTGCGTCAACATTGAAGCGGAGTGGGGTCTATTTGACCAATCACAACGCCCGTTTAGTTGAGCCTTGCGCCGATCGTTAAAAAAACTTAAATATAATCTGTCTCATATATCTGTCTACGTCTATGTTTTGTAATTGCAAAGTATGGAAATAAATGAATGAATTTCTGAATTTCTCATCATTATCATATCAGCCGTAATAGATAGATAGATAACTCTTTATTGTACTTAACTTAATACTAACACAAAAATTAACATAGAAAATTACAAAACTAAAAGTAGAAGTACAATGGGCGGCCTTATCACTATAAGCGATCTCTTCCAGGCAACCTTAGGATGGATAAAATCGACAAGAATGAAAAAGGCACGGTGTCGTAATAAATATTAATACGCCCACTCCTGGACAAAGGCCTCCCTCAATGACCTCCAAGTACTGCGGTTGGAAGCGGCCTGCCTCCACCGCCGACCTATGGTTCTTACCAAGTCGCCAATCCATTTTGTAGGTGGACGTCGTTCGTGGCCTACATTCGAGAACTTTGCGGTCCCATCGGCCATCTGTTCTGTGCGCTTTACGGCCTGCCCAAGCTATCTATCTATCAATTATCTGGTACCCATCACCCAAGATCACTTTGTAAAGCTCACGCTAGACCTTGCCGTCTTTCCTCCGTCGACCGAGTCACGTTCTCGGCTTGCCCGTTGACGAGCACACCACCGCCAACCCGGAGGTGACGTCAACCCGTCCCACATTAGCTGGCACACATTCAATAACCGGTCACGCCGGCGAGGCCGAAGAATACACTCTTCCGTCTAAAGGTGCAGTTCTGCACCTGGACGTTAACCATCAATACCTACATATATAAATCTGGCAACAGTCTCAAGCCGTGGTTCGAACCTAACTGGTGCCCTTGAGCTTGTTGTCCCAACCTAACTTGCGGCTGGGCGCCTTCTGCGCTCGCCTAGTCCGGTAACGTTGTCATGGCCATCTGCGGTCAACAACATAATATATTGTCAGTTCGAAAAAAAAAGACCGTGCCGTGTACGAGCCGAGTGTAGGCCGTGACATGGTCTCAAATTACAAAGACGGACCTCGACGGGGCAATTACCGTTGCGCCGTGATGCAGTAATTTCGTCCGAGCAATTTTTACGAGCGTTTTCCGTAGCTCGGCCATTACTCTGTTGCCGCTCGGTATAGCGTGTGTTCATACAAAATATTACCTATGTTATATTAGTTGACCGCACGGTCGTTCTAGCGTGTGTTATCCTTTATAGTGCGTCATTGGTCAATTAACACCCGCTTCGCCTCAGTTGATACAAACTTTGGACTGTAGAGTTGTGTTATTTTTCGTTTAGAATATCTATTGTAAGTGTCATATTAGAAACAAACCTTAGGAGGGTTAAATAAAAAACAACATATCACTGTAAAATATTTATGAAGAAACAAAGATAATATATTATACGCCATCTAATGTTTGCAATGAGTTTAACTACAACCTTTAGTTAGATATAGATAACAATATTAAAACTAGAAATTGACAGAATTCTTTTAAGAAAATTAGGCCAAAATGGGCCTATTGTCGTTGCATTAAAGTTCACACTCGTAGCTGATGGAATTACAAGGTTTTTTTAACGGTTCTTTTCACACTATTCAAGTCGATGTTGATAAAGTAACTATGGCTTTTGATACCATTTTATTTCCAGCAAAATGAACAAAGCCAACTTGACAGTTTAAGTGCCATCACAAGTGCCATCTTAAAATTACGTCACACGAATTTCATGATTGTTTCACGAGACAAGCCGAAGGCCCATCTGATGTTAAGCGGTAACCTCTACCTATTACAACTACAATTACAATATCGCGTTAATAAAGCACGTGACCAACGCTGCATTGCACTGCGCCCGTCACCATGAGACATTGTAAGAACACATACATGTGCCGAAATTTCATCAGCCTTTGCCCTTCAAACCGGCAGGGTGATTACGTATCTCGCGACAGGTTTTGCAACAGGCAATTGACAGCAATATTGCTGTTAAATGTCAATTTTGTATTAGGGAACAGCAAGAAATTGACATTTGACAGCAATATTGCTGTCAATTGCCTGTTGCAAACCCTGTTGCGATATACGTAATCACCCTGCCGAACACAGCAATGCCGACACCACTGCTTGGCGGCAGAAATAGGTATGGTGGTAGTACTTAACCGGATGAAATCTTAACAAAAATCTTTACTTATACCATTGTTCTTCTAAAGTTTTTTTAATCTGGTCACATTTATGAAACCCCTTTTTCTAATGTACGTCACATATTCTAAATTTCTCATTTAAAAATTATGAAGTTAAAACGGCTGATCCGAAATTAGTTTATTTGCATTTTTTTAAAATTTGACGTCACACATTTTAGTTCTCCTCCCACCCCTTGTAACACAATGTGACTTCGCCGTCCACCTTCCATCGTCCATCTCCCTTATCATGTGACGTAATTGGATGGCCACTTAACAGTGGTTTAAAGACGGTTGGCCTGTGAAACATTAAAAAACACTTGTATACAACCCTCGAGTCCTTTCAATAACTATAACGAGACATGAGCTAAGATACTGATTAATTAAAGTAGAATCAAGGAACATACTTTTAAAAAAATAATTTTGACTGATGAATAATAATTTATAATTTAATTTTATGCATAAGATTTTTTAAGATCATAATATTTTTCTAAATTCAGTTAACTACTCGATAAAAACTGACCTCAAATTTAAAAGAAATCTTTGGATACATCAGACAGATTTTTTCCTAAAATGTATAATTTTCTAGGCCAGTCCTACCTACTCAAATACATTTAACTACGTACCTAAGTTATTATCAAATGTGATTTTGAGCGATATAAAAAGTTAACAATATAATTGCTTTAACAATGAAAAATGTGCATTTAGTTAAAGACACGAAATATTATCTTATTAAATAAATTATTAAATATATTAATATATTTAATACAACTTTTTTTGTATTAATATATTTAATACAAAAACTTTTCTATCTAGATACTGGACTCAAAAGTTGAAATATAAAGTAGACTTTTAAATTATTTAAAGCTAAGTTAAAAGGACGCCAAGAAATCTTTAAAGTTGAAAATCCCATTTAATTAATATTAAATCCAATAAAAGTCACTTATTCTTGGAATCTTACATAATTGGAAATAATTTAAAGTAACAATAAATTACTTTTTATACTACAGTCTATAAAAATCACATGTTCAAATTAAGAAAATGTTTCGAAAATACCGTAATAACTTACGTAGACATAATACTGTAACCTCATCAACACTAAACGGTCGAATTTACATTTTCGATTACAAACAAAACAAAATAACAAATTTCATACGATTCTCATTAATTATTGCACTAAACTTCATACACATTCATAACTTAAGACATCGTTTACCTATGCGTTCAAATTCATCGAAGTAAAGACTTATTTTAAAAGTAAATATTTAAGAATGTCAGTCTGATGAAAGTATAATAGAAAGTAGCGATTTTCAACAGGACGAATATTAAAATACCTAAGTCGAAAATATTGCGCTAACTACAGTCCCTATGTTAAACATTTGACTAAATATTAAGTACAATTTGGTGCTCAAATAATGTAAGTGTATTACGACTAATATAATTATTTATCTACAAAAGAGTGCGATCGAATATTTAACTAGACTTGATTCTTGAATAGAAACAATCTACCATATTAACCGACTTCAATCGCCTTTTGCTATTTAAGATCCTTGTCCGAGAACCGACACCTTCATACTAGAATGTTTTTAAGGCGCGTTAGCGAGGTGATCGCGGAGTTATGCTCTTTTAGCTGTTTTTCAGATGCTTATACCCTCTATAAATAAAGGTAGTAGAAAATAACTGAAGGGTTACTAAAAATATTAGACATTTTATGTTTCTAGCCCACGTTTTAAAATATCGTATATCGCATACATTTTGAGATGAATGATCTTTGCAATTTTAGGGGTGCCGTACCTACTGGCGATGGCAGGGATATAGGAACTTAGATAAGACAATTTAAAGTGTAAGAACCGAATTCCAAAAAGCGATAGTTTTGTAATAAAGAAATGTTGAATATGATTTTGGACATTTTATGTTGAAATTAATGTTTTTTTAGTTAAGTATTGCCACATCCACCTCTTGTTGTTAGGTCCTCGAACGTCTATTTTACAAGTCCATGACTTATAGGACGTGCTTGTCCACAACTAGCTTGCTCACTCTTTTCTGGGTTATACTATTGTCTGTCACGTTTTTGGGACCTGAAAAGATAAACAAAACATTGGTTAAAAAAGTCACATTATATAAATGTATACCTACGAGTATAGGTGTGTTTTATGTATATGAATTTTTTAACAGTTTGATTCGAGTTGAAACTAAATTTAGCAATAGTTAAAAGTAAAACCAATACTCTTTCTAGTTATGCCAGGTGACACGATTCTAGTTCGTAAAATGTTCGTAAGATTGTTGTCATGTTGTGACAGTTGTCATTGATGCTTTAATTATGTTCATTAATAAAGAAAAGGAAATTAATAGGAAAATCAAATCATCTTGGTTGCTAGAGCAGTCTTGCAGATAATCAATTAATTCTTGTTTGCTTACAATACTCGTAAAATAAAGTGAACATCAGGTTTAAGATCAATTTATTTCTCTAAAGAATAAAACGTTCTCTTACAAGAGAAAACTTAACTTTAACATTTTATATAAATGATTGGGCTAATCGCACGAAGTATATATTACACATAAAAATTATAAACAGAATAAATGCAGGTAGGCGAAAACAATGTAGCTCAAACTTCGCAATTGTTTGCGAAGTGTTAGCAAACTATCACCTAGTCCAAGATATTTTCCTCGTAAACTCTAGATAGGGCTATTTTATTAATTGTTAGTGAGGGGCAGTTTTGAATATTTTTATTTTTCGCAGCAAAGACCATATAGCTAGTTTTGGAAATGTTTATAGTTAAAAGGTTCATCTGAAACCACTCATTAAGGACATCTAGATCGTTTTGCGCATCAGCCATAACTACATCGATATTACTACCAAAGTAGAAAAGACTGATATCATCTGCATATAGGGAAATGTCGCCTCTAAGTCCGATATCTTGAATACTGTTAATATAAATGAGAAAAAGCAAAGGACCTAATATAGATCCTTTCGGCACGCCGTATGTAGTAATTCTAGGTTTACTTTGTATCTGATCTATTTTAACTATCGGATGGCGATAGGAAGGGTACGATTTAAAAATGTTATATGCTTTCCCAGTGACACCAATCTTTTCCAGTTTGTACATCTCATTTGCTCATTTTGCAGGTCATGGCTAACGGTGTCAAAGGCTTTCCTTAAATCAACAAATACTCCTACTGCTATTTTCGTCCTATCAATGTTAATTTTAATTTTTTTTTACTATATACATATGTATATCGTTGCAGAGAGAGCGTTTGATCTAGATCTAAAGCCATACTGTTTGTTATATATATAACTTTCTTACTATTTAGAAATGCCTCTAATCTATTGCATAATCTTGTCAATTTTTTTTGATATTACTGGTAGTACTGAGATCGGGCGATAGTTTCCGGGGTCATCTTTTTTTACCAGCTTTGTAAATTGGCGTAGGTAACTTTCGCATGTCTGAGGCTATTGGGGAAAGCTCCATTTTCTAAGCATTTATTTATACAAGATGTTATTTCGTCTAGTTTTTGACACATTTAATGGATTTTGTACTAACGCCATCTATACCAGAGCTAGTATTATTATTTAGGTTATCTATAATTTTACTTACTTCATCTATGGTAGCTTCTACTAGGAACAAGTTACCTATGCCACTTCCAGATGCAATCTCCGTTGCACTTGTCAGATGAATATCTTTGAATGCCTTAGGAATTTGTTCTGCCAGTGAGGATGTTTGAGAAGTTGAAAGACGCCCGTAGGTACGCTATCGCGCTATACGAACATCGCGCTCCCAATATTCTTGTACCTATTATTTTTCTAGATTTGTTGACTACCTTCTTCTCATCGCACATCACTATTCGTGCAGTCCCAAAAAGACCCATAAAGTAGGACGTTACCAGAGGCACGGTAATTTTACCTATATTACCGTACCACAGGTCGTTTATACCGCTACAAAATTCAGAACTTGATGGGCGGGATTTCGATGTCAACTATCACAGCGATCAAGCATTCATTTTATGAACTATATCTTGCAATTTATTGTTTTAGTTGCATAAACTAAAGGCTTCCAATCGTCTTTTATAATGCGCACTGGTCTCGATTGAAACAAATTGCCATCGTCTGAAACACAGACGTTATGAAGAGGATTATTAGGCATTTGAACAATTTGCCTTGAAAGCTCCTTAGGCGAGATAAAGGAAGCTCGCTCCATCGTCGATTTCATTCTTGTCTAGGCAAGGATAAAGTCAAGCGCTAACCTATATTCCTAATAGAAAAAAATAAAAAATAAACTATACCTTTACAAGAGCCAGTGTGCACCGGATCGACGACCCTGCCTTCGCGGCACGTCGCTTTATGCAGTCGACACCAGGAGCCGTAAGTCTTGGCGTCGGAGCCGCAGAGTTGTCGCCGCGCGCCGCCCGCGCCGCACGGACCGCACGATACGCAACGCGCGCCGCTCGCACCGCCGTGCACGCAGCGCTGCGTCGCACCGCATGTTATTGTCGCGCAAGTTGCGTTGCCTGGAAAGTAAGAATTCATTAGTTCCATCTCAGCCGTAGGACTGCTGTCCACGCCCACTGCTGGGCATAGGCCTCCCTCATTCTCCAAGATCATAAGGGGGTTGTTGCCATACTCGCGACGATTGGCAGGCGGGTTAGCAAGTGCAGTACGGGATGTTGATACACGGAAAGACGCTGCTGCCCAAATTCCGGAGGTATGCCTTGGCAGATTGTTACTGCATCCACGGGCAAGAGAGGAGAGGCAACATTCTACTACCGGCACCCCACGGCATTGATTAGTTAATTAGGATTTATTAGGTTCATTCTCTCTCATGCATTTAATTTAAAAAATCTATGTGTATTGGTATAGGCACAGAACAGAGAAAAATGAGTAGAATTAGCATGATGCCTTTTTACTAAGAGAACCAGTGTCGCTAAACTCACACATGTAAAAACTAACACACATAGAAATAAAAATTCTTATTGGTTGAAAGAGTACCTTAAAAAGGGCATAAAATCATAAAACTAATTTTATTGATATTAACCTTATTCCGATCGCTACATGGTTCAAAGTTCAATAAAATAAACAGTGATAAAAAATTAATATTTAGTATGTCCACTCAGCCAGAGATGGCGCTTCTGCCAAATATTTTTATAGTCTCTATTCCCAGGAAATAAGATTACTAATACAATGGCTACTTTTTCTACTCAACCAGAGATGGCGTTTTTGCCAAATATTTTTTTATAGTCTCTATTCCCAGGAAATAAGATTACTAATACAATGGCTGCTTTTCTTGATTGCTTGATAATCCACAACACAAAGCCACTCAACAAGAGATGGCGCTATTGCTATATTTATTTGACGGTTTTGCATTTTGAACAAAACTAACAAAAAACAATAAAATAATGCTTACCGGTGATATGATATGCCCCCTTTCGTTAAATTTTTGTTTCGGCTTTTGTTTTTACACTCTAAAACATAGTTTCTGTAATCTGTGCTAAAACGGCACAATACGGCATTTTTATATTTTTTTTTTGAAGTACGTTTACTCTGCTAAATTAAAACACGACTGAAGTAAGCGGTGCTTGAAGAGCGCAGTACTGCGCCTACTAGGTGTTACGCGAGCCCCGCCTACTTACGATTTCTATGTTTTCTCTGTTCTGTGGGTATAGGTACCTACCTACAATTTGGCCGCTCTGTTAACAGGTTCTTCGATCGATCGCGACCGATCCATCACTCATAATACAAGGTCTTATCTAGTCATACCCTTCTTCATAATTATCTGCATCACCTTTAAAGCTCCTGCTTACTACCTTGAGTCCTTCATATCTTCGGTATATCAGGGACTTGGGTTGGCCGGGGTATAGTCTCAGAAGGAATGCACAAAAAGCACAAAACACCCCAACGCGAATCGTCAGTGCAGATTCTCTCCTACTATAATTAAAATTAGACCTACCTATACAATGTCCTTTATACGCCATCGGCAAGGCCCGTCCACGTTCGCAAGCCGCGCGCCGCAACGCACACGCGCCGGCATACGTGTTGCCGTCCACCGCACAGACGGGCGCGCCGGCGACGACGCAGTGCCCGCACCGCACGCAATGCGGACCTAGCTCCGAGTCTAGCACGCAGCGCTTGTCACCGCCGCATCGGACGCCTTCGCACGAACCTTCTGGAAGGAAAGAAATACGTTTGAATACTAATTGTTACATAGTTATCTACAATATAAATTCTTTCATACATTTTATTTCAGCATGCGATTAGGGATGTGGTATCGAAACGAGTGTATCGATACTATACTCATAAGTAGTATCGCAACAAAAATTATCGATACCGGTATCGTACTCGTATCAAAAGCATCGAGTTATTCAGGTATCGAGTACTTTTTAATGATCTGATCTGAATGGAATGATCGCATGATGCGATCATTCCATTAATTGCAATTTTTCAAAGTGTGATTGAGGCCAAACGAGCGTATGTTTTAATTAGAGTGTGAGTCGTTAATTTTGTGTTGCGCAATTTACGTTCAGCTAAAATCGCCGACTGAATTTGCGGCGCTGCGCCCCTGCGCCGCGTGGCACAAAAATTACTTTTGTATTAAACCGAATACAGCGGGATTCACAACTTGATAAGTGGTGTAGTTTTTGGGATATGGGGATTTATTAATCGATTTTTTTTGTCCGAGCATAACTTATGAAAATATGCTCGGATTTTCATGAATATTAATCATAGGGATTTTTTACTAACACAAAGTTACTAGCCGATTTAAAAAGCAGGAGGTTTTTATGTGTTTTTAAAACATATCTACGAGTATGAAACGGAATCTTCGAACGCTGTTTTAACCCACTAAGACATCAGATTTAATGGAAACTTTGGATACGGCAATTTTGTATGCGAACTTAATTTTACGTAGCGATCAATGCGTTCAAATGTAATGGGACTTCATTAAAAGAAGTCGCTCGCTCGTTTTAAGTTTGTAGCGAAATACTAATTTAGTTGTTTTGCTTGTTAATATTTGCTATTCTGTAGGATTTTTTAATGCACACTGTAACGTCCTGAAAAAACACATACCTACTTACTTAGCTATTACTAAATTTTTGTTGCTTTAAGTTTTCATTGAGATTTTTCAATTGTATGATAAATAGATAATTATTTAGAGCGTCGATGTGAATAAATGCCGTGCGTTGCAGTCTTTTGTATGGAAAAGTAAAATCTCTTTTGTAGGTATTTTCAATTAAATCAATAAGACTGTTCTTCCAACCCAAAAAATATGGGTAGGTAGATCTTTACTATATTATCGTTGACTATAAGTCAGAAGGAAGAACAGGTCAACACGTCTGAAGCTGACTAAGCCGCGGGTTTCCTCACGATGTTTACCTTCAGCATTAACGCACATGTGCCCATAATTTTTTCATGAAAGAAAAATCCATTGGTTGGTGTACGGCTGGTATCGATCCCACGACCTTCGGATTGAAAGGTCGGGGTACACTAGACCAAAACGGCTCTAAAAGAAGGAATATAATTCTAACACAGTCTGTTATAAAAACTAAACCGGGAACACAAAGACATTAGTGGAAATGTCTTTGCGGGAACATTATTTCTCGGCGAGCCTTATGCTGCGACCACGAAGTCAGCGGCGGCGGCGCGGGACCGGCCGTCGGCGCGTTTCAATGCATAGGTACATTTATATGGAATTGGTGTCGGAGGCAGCGGCGCGGTGGCGGTGTACGAGCGATGCGCTGTCAAGCGGTGCACGTCTGCATTGACGTAGTGTTGCATTGTTTTATATTTTAGACCGACGCTCCAACTCTTCTAAATATTTAGATATTTAGTCGGGTTTAGACATTTCGTTCACGAACAACAATACTATAAAACTGTCGCCGCGCGATCTGCCCGCTGACTTCGAGACCAGCCAGGCTGATGACGTATCTTCTTCTTTTATGGCTTTTTGTGTTTGATTTTACACAATTCTGCCTGTCAAGCATCATAAGTGGCGCGCCGATCCCCGCACCGCTTACTTCGTGACCGCAGCCTAAGAGGCAGGCATTTAGATTACTGTTAAACACAGTGAATGGTCCGGTGCAATAAAAATCAAGTGAAACCTTGCATTCTACGCCATTATGATTGCGGAAATGTGTTGTGCCTACTGCTAAGCTTTGCTTTTATCTGCGAGAACAAATTCAGTTAAAGGACTCATGAATAACGCACTGGTTTAAGCCATTCTGAGCCATTTTTGGGACCGAAAGGAACGTTACAGGATATGCGGTTAGCTGGTGAAGATGATTCCTTACACATGTTATATGTATAGTTGTTAATGGTACCATGTCCCAGGCACTGCAGCGTCCCGTACAGAATGATTACCAGTTGTTGACGCTGTATAAATCACTGCCGGCGAAATGTTAAGAGAGCGAAGGATTCCAAGGAGTAGCTCATAGTCAACGTTATTAAGAGCGTTGCTCTAAGAAATACAACACTGTGACTTGTCCATTGTCCGTGCCGCAGCGTATGTCATCGGTTATTTTAACCAATACGGACACTGTGCTGTGATCTGGACGGAAACTGGATTGGAGAGGATTGTGGAGATTTTGGCTGGATAGGAAAATGCTAAGTTGCCGATGGATTAGGCGTTCCAGGACTTTATATAAGAAATGAAGGGTGGATTCCGTCCTTTAGGACGGAATTCAGATAAACAAGCCGGATTGAATTGTTTTGGTATAGGAAGTAACCTGCGCTTCTTTCCAAAGAGTAGGGAATTTAGGGTTATGTTTGCAAAATTTTTAAGTTAGAAACTTTTTTCGAGCGTTCAAAATCTAAACTGCAATGTGCAAATCTAACTGCAAATCTGTAAAATATCATAAATGTAGTTTTAACCATGAATTTTCTAGGAAAACTATAACGCTTAAACTAGCTTTTTTAGTTTTGGTGAAGTCGCACAAATAAGTGATGCGGTTTTTGAAACATACCGGGTATTAAACCGAATACTCAATGAATGTTTAGGTAAAGGTAAAAAACATACACCAACTTCTAACAACAGGTCTACGAAACCCTACACAGCGGGCAGGCCCGGTTTAGCCCCTAGGCCAACAAGGCCTGAGCCTAGGGGCCTCCAAACCTAGGGGCCTTCATGGCGGAACATTCAGACCCCTAAAGTCTGCCTTGCCCGAAAAATTGGCGCATGTAGAAATATTGTAAGGCAGGGGGCCGTCAAATGCCAAGTGCCTAGGGGCCCTGGATCCCTTTGTCCGGGCCTGAGCATGTGGCCCAACACGCATCTGGCTTAATTTATTTCCTCTGTCTAATAACCGGCAAAGCTGGGAGGCTGGTATAGGTGCTAAGGCAAGCCTATCTAACAATGTTTCAGGCACTGCATCCTGTACCGACAGCCTGAACACCAGTTGCTGACGCTGCGTTAATCATCTACTTTGAGCCTTGCTTCTGAGATACCAGTATAATGATGTCGAAGAAAGCGCCGACAGCTTCGATCCATTCTTACATTATTGCGTAGCGTGCGTCTAAGCAATATGCACGGCCAGTTGCGATTGTATCGTATTGCGGTTTATAGAGGGCGTTATTCTAGTCTAGACAGCTATCAAGTGCCTTCGCTTATGGGTTAGATTACGTGAAATTTATCACGTTGAAAATCGGAGCATGCCGCCGGCAACTGAGCTGTCTGCTTTCGTTAGGGTATTGGCAAAGTGAAGACACGGATAGAAGCGATAGAAAAATTTAATGAGCCGTTTTCAGTAAAAATGTATTTACTACTGAACCTTATACCAGGGCGATTTGAAGTCTTCGACTAGTTAACCAATGTCGAAGAATTAAATGCATCACTACTGCCCTCACCTGCCATATAGGTATTAATAGACTAAGTACTGTCGAATTTTAAGCAAGCTGCATCATTTGTAGAATAATAAAAAATGAAGTGTACCTATGTAAAGATTACAACTAACTCTACTACAACTCAACTAACTCGAGAGAAATTATAACTCTAATTAGCATAGTTTTTTAGAAATGATCAAAAGTCTAAAAAAATATATAAGTTCCGCTATCAGACAAGAGATGGCGCTGTCAAGGTTCTCCAACAAATATAAACCGCCATAGACACAAATTATATTGTAATTTGTATGCCGCCGTTGACACGTAGCACTACAATGCTAGCCTTGCTCTCTTGCCCGTGGATGCAGTAAACATCTGCCAAGGAATTCCTCTGGAAGAAGGGCAGCAGCGTCTTTCCGTATATTTACATCCTGTACTTAACTCGCCAACCCGCCTGCCAAGCGTAGCAAGTATGGCAACAATCCCCTCATGATCTTAGAACATAGGCCTCAACAATCCATAAGACGACCAAAGACGTGTTCGGTTGAGGCCTATGTTCAGCAGTGGACGTGGACAGCCGTCCTAAGGCTGTATATCAATCAATCAATGTTGTATGATGCCACGGAATCCTTGGTGTGAGAGTCTGACTCGCTCTTGACCGGTTTTATTTAAAATACGAGGATACTCGGCTATTATTATTAACGTCGAAGTTTATTCTGACACGTGGCGATTTTTCAAGAAAATCATCATCATGGGATTGAATGCCCGTCCGCGCGTGGTTCCGCGCTGCGCCACGCCGCCCGGCGCGGCACTGAAATAATGAATTTTGGGAAATTCTTAAGTTTCAGTTCTATTGCATATTCTACGCAGTACTTATTATATGGCTACGTGACCGGTCCCGATTTATAAGACGGAAGAGTGGGAACTATTTGTTGAAGTTGAATGGGATACACGATTCGTAGCGATAATGACTTGAAGTGCTCTAGGTTCTGGTTGTTAGCACTGCTTATTACCAGCATCGGTAACGACCGATGCTGGTAATAAGCAGTGCTACTTTTACGTTTACTGTCTTAGCTCATAATACCCTGTTGGGTATTATGAGCTAAGACAGTAAACGTCCACATTAGTTTGATCATTAATTAGTATTAGTTTAAACGAATGTTGTGATCGTCTATAATTGGCATATATTTATATAAGAACTGGCCCTTGCAATGTGTTATTATTATATATACTGTTGGCGTTCCTTTTATAAATATTTTAAAAAATAATAATTAATTTGAAATATAGCACCTACAACGAACAAAGTGACTTAACTTTAATAATTTATCATAAGTAAAATTGTAATCTTACGAAAAATAAATGTTTTAAGACCGTAAAGACTTACACAAGCTACCCTCTGTCTTTAACTATATTAATAAGAGTATCAAAGAGCTATAGTACTAGTAGTATTATAGTTATAGACTGAGAGTAGCTAAGTCGTTTTAGAACATTAGGGTAGCTGTTCAGCAGTCATTTAATGGTTTGTTAAATTTTGAAGCCCATCGACTCTACCCAATCAGCCGACCTTTGCGAATATCCAATATGAACGTAACTGAAGGCATTGACGTAAATGCGGAATCGAGGAGTGGTGCGCGGGGCGACGGCTTGAATATATTTTTTGTACAAACTTCATTTCAGCCATAAAACGTCCACTAATGAATAAAGGCATCCCTCATGGGTCTCCATGAGGGGTAGTTGCCATACTCACCACGCTTGGCAGGCGGGTTGGCGAGCGCAGTATGGGATGTTGATATATGGAAAGACGCTGCTGCCCATCTTTCGGAGGTATCCCTTAGCAGGCTCTTACTGCATCCACGGGCATGAGAGGAGGGGCAACATTCTACAGCCGGCGCCCCACGGCTACGGCACGGCTTTGTACATACACACTTATTAATTTATTGTACCAGAAACACCCAACCCTGTGACAAGTCTCTCTGCAGATAATGCAAACATTGTTTCCTCGGCGCCAATCAATCCTAGAAACTGTGTCCCATCGTATCGGATTAAATTAAATAAAACATGTATATGAATTCAAAGATTCTGACCAATAAATATTTTGCTATGAGGGAACATTATTGGATATTCCTTTACACATAATAGGATAGTTGATGCCTGAGATGTTGATGGCCCATGTACCTACACTTACCTACGTTCTGACAAATAAATATTTTGATGTGATATTGTATAGGTAAAGGAACATTATTAAATATTCCTTCACACATAATTAGGATAGTAGGTACCTAGTCTGAGATGCTGATGGCTCATGCACTAATACAAACTCAATGAACTCAAAAACTAACGCTCTAGCAAATAAATATTTTGATTTGACGTGAATTCGTGAAGGAACATTATTGGATATTCCTTCACACATAATTAGAATAGTAGTGGGTACTTCAATGTTACGGATTGCCTACCGCTTTGCCTACGCGACGCTCGTAAACTTTTTAACGACTTTAACAGCTGAGCCAGTTCATGAGTAGGTTACTTTCAAAACTTGAACATTCCGGATAACGAAACACGCGTATTTGGTATTTGTTATTTAATAACATCAGAAATCAAAACAAAAATAGTTCTATCAGATCAGCATTCTTTTTCCTGAATCTCAAAAACAGACACACACTTACAGAAACTTGGTATTATATACATAGGTAAGGTAAGGTATAACGAATCTTGAATATAACAACATAACATCATTATAGGTGTAAGTAGATAGATAGATAAATGTACATTCACCATATAACATAAATTTCACAAAGAGAAACACAGACAATGGGCGGTCTTATCGCTAAAAAAAAAGTATCTTCTTGTCTATTTTTTTAATCAATACAGAAGTAGGTAATCATTATTCTTCATCATCACCTCAACCGTAGGACGTCCACTGCTGGACATAACCCTCCCCCACGGATCTCCAAGTGATTATCATGCCCTAATGATAATTACTTGGAGATCCATGTGGGAGGTTGCCATAATCACCACGCTAAACAGGCGGATTATCGACAGGATGTTGATGCACAAAAAGACGCTGCTGCCCATCTTCCGGAGGTATCCTTTAGCAGGTTCTTACCTACTGCATCCACGGGCAGGAGAGGTAACATTCTACGGCACCCGGCATTGCCGGAAATCATTATTAGTCAGTGACGTTGGAATAAGAACTTTTGAAAAGATAAAGTTAAATTAATTAAAAATGGCAATGAGCCATTTTTAGTAAAAATAAAAAAAAACGTATTTCCTAATGAACCTAATAGATAAAGCTAGCGAGCGGAGCTAGCAAGGTAACAATAGTTATGGGTATGCATGCTGCACTGACAACCTAGTTCTCCCTGCATGTGCATAATTAGCGGGCGGGAGGGCGGTGCTCCTGCATCTCAGCATAAGCGGAATTGAACTAAATATTTTCATTGCATTTTATTAACAGTAGAATTGTCAATGTGTTTTGTGTTAACTGGTGTTAACCTTAGAATAATAACATAATATTCTAAGGTTTGGGATTTGGTAGGCGTTTGGGAAACTACGCAACGTCTTTTCGTCCAAAATTCCTCAGTGCCTTAAGACGAAAGTCTACAATCAGTGTGTGTTACCTACCAGTGATGACATATGGAACCGAGACGTGGTCATTCACGATTAGCCTCATGCATAAGCTCAGTTTCGCTCAACGAGCTATGGAGAGGGCTATGCTCGGGGTTTCTTTACGCGATCGAATCAGAAATGAGGAGATACGTAGAAGAACTCGGGTCACCGACATAGCCAAACGGATTAGCACGTTGAAGTGGCAATGGGCAGGCCATGTAGCTCGCAGAACAGATGGCCGATGGGGCCGAAAAGTTCTCGAGTGGAGGCCACGGACCGATTGAGAGCAGAGAGATTTTCAGGTCACGGTTTTCAGGTTTCACGGATTTTGCAGGTTTAGCAATATTTATATTGCTAAACCTGCAAAATCTTGAAACCGTGGGGCGCCGGCAGTAGAATGTTGCCCCTCCTTTCATGCCCGTGGATGCAGTAAAAGCCTGCTAAGGGATACCTCAGAAAGATGGGCAGCAGCGTCTTTCCATATATCAATATCTCATACTGCGCTCGCCAACCCGCCTGCCAAGCGTGGTGAGTATGGCAACTACCCCTCATGGAGATCCATGAGGGAGGCCTTTGTTCATTAGTGGACGTTTTGTGGCTGAAATGATGAAACCTGCAAAATCCGTTGACATGGTAACCCCAGGCCTACTTTACGGCAGTGTTATCGCAAATTATTCATAACGTGGGATGGGAACGGCTGGGTCGTAGGGACCGCGGTTATGGCAGCTTCGACGGCTATAAAGGTGACTACGAATGTGGCTAAGCGATCAACCACAGGCTAAAGAAAAGGCTTTGTTCGGGACACATACAAATTGAAGGCAGAATTAAATAAATAATTTAATAATTTAGTTCCCTTACTGGCATCACAGATGTCGGTAAGAAGGCTGCAACGCTGAAGTGGGACTGGGCGGGCCACGTGAGCTGAATGCCAGCAGAGAAATGGGCTCAGAGTGTAACACCTTGGCTCCCTGATGAGGGAACGCGGTGTCGGGGTCGACCGAGGAAGCGTTGGCGGGATGAACTTGTTACCTTTGACAGAGGATGGTGGGAGTCTGTAAAGGATCGGGATGGTTGGAAGACTTTAGGGGAGACCTTTGCCCAGCAGTGGGACAACATAGGTTAAATAAAAAAAAAAAATAATAATAATGCTTGAACTCTACACACAAGACCCAAACTAAGCAAAGCTTATACTATGGAAACGTAGTCGTTACATTAGTTACTCGAACTAAACATTTTTCATTGCTTTAATTAATATATACTCTTTAGAAGATAGGGTATAGGAGCTATCAAGACACTGGCAGCTTGCTTCGTGGTAGTCAAGCTAGCAAGACACTTGTTTGAATAACACGGATATTTAACCATACAAGATACAATCAGGATGTAAACAGGTAGCTATCAAAATTTCATTTAGAGTCAAGATTTAGCTCTTATGAGGTAGCGCAATCGGCGCTTCATTTGCACTTCATTTAGATGAAGTGGGCTTCTTATTACTTCATATAACTGTTAACCTAGTCGTGTATGGAGTTGGGCTGTTTAGAAACAAGTGAGCGAGGGATGAATATCCCTCGCTTTATGCAAAGTTGTATTGAGGCTAAGCACTACTACAACAAAAACTGTGTTGAGGATATTAAAGGGTTGGCGAAGCAAAATATACTATGTTAGCATGAAGAGAGGTCATCATCATCACAACAGCTGTAGTACGTCCACTGCTGGACATAGGCCTCCCTCATGGATCTCCAAGTTCTGATCGTGAGGCCATACTCACCACGCTTGGCAGGCAGGTTGACGAGCGCAGTACGGGATGTTGATACACGTAAAGACGGGATACCTCCGGAAGAAGAGGAGTAAATCAGATCAATTTATTTCAACCCTAAAACCCATTTGGTAGTTTGTGTTTAAAGCAATACATTTTAGTATTTTATTAGAAAATGATAAAATTACAAATTACAATTATTTATAATTAATTCTTCTTAATAATTATTTCTACGAGTACCTACATTATACATAAGAAGACGTCGAGATTTATAACTAATCCCACAAATAACATTAAGTATCAAAAGAAGGGTCAAAAGGTGTTCAGTAAACGATAAGCAGTTCGTTAAAAGTATTTCGTCGATTAAGTCAACGTGTCGCATAAAGGTAACTTTCCGGATCAAAACCTAATCCTATAATTGTAAATTATTAAATCCATATATTTAAGATGAATTTATTTTAATATAATTAAGTCCATATTCATCTTAATTAATATAATTATGGATTAGTCCTTATTCATCCTAATTATAAAAGAGAACCTATAATATTTTAAATTTGAAGTTAACGAGAGAGAGAGAGAGAGTAAGGCATTAATCTATTATAGATGATTTTTACAGCGTCAGCAACTGGTTATAATACTGTACAGGACGCTGCAGTGCCTGAGAAATAGAAGTTAAGTAAGGTTACTTAACTTCTATTTCTCAGGCACTGCAGCGTCCTGTACCTACAGTATTATAACCAGTTGCTGACTCAATTTATTAATTTAGTTCCCTTACTGGCATCACAGATGTCGGTAAGAAGGCTGCAACGCTGAAGTGGGACTGGGCGGGCCACGTGAGCCGAATGCCAGCAGAGAAATGGGCTCAGAGTGTAACACCTTGGCTCCCTGATGAGGGAACGCGGTGTCGGGTCAGCTGAACGGAGAATGTTTTGGGTATGTGTAGGTACACATACCCAAAACATTCTCCGTTCAGCTGAGGCCTGACCGATGTGACACTTGTGCAAAATTGGTCAAAATCGGACCGTCTACAAAGGTGGTTAGAATTGTTGCACGCCACATAATATGAGTTTTGTGTCAATAAAGGTATCGTGTCGAATAAAGCTATCCTGCTGAATTAAAGTATCAGAATATATAAGGCCTAGTAAAGGTTTAATTTGGCGAGACGTGGTGACGGCAGGTGGAGCAAGACCTTAATGAACCGTATGGAATACCAGGGACCTTAAACGCAACGCTGGCAGACCATCTGCTAGATGGGTGGATGACATCGTTAAGGTTGGCGACCTTAACGATGTCATCCACCCATAAGACCTGGATGCGATCGGCCCAACACCGGAAGGAGTGGCGAAAAATGGTGATGATGATGAAAGGTTAATATCGGATAAGGTATTGTTTGTGCTCGCTGTGACTAGTTAGGACAATTCATAGGCACTTGCCGTGGGGTGCCGGCAGTAGAATGTTACCCCTCCTTTCATGCCCGTGGATGCAGTAAGAGCCTGGTAAGGGATACCTTCGGAAGATGGGCAGCAGTGTCTTTCCGTGTATCAATATCACGTACTGCGCTCGCCAACCCGCCTGCCAAGCGTGGTGAGTATGACAACTACCCCTCATGGAGATCCATGAGGGAAGCCTGTGTTCAGCAGTGGACGTGTTACGGCCAAAAAATGCAAGTGCCTATTCATTTTCAAATAGGCACTTGCATTTTTGGTTTCATTCTTATCTAAGAATGAAAAATGACGCCCAATGTAAGAATCTTATATTGGGCGCCCTACAATGATCTCACGTTTCAACGTTATATGAAGCGAATGTCAACTGATTACGATTTGACAGGGAAGTTTTTGAAAATTGTTGCTTTATTTAAGAAATAAAGGTCTCCGGTTGTGTAAAGGCATTCCGAATATAGGTATAAATCCTATTGCAGAATAAGTGCAAACGTAAGTTTAATGTTTTGATCTCATATTTAATTTTGTTTTGTTACTCAATCCTTATTTTTTAATATTATGTTTGTTTTATATGATTATTGGTTTTATTATGTAGACATGAAGAACTCCTATGAATAAGTAGGTACCTTACGGACCTTACTGATTACCTTACCGGCCGAGCGGAATGTACCCCCGACTTTCGTGCCGATGGTCGTGGATTCGATACCAGCCATTAACGGCTTTGCTTAAGCAAAGGATATTTTTCATGAAAAATGTATGTTCATATTTAACGCGTGCTTTAACGGTGAAGGAAAACATCGTGAGGAAACCCGCGATTAGTCAGCTTCAGACTGTGACTTAGCCGACTAATCTGTAAGGACGGTATAGGTACTGGGCTAGCCTATCTGTGTCGATAAAGGAATATTCCCGAATAAGGTCATCGTATCGGAGGGTATCGTGCATAACAAAAGCATCGTAGTATACCAAGTATCGATTTGTCGTGTCTTACAAAGGAATATTCGAATAAGGTCATCGTGTCGAAGGGCATTGTGCATAATAAAAGTGTCGTAATATATCAAGTGCCGATTTTTTCGTGTCGGATCGAAGAATATCCCCGGATAAAGTTATCGTGCCGAAGGGCATCGTGCATAATAAAAGCATTGTAGTATATCGAGATTGGATTTTTCGTGTCGATAAAGGAATATTCCGGTATAAATCATGTCGGAAGGCATCATGCATAATAAAAGCATCTTAGTATATCGAGTGTCGATTTGTCTTGTCGGATAAAGGAATATCCCCGTATAAGGTCATCGTGTCGGAGAGCAGCGTGCTTAATAAAAGCATCGTAGTAGGTATATCGAGTATCGATTTGTCGTGTCGGATAATGGAATATTCCCAAATAAGGTCATCGTGTATGACAAAAGCATCGTAGTATATTGAGTGTCGATTTGTCGTGTCGGATAAAGGAATATTCGAATAAGGTCATCGTATCGGAGGGCATCGTGCATAATAAGAGCATCGTGTCGGGTATATGCATTGCACACACATTACATGCCAAACCGGCCGGAGCGGTCACCTTGACCGTTACCCGCTTTTATCTGAATGGGAGATGCAGTTAAATGTGATATAATTCCAATGAACAGCGGGCTAATTTCGCTATTAAGATGAAGGAAGGCTTCCCTTAATACAAAGTTATATAAAGATAAGATAAATCCCACTAATATTATAAAGCCGACAGTTTGTTTAGATGGAGGTTTGTTACCTCTTCACGCAAAAACTAGGCTACGGATTGAGCTGAAACTTTGCACACGTATTGATGTTGACCAGGATTTACACATAGGCTACTTTTTATTCGGGTACAACGCATGCGAAGCGGCGGGCAGAAGCTAGTGCTTAACATAGACTTAATGTAACGTGTTTAGTTTCGACACCTCGCTCTAAGCTCGTGGCTTGTGCTGTAGACGCGAGGGTTCTCTACCTCAGCATAGTTTATTTAGGCATACAGAGTTAGAATATTATGTTAATTCAGTTACGTAAAAATACCATTACGAGTATGTATAATGTAAAAGAAAAATGTTTGCATAATAATAAAAAACAAAAGATATGATATCGATGGCTACGTCATGAATATTTAAATTTACATATATTTTTGTCTAGCAAGTAGGTAGTAATAGAGATGATAGAGGGTAGAGGTAGGAGGGTAGTTAATTTTATGGGTGCCCTCATGGAGAAGTACTCAGTTACAAGCAAAGATTTATATCGTTAGATGTGCTCTGACACCAAAAACTGGCATTGTCTTTATATGTGTGTTAATAATGTCGACGCACTGGTTTTGCCAACAAACCAAACTGTTACCATTTATTGCGCAATCATTTTGCACGAACTTTCGTAAAAAAAATAACACATACCACGTCCGGCTAACACTGTGTTCAGTGCACCTACACTGATTCCCAATAAGTGAGCTTACTCATTTCACGTGGATACAAAACGGTGCGGTCTAACGATTTAAATCTTTGGTTAGTGGCTAAAATATTGTCCAAATAAGTCCCATTATTTTAATTCGCACAAGTTTCATAAATCGCTCAAGATATCAAATATCTATTCGAATTACGTTTGAACTAAGTGTCATTACGATAATTGTCATCTACAAGTATTATTTAAGTGTCAATAAATTGCAATTTGCAATACAATCGGAATTGCAGTTTATTGACTTATGCCATGTTAAAATATGGCCTTGCGAGCAAAGTAGCAAACAGAATAAGGCAAGGAAGCTATAGATGGCTGTAGAAATGTAGCAAGAACGAGCTTTTGAAATTATTGTCCTGGTATGAAAAATATTAATAATATTTACGGAATATATTTTTGTTGACTTTTCCGAAATTTTCATAGGTTATGCGAGAGCTTTCGATGAGAATTTATTTAGTTACATTTTAGTTCGCATTCGTGCGTCTCCCTCACACGGTAAGGTGAGTTTTAAGTAAGTGTCAATGTCAGTGGTTGGCCGAAACATCACTGAGCGGTGCGGGTGGAGAAGCATATAGCTGAGACGGGGCTTTTGATCCACATTGCTACAGCGAACAGTTCTTTACTACTTATGTTATGTTTACTGTACAATGTTTGTTCTCTTTTCTTTTTTTTTCTGTTTTTTCATTTGCGTGCTGTAGGTGATATTATGAATTAATCTTTGTGAAGTTAACAAACGATTTTCATTTATTCATTATTTCAAGGAAATACTATATCTATAAGTAAAACATGTAGTGGCACAAACATAAACACCAATTTTATTCAATTTGTGTAAGACAGTTGAGTTCCCAATATCGTTAATTATGTTCATTCTATCGTAAATTATGTCTCTGTCTCAGTAGAGTTGTGTTTAGAACATAATAGAGTAAACTATCTGTTTTGCGACAAGAGGTCGGTAATTTTGTTTTCTTATCACTTTTTTCGATTAGGTAGATATGTACTATCTTTTTCGATATCTTCCAGAAATATTGAAAAGTTTTAGAACTTGTCTTGGTTTTTCGCTTATAATGCATGATTCTAAAGAACAAATGGAAAATATTTGAATAGGTACGTCATTGCTTATTTTGAATGAGGAGTGTACATTCTAAATTTCAAACGTCTACCATGCACAGTTTTAGAGATATGGCACGTTTGTAAAGACAACTTTGAACCCCTTAAAGTTCGAATTCCCAAAACCCAATACATATCCTGAAAATTTAAATAATCTAGGGGCATGTTTTAGGCCTCTTTAAGGGGAACAATTCTTTAATACATCATTTGTACCTTGTACATAACTTTAATGGCGGCGAACGCCAAAGCAACTCCCAAACGCCATGAAATTACCCGTCAACTTCAACAATCTTCATCATCGTTCAGCAGACCTACACCAAAGCTCAATTAATTTAACTTCTAAACCCTTCTATTGAATCACTCTATCTTAGTGAAAAACGCATCAAAACCCGTTACGTGCTTTAGAAAGAGAAGAAAGCCAAACTGACAGACAGACGCAAGAAGCGACTTCAATTTATACTATGTACCTCTAGATATATAGTGATAAACATGGATCAGGTATTGTGTTGTAATTTACGTATGAGTACTTCATATTCCGATTGGCCCCGGGTCTCCATATTTACTACAGTAAGTACTTGCAAAAAGCGGAGTTGTAGTTGATCTGCCAAACTAATTGAGATGGTGCATAGAAGCGTAACTTGCGCTAATTGTAATGGTATTAAAGCAATAATAAGTACTGAGTTTGATAACCTCGCAGAGGAACAAGTGTGTGAATTATCAGCTATTGAACTAATAGATCTAAACGTTGTTGTATTATGCGTGTATAGAACTAACTTAATAACCTCATCTGTGCTTTTTGTGCACTTAGAGCGTGTTTTCGAACGAGCCTGCGAGTGTGGAAAACATTGTATTATTGTGGGTGATTTTAATATCAATTGGTTGAACATACAATGTTCAGATCGTAAACAACTCAGTGATTTATTATCAGTGTACAATTTTCGGAATGAAGTAGACTTCCCTACTCGAGTGATTGGTGCATCTTCGACGAGTTTGGATCATGTTTATAGTAACTTGGGGACCGGCGCGTTGACGGTGACGCCGGTGGATACTTATCTGAGTGACCACCGGGCCGTCCGCGTCCGCGTCGTGGTGCCAGCGATGGGAATATCTCAACCGAGGACCAGCCTCATCAGGAATCATTCAGAGGTAAATCGTATAAATTTTTATACGGCTATAGAGAGTATAGACTGGGCCAATGTTTATAACAATAGTCCACACCCGAATGATTTGGCAATATCCATTATTAATATTCTAAAAAATAAAATAGACATCTGTTTCCCTCTTAAGCAGAAGAATATAAGACAAAAATCGTGGGTGAGTGAGGAGATAAAAAGCTTAAAATCTTTCCTATTCGAAATTACTAGTCTTTCTAAAAGATATCCTCAGTTTGATAATTTAGAAAACCTTATGACAACTTTCAATGATAAATATGACTACCTTATTAACCGGACAAAATGTAATCACTATATGAAAATCATTGCGAATAATCCAAACACACAGAAAGCTGTATGGAAAGTGGTGAATGAAGAGAGAGGAAAATGTTCAGCACCAACTCTTTACTTTACGGATGTTGTTAAAGATCCTACCACGGGAATAAAATATAATTCCAGGAAGGCAGCTGCGGACGCCATGAATTCAAGATTCGTGAGTGCGGCGGTAGCGTGCGGCGCCCCGCGCGCTGACCTCTGCGCCGTCAGTGCTGCGCTCGCCGCCGCATGTCCAAAAGCTGACCGTTCACTACGGTTTCTGCGCTTCTCACCAAAAGAAGTGCATCGAATTATCACGGCAGGCATCCCAAGTAAGCCTACAAAGGACTTGTATTATATTTCCATGGAAATGTTACGCATCGTTGTAAAACCACTTGCACCTTGCCTCGCAATTCTATTTAACTGGTGCTTAGTCACTGGTACCTACCCACTAGTATTCAAAGCTAGTAAGATATCGCCACTATTCAAAGGGAAGGGCAAGCGCGAAAACTTGGACGGGTACAGGCCCGTATCCATTATTCCTGCCTTGGCTAAAGTGTTCGAGAACGGTATAAGCACTAGACTAACGGAATACCTCCAGCGCACCGAAGTGCTATCTGAGCGGCAATATGCGTACCGCGCGGGTCGATCTACCACATCACTTACGCGCGAGGTGGTTCGTAAGATTCTCGAAGCTTGTGAGCGCCGGCAGCGAGTTGCTGTCCTGTGCTGTGACCTCTCAAAAGCCTTTGATGTCGCAGACCACTGCGTACTCGCTGCGAAGCTCCGGCACTACGGAATAGACGGAGCTGCGCATGCACTTCTCACCGATCTACTTCAGCACAGATCCCAAGTCGTGGTTAGTGATGGGGGAGAAGTCAAGTCTGATCCGTTGACTACCGTTATGGGTGTAGCTCAAGGGTCCTCAGTGTCTAATTTGCTGTTCACTATACTACTTAATGACCTACCGGCCTCGGTAACCATGAGTGACATTTTTATGTATGCTGATGACGTAGCAGCTATTGTGACAGCAGATACTGTGGACGGTCTTGAAACCAAATTAAATCAAGCAGCACATGAACTTGCACTTTGGTTTCAACACAATGGCCTCGTCCTCAATATAAATAAGACACATTATATACATTTTTCTATCTCAGGACGAACCACTAGGAGCTTATCGGTGTGTATTAATGGTGTTTCAGTGCATGAGGCAATGTCTACAACGTTTTTGGGGTTCGAACTGGACCGCGGGCTGACGTGGGCGGCACACGTGGACAAGCTGTGCGCGCGGCTGGGCAGTGCGTGCTACGCGCTGGAAAGAGTCTCACGCGTGCTTCCTGCCGATGCAGTCCGTATGTGTTACTTTGCTACCGTTCACTCATTATTACAATATGGCGCAGATCTTTTTGGACGCGCGGCCGAAAGGGAGCGCATTTTTAGAATGCAAAAGAGAGCGATACGAGCAATTGTTCATGTATCACGAAGGACATCAGTGAGACCTTACTTTAAGGAACTTAATATCATGACCTTTCCAGCGATAGTAATTTATCAGGTAGCAGTATATGCTCGCCAAAACCTGAAGTCGTTTACTGAGCAAGCGGAGGTACATGAACACTTGACACGCAACGCTAAAAATCACTGGCTGATACCTGTGGCCACACGCCTGGTGAAGTCCGATAAGCTGACGCACGTGATGGGCCCAGTTACATATAACAGACTTCCTGATAGCGTCAAGGATGCACCAAGTACTACGAATTTCAAGTGGAGGCTGAAACGCTGGCTCGTAGAAAACACGTTCTATTCTCTTGACGAATTTTTTTAGTGAGTAATAACGATTTATAATTTTATTTAAAACTGACATTTGAATTTATTGTTATTATTGTATTGTTATTTTCAATGTACCTTTCATTATTTAATTTATGACGTGATCGTAATTGATACGCATTAAGGACCTATAATTGTGACAAATTATCAATAAAATCTTTATATCTTTATCTTTATATCTTTTATCCCTTACGACACGCGACGCCCGCGCCGCCGTGCTGAAACGCGTCGCGAGCTTTTAGTTCCTAATATTTTATACCCTAGTTAAGGTTGGTTTGGTTGCTTAGACAGGCATTTTATGAATTTTGACTTATACCGTACACAATCAGGCAGTTGCGTTATTTATTGAATTCAAACTATTTTGACTTTAAAGCACCACATAAACTAGTATTAGCGCGTTCTTAAAAGTATTGATCTACCATGCTACCCATTTAAATGAAGAAGATTTGAAGTAGGAAACACTTACTGAGCATTTATTTAAAGATTGCTCGAGTAACGACATTTTGAAAGAATTCATTCATTAAACCGCTATACTAATGTTGTCCAAAACCAAACTCAGTTAATTTGATGTCCGTCTGTCCGTCTGTCGGTCTGTCAAGACTCTATCTCGAAAGTTGTAGTGGTATCAAGTTGAAACCATATACTCAAATCTACAGACTTTTTAAGCTGTGAAATTAAAAATCAATATTCTAAGTTATCCTTAAAAAAAAGATACAACTGTTTATGCCGCAAAAAACGCATGTTTCGACATTCTCAAAGGAATCAAAATTCATAGGGTAGGTACTTCCCGTAGACCTAAAACTATAAAATTTGGCAAAGTTTAGGTTAATATAACGATCTGATTTCTACTAAATCTACATAAAGTAATAATTCCCTTTGCTAAACTTTAGCATTTTCATCGGTAGTTTCAGTTCTATTTCATTTCTCAGCAGTCCATCACTATCTCATACAGGTTATACCTACAATCGAAGCGTAACTGATGGTTCTCGACAGTATAGATATAGACTGTAGAGCGTAAGCACATCCATACAGAGGGACACAAGACCTTCTAAAGCGGAATAAAAAAATAGATACAAAGAGTTCTGAAGTAGTTTACAAAAAAAAAAAAATATGGAGAAAAAAAATACAGAAATAGAGACGACTTGGGAACTCTCAACTTTTTTGAAATCGGTTGTAAAACCACCCCAAAAATATTAATCATGCGCAAGAGCATTTCCGAATGCCACGCCACGCGCTGTGGCGCTCCGGCGCCGTTACAGGAATGCGCTAAAATGACTAGACTATAGTCCTATAGATATATTAGTTTACGATTTTTGCGATGGACTCAAAACACGTTAAGTATGTTTTGGTGGAACCGGTTTGACTATTTGGTTTCTTTTTAGATCACGCCAACATTCTTGCAACCATGCTCATAGTAACTAGTATTTTTTTACCTACTAGCATAGATAAGCCTATTATTAGATTCACTTGAACTCATTGGTATTGCCGAATGGGTTTTTATTAATAATGAGTTTGTAAGTTTCCTTGTTGGTAGCCCCTTTTAATAAATTTTAATCGACATAAGTTTCTTACATGCCTTTTAGAGTCCGGAAGTGTAGAATGTGGTCTATCCACATCCAACACTCCCGGATATCAAAATGCTGGTCATCATATGAATATATTATTTTATCATATCATTGATCATTTGATATTCAGATTCTATATAATTATTCGGAATCTGTTGTCAAATATGGATATCTTATTACCTTAATTCATTTATCCGATTATGTTTCGAACATTGATAGATGTCTGCTCGGGACCATGATAGGTGCAAATAGCAATGCCAAAATACCCAATAATCCACGGCCTTGGCCTTCATAAGTTTAATATTGCTCTATATTTGAAAATAATGCACGAAGACAATGAAGAAAACAAACAGAAGAACAAAAAATTGATGTTTTTTTATACATTAAACATAAGAACAAAAAGATATTAGGGCGTTAGTGACTTAAATGGACCACCTCAGCATTATCTTCTAGTTTCCATAGCACAAGCTATAGATATTTGGGATAGTGTGAAAAGTCCAAGTTTTTTCAACGCATGCATGCCAGAGCCTCCCATTTCTCTCTCTCCTCACGAGAAGTATTGTAAAAGTTTAACATTTTTATAACCGTTTCGAGTTTGCATCGAAATTAAACAGTAGTGGCTCTACAAATGCACCCCGGGCGAGACGTATCGCGCATCGCAACGAGCCATTGAGCGTATGCAATGGAGCTGCGAGTTCTACGAACAAACGACCAATTTACCAGCAATAGTAGGGGAGTGGTCGTCATTACTGGGATTCATCTAGACTAGAGTGGTAATGGTCTTCGTATAATACTAGCTGCTGTTCGCGGCATTGCTGGCCTTTTCATTTCTTTGCGCGGCACGCTATATTTTTTTTTAATTTCAGTTGCCTATTTTACATGCAGCAGCAGCAAAATCGAGTCATTTCGGAGCCGAAACAAACAAACTAAAATCATACGTAAGTTAATTTTAAAAATAAATTTTTGTTATAGTTTTCCTACTTTTAAATACAATAATTGAATATGCACCAAGTTAAACGTGCAACATAATGCAATATTTGAGGAGTTCCCTTGATTCCTCAAAGATCCTATCATCAGAACTAAGTTTTAAAAAAATGGAACATAGTAAACTGTATCTATTTGCATTCAAAAATAATTTTCCAAATTGGTTCATAAACGACGGAGTTCTGAGGTAACAAATTTTAAAAGATTAAAAAAAAAACAGATGACTTGAAAAACTCATTTTTCAATGTTAGTTAAAAACTCTAACCTCTAAGTAGCAACCTAACTACTAGAAGTTGTAACCTGTTGCAATATTTCTGTTAATATACTGCAGATTAAAAGCTCGATGAAGGGTTCGTTCGCTTGTTAATTGAGAGGATGCCATTTATCTGGTTAAGCTTCTCGTAATAAATGAAAAGCGATCATGCTTTTTATTTATTACTTCTAAGTTATTAGACCAGGAAAGTTGAAGTGGTACTGGACGGGTCACGTCTGCAAATCGGATAAATCATGGGCCCATTAAAGATTTTAATCGTTAGATACGCCTTTACCGTGATGAGACTGCACCGTTTTGTTTCCACACGAAATGATTGAGCTCACTCATTTGGAATCAGTGTACCTCTGAACGCAGTGTTAGCCGGACGTGTTGTGTGTTATTTTTTCCCCTAAAGTTCGTGCAACTTGATCGCAAAATAAATGGTAACAATAACAGTTTGGTTTATTGGCAATACTAGTGTGCGTGCGTCGGCATTATTGTTAACACAAATAATAAAGACAATGCGTTTTTGGTGTCAGGGCACATCTAACGCTTTAAATCTTTGGGGCACAGGATGTAATTGCGATAACATAATTATGTAGTTTCATATTTACTTCAGTCAACAAATATAATAATAACGACACAGGTTTCAGTATACATTTCTGAAGCGCTACAGTAGCGCTTCAGCCCCATGGGATGCCTGAAAACATTGTTATAAGTCACTCTGATACCGTCGTTTGATTTTTTGGTATAATCTGTCCAAAGTTGATATGTGTAGAAAGACTGACAATATGATTTAAACTATTATTTACAAAAATGTTGAAAAAATTAGCGTTCCCCCTTTATCTCCGAAGTTTGCGGAGATAAACCTCTGAAACTTATAAAGTGTAAAAAATCTACATAAGTTCCGCTATCAGACAATAGATGGCGCTGTCAAGGTTCTCCAACAAATATAAAACCGCCTTTGTCATATATTATATTTTATGATGGCACGGAACCCTCGGTGCGCGAGTCCGACTCCCTCTTGCCCGGTTTTATTATAGTTTCAGTGTTTTTCCATTATCTTCTACACCGACTGTGCCGACCCCGCATACTGTAGGAAATGGGTTCCTACAGTATGCGGGGTCGGCACACCGTTCCCCTTTCCAATCTCCTCTTTCAGACGCCATGATAATCACTCACGCGATTCTTTCTCATATTTTCATAAACACAATCTATCCATCACTTCTTGCGTCTTTCCTCTTGCATCCCTAATTTCACATTAATTCCAATGAAATATATTCCTATATTTAATTCAATCCGCCTTATCACATGGAATACCGTGCTAACCTATTACTCTTATTCCACTGGCGCTACTTTCACACTTCTTCTGACATACATTTTAATCCTGTCCATTTTCCTCACTCCACAATTCTCTTTCTCATCTCTGCTCTCCATATGCTCTTCTTTCATTGGTCACTTTCAATCAAAGTAATCTTATGCACCTCTAACCAAACCCGTAGTAACTATAAACATTCTACCACAATTTATACAAACAGCAATATCATATTAATGCTATTATCCGTGCAGTTATTATCTAGAATCAACGCTGTTGCATTTTATTAATTTATTATTGCCGCACGTTTAATTAGTTCTGGAGATACACGTTTTGAGTCTGTTTGTTTAAACTAATATTAATTGATTGTGTTAATGTCTACTCAGCTGCATTACATGAAAAAGGCTGCAAGCATTTGGTGATTTAAAATATTCATCATCATCATCATCATTTCAGCCGTAGGACGTCCACTGCTGGACATAGGCCTCCCTCATGGATATCCAGTTAATGCGGTTGGAAGCGATCTGCATCCACCGTCGACCTGCGGTCTTCACCAGGTCATCATCCCATCTTGTTGGTGGACGTCCTACGCTGCGCTTGCCGGTCCGTGGCCTCCACTCGAGAACTTTTCGGCCCCATCGGCCATCTGTTCTGCGAGCTACATGGCCTGCCCATTGCCACTTCAACGTGCTAATCCGTTTGGCTATGTCGGTGACCCGAGTTCTTCTACGTATCTCCTCATTTCTGATTCGATCGCGTAAAGAAACCCCGAGCATAGCCCTCTCCATAGCTCGTTGAGCGACTCTGAGCTTATTCATGAGGCCAATCGTGAATGACCACGTCTCGGTTCCATATGTCATCACTGGTAACACACACTGATTGTAGACTTTCGTCTTAAGGCACTGAGGAATTTTGGACGAAAAGACGTTGCGTGTAAATAATTTTTGTTACCATAGACAGAAAAACGTCTTATGGGTCAAATAGTAAATTATTACGTACACCTAATCTTTTGAATTCTACTATATAGGAGATATCTATTTGCGACTTTTCCAAACTTTGAAAAATATTTAAACGAAGTTTCATATTATAAGTTATTATAGGTGCCAACAGTAGAATTTTGCCCTCCTCCCTTGCCCGTGGATGCAGTAAGAATCTGCCTAGGGATTTCTCCGAAGATGGGCAGCGTTTTTGCGTGTATCAACATTCGGTACTGTAATGCACTCGTCAACCCGCCTTCCCAGCGTAGTGAGTAATGCAACCACCCTGGCTTTACCAGTACTTGGAGATCCAGAACGCAGCAGTGGACGTCCTACGGTTGAAATGATGATGGTAAATTAGAATATTCCTCTGAAAATAATTAATTTCGTACCAAATCCAGTTCGCTTAGAGAAATCTCCCTATTTTCACATACTTCTAGTATGTAAAAATGTTTAAGTTTTATCCTAAGCCGCTATACAAATCTAGTACAGATAAGAGTATGATTCATCGACCAGTAGAACCAATCCATGGCAATAGTTATCCATCATTACTAGGCCGGTACTTAGCTGTTATTTATTTTATAGGCAGTATTAACGGCAAAATGGAAGGAAACCGTAACTAAGGTAAGAAAATGTAAACATATAATGTACTCGCTTGAGCAGAAATATTTTGGTTAGTTTGGATGAAGGTAGCTATTGTATAGTACGTTTCGTACCTATTATAGGGACAAAAACTAAGGTGAGTTTTCCTTTTCTTAAATCTAGCGCTATATTAAAATAAATAAGTAATGCTGGACATGTCACACACCTTGTGTTTTGGGTCCCAGATGGTTGATAGAATACTTAAATATTTTTTTATCGTAAATAAATTCCTAGAAAACACTCACATCCGAGACCATTATCTGCAGAAAAGTAAACTGCTGGACATAGGCCTCCTTAATGGATATCCAAGATCATGCTTTGCCATACTCCCCTTGCTTGACAGGTGGGTTTACGAGCGCAGTACGGGATGTTGATACACGGGAAGACGTTGCCGCCCATTTTACGGAGGTATCCTTTTTCTGATACTGCATCCATGGGTAAAAGAGGAGAGGCCACATTCTACTGCCGTCGTACCGCACGGCAGATTAGATGTGTAAATTATTAAATTATAATTTAAATCGTGTTATTTGACGGCTCCGGAGCTCAGTGTGTCTACCATGAGTTGTCATCGCCTGCCGTTACTACAGTAGTAATAGTACGTTACTATGACATCTGTCAGATTTGTAACTCATGGTACCAAATGCTAAGCAAATGAAGGTCAAACTACAGTAGCTGTAGTATAGTTTACTGCGTATTTTAGTACCAAACTATCCGCTAGAGGCGCTGTACAAGCTTTCATATATTTTTGTAACTAGGTACAGTCGCTAGCGAGTATAGATTGTGAAAACTCATGGCAGATTTACAGATACTGTAGGCACAACCTTAGCTGTGAAAGCGCCCAGCAACACACAGCCAAGTCTATAACTTTGTGCGAGAAGCGTTTTATTATCCCGTCAAGTACGTCTCATTATACGCGTAAACGCATGACCGTGCTTATCGTAAACGTGAAAACTCAAACGCGACGTTTTACGTAGACGAAAAAATATATTATACTTAGCTTAAGTGATTCTATGTTAAATGATAAATAAATATCTTTTTACCTAATGAATCCAAAAAGACTTCGCGGTAAACCAAGGCGTCGATAGAGTAGCTTGACAAGCTAGACCTATTACATATTCGACAGGCTAGTCCACCATTAGTTCTAGATAGGATAGAATATACAGATAGGTGTAGAAGGCCTTTATCTTACTGTGGGAAAGTGATGTAAACGGGCGGAGCTAAGACACTGCAGTCACCTTAGCTATGAAAGTGCTTAGCAACAGTCAAGTCTTAACACCCATTTGCGAGAATAATATTACGACCACGTCAAAGTACCTCTCATATTATGCGCTTATCGTAAACACGAAAACGCATAAATACAGTGTTTTACCGGTGAAGTGGTTTACTGAAAGAAAACTGGTTTTACTGGAAAAATCATAGATGCCTTGACGTGATTTACTTTTACAGACTTTTCTATACTGTTGGATGGTTTTGGAGATTTTTCAAACCACATCGTCCTTATAACAATAGCAAAATTTATAGGAAAATAATTGTTTTCTCTCCATGGATGCAGTAAGAATATACCTGAGGACCAGAAGATGGACAGCAGCGTTATTTCGTGTGTTAACATACTGTACTGCGCTCGCCAACCCGCCTCCGCCAAGGGTGGTGAGATCAATGAGAGAGTCCTACCTATGTCTGGACGCCCTACGGTTGATGAAGAACGCTCGAAGGGCACAAGGCTCGAGGAAACGAGCGTTGTGATTTGTCAGTAACGCCCCGCTCCGCTACAGTAAAAACGCACGGCTTATCACTGCACACTATTTGTGCTACAACCTTAGCTGAGAAAGTGCCTAGCAACAGTCAAGTCTTAACACCCATGTGCGAGAAGCGTTTTACGACCCCGTCAAAGTACCGCTCATTATCGACGCGCAGGCGCATGACCGCGCTTATCGTAAACGCAAAAAACTCAAAAATACGGCTTTTTACCAGTGGTTTACAAAACATTTTCAGGTTATTCTTCGAAAAGTTTTGGCTGAAAAAGTCATAGAAAAAGAAGATATTATTTATTGATCCACAGAACATAAATCAGGTCTAAATTTAGGTCTAACAAAAGAAGTAAAATTTGTGGACCAAAAGGTCCTACCTCAGCATAATGTTAATCCTTAAATATAAGGATTAACGCTGGTTTTCAGGTAGGACCTTTGGTTCATAGGTTATATTATTTTATATTTTTTTTAATGAATTTATCACTACGTCATATTTATGATTTCCTTGTAAAGTAGGTACACCCGCACCTGTACCACTGTACCTACTCTACATAAATTGTAATGCTTTATGTACGCGAAACACAGTATTTACTTCATATCTTCATATATTATGTATATGTTATCACTTTTTTACAATACATGCTTTGAGCAGACCACTTATTAAGTGGACTGGAAGCCAGTCAAAACGTTGGGAAATAAAAAAAGGTAATTTACCTGATAAATACCCGGTTACAGGTATATTAATAATGTGTTGTGATGGCGAAAGTTTATAAAGGACTGTTCCAAGTTGTTTTAATCGATTTCGGGAGTATTATCCAACACAAATTTATTTACATGATTTACTTTATGAGAGTGTGAGTGAACCCGTGCTCTATGGAACGCGGTGCCTGGGAGAATCGGTAGGTATATTAAGCTTGCCCAGCACCATAATATATTATCATCTCTGTTCAACTAGGTAGTATGGAAAGAAGATGTATTTCAGGTTATATATTATGACTTGAAAAGAGACGTGGAAACGTATCCTTTCTGCGAAACCTCCATCAAGTAATATTGGGCCCTGAAGCTGTTTCATCGTGTCGTATTGATATAAGCTTGCACAAAACCAGGTCAAGCCTCAAACCACTCGCTGGCAGCTTTTGAAACGGCTTGAAAAGTGGCTTTTGGGATGCGGTTCTTACAAAATTCTTGCTTTACAAATCTGAAATGCTTTTTCACCGCAAAACTCGTGTGAATGTATGTACATAATTTAACAAAGGTTTTGGGTTGTAGAAATATGCTGATTGTGTGTTACGACGAAGTTAATATTTTTGACAATTAGGTAAAGATAGACCATGTTGAACTTTTAAGGTGAAAAAGAGTTCTGTCATTTAGTATTTTGTAGATTTATTACGATTTATATAATAACGAAACAATCGAGAGGAAACCCGTGGCTTAGTCTGCTTCAGACGTATTGACCTGTTCTTTCCTCTGACTAAGCTGAGATGATGGTATAGGTGCTGGGCAAGCCTAATCCATCTAACAATGTCCCAGGAACTGCAGAGTATACTATCATTACCAGTTACTGACGCTGTATAAATCATCTATAGTAGATGTAAAGGCTTTAATTTCTTGTCAATATAATTTATTTTTTTCATAATGAGGTCCAAGCAAGACTTTTGTTTCACCAGTCACAATACAGTATCCAGGCCATTTTAATGTGGCACTTAGTGCTTAACTGAAATTTACTCGCAGTTTTATCTTATTTCATCGTGATATTTTACACCCGTCTTACAAGGTCCAGGATGGTCTTGACCACCAAGATTGTCAAGAACTTTGACATCGGATTCAAGACAGTTGGTACTTTTCAGTTATTTAAAAAGCTTTTGACACGGTCTGTTTCCCATTACTTGTGAAGAAACTGGATGATATTGAAATAAAGGGAAGTGCCTGGGATTTGTTCAGATTAAGGTGTGCAATAAAGCATTTTCTACCAATCAATCTATCTAAGAGCTACGAGTATATTTCTAACTGTAGTTAAGATTAATAACGTTTATCGTGAAATTTTTATGTTACCTACAAACACCTAAATTGTAGTGCCCTTACTGGGCTCATGTTTGGACTAAAAGCTAAATTATAAGACCTAATGTACACATGAACGCAATAAATGATTTGAATTTGAATTTTTGAATTAAGGAAAGATCAACACACGGTGTTCCTTTAGGAAGCCTCTTAGGCCCAAAACTCTTCCTACATTAATGATCTAGCAATCAGTCTCGCTATCTTCACATATGCATATGACACCTCAATTTGTGGGTTGTGAAACATGAAAGCCTTAACCTATCTCTTACCTTGGCAAGGTCCAGGATAATCCAGAACGAGATGTTTCGCGGGCCGCCGGCATGCTTTCCGTCGCAGTCGACAAAGAGAGGTATAAGTCTTGCCGTCACTTCCACACACGGTGCCAACCCGGCGACAGGCCGCGGCGCACACGCAGCGCGCCCGCCCACCTCGGACCACGCAGCGTCTGCCTGGACCGCAGGACACTCCTGCGCACGATTCTGGAAGAGGAGTGCTCTGTTATGGAAATGTTATGGAAATTAAACTTTATGATCTAGACATGTTACATACATACATCTTAGAAGAAAATCTTACAGGGAATCGTAAAGGATGGAAACGGGATATTTTTTTCCAGGGTGAAACAGGGGAGTCTTGGCTTCTAAAAAACAATTTTAAGAAATTTTCTGATGGTATATCAGTCCTGACTTTCATTATTCTTAAAACGAAGTGTGTTAAGGATGCGACTTAATCGCTAATGTGATACTTATTGAAACAGGACATATCCTATGGACGTGCACAACACAGAACTATTAAAATGTCTTTTCTGTGTGCACAAACATACAAAAGCTTTACAAGTTCATCACAAAATACAAAAGTTACTTCGAGCATTGTTTTTCATCTACCTATATCATAAAAGATAGGCCAGAAGCTAGTAACACGCTGATAAAACAATAAAGTGATAAGCAGATAATAGATTATAGGTAACTAATAGCCAGGATAAAACAAACAAACTATAATTAAACAAACAAATAAATAGCAAGTGTCGTCAAGAGAACCTAAAGCCCTTTACAGAATTAATTGGGGCGAGTGCATTGTCCGATAGTATCGATTACAAAACTGGAACCATCATCGGAAGCAAGAAGTTGTAATGACTTCCTGTTAAAATAATACAAAGATTTTAAGATAAGATTTTTCTATTGAAGATTTTAGTACTTACTAAGATTTTATGATTTTACTATTAAAAATTTACTATTAAAATGTTATTCCGCAAATAGCAGCTGCTTTTCGCTAGTAGGATACTCTTACACAAGCGTAAATAAAGCGGATGTTATTGCAACCACGAAATGCAACCACGGAAGACCAGCGCTGTGGCATAATTAATTATGTCACGGCATACGATGAGTGGTGGCCTTTTTTGTTCAATATACATATATGTAACAACTTTTTTGTGGTGACAAAATAATCGTATTTTTACCTTTATCTTGACAGAGTCTATACCTATTCGTACGAGTAAGTTAGGATGAAGAGGAATGGATGTCAACTGTGTAAGGATGTGAAATGTTGCCACGAACAGCGAAATGCCAGAACCACCGATACATCTATTGGGGTAGACCATGAAAAATATTTTGGATATTTCCTGAAGTACAAAGATATTTCTCCTTATACATTGCGTGCGTCACTTACCAAGAGTAAAAGCTAGAAATTCGACTAGCAATATTGTATAGGAATCGGAATATACTCGTAATACACTAATTGAACGACACATAAAGGATGATCTTTTAATTGGAGTCACTCGCAACAGTAACGTACGAGTTTGACTGATGATGATTCAGATACACATACTTTACTATTAGTTTAATGACTATCGATATTATTAAACGATATAAAACATAGGTACCTACTAGTAAATATTTATTTGCAAATATTATGTTTTGGCAGATCCAGTTGGCTAGACTTATGCCAATATAGGCATGAAAAATAACTATTTAAATATATTGATTAGGGGAATTTGGTAGAACTGGTTTTGATAGCGCTACTACCTACTAGTGTACAACCAGCCTTGAGAAAATAATGAAAAAGCTAAGACTGAAATCGAAGTTACCAAAATACCAGATACAAACAAATAACCCAAAAATAGAGAACAGCAAGGAATTGATATTTGACAGCAATATTGCAGTCAATTGCCTGTCGCGAGATACGTAATTATTAGATACGTAATTACGTATCTCGCGACAGGTTTTGCAACAGGCATTTCACAGCAACGACTGCTGTCAAATGACAATTTTGTATTAGGGAACAGCAAGGAATTGACATTTGACCCCACGGCGAAAAACTATAAATATAATAAGTATAAAGTAGTTTACCAGCGCAGGCGGTGCAAGGCACGCCGCCGGAGAGCGCCTTGTAGAAGAATATCTCGCCGCTGTCGAGGTCGCGCGGCGACCAGGCGGCGGGTGCGCGCGCGCCGCCCGCGCAGCACTCCGCGCGGCCCACGCGCAGGGCCGCGACGGAGCTGCAGCGCCCGCCGCGGTCCATGCCCGACCAGCAGATCCCGGCTGTAACAAAACACATGCAATTCCAGGTAAATAGATAGTGAAAGTAAGGTAAATGTGGCATTATTGCAGAAATACATGTAAAAGGTGTTACCTACATATTTATACATACATATATCATTGAAAACAATGTTATGTTCATTGTAACAAGACAGGAAACGACCTCGCGGCAGACCGAGACGTCGATGGAGAGACGAACTCGACGCATACTTGGAAGACTGGACCACAGTAGCTCAAGACAGAGAAAGGTGGAAGGAAGGAAGGGAGGCCTTTGCCCTGCAGTGGGACAGTACAGGCTCTTAATAATAATAATATTAACAATGTGTTCTGCCGAGGTTGGTGTGCAATGTCTTATTACAAAATTTAATATATTTATTGATAAAATTAAAATTACGGTCACAAATCATGATAGGTGAAGTATTAAGGCACAAAGCTGTTTTAACCTGTTTTCTGTGTATGGCACTGTGTTTTGGCAATTGGCATAGTAATAAGTTAATGCACAGTAATAGTAATAGCACTCATAAACTCATTTTTGCAAGAGTTCCAGCACGTCGACATGTTTCACGATAAGTTGTTTATTATTGTTAGATCTCTTCTAGTGTATTTAAGTAAATTAAGATAGTAAGTGTTTTGGTGTCATAACTGTAAACTTATGTCTTTTGAAATAAATAAATCTAAATCTAATAGAACATTAGTCAGAGGAAAGAACAGGTCACTACGTCTGAAGCTAACTAAGCGGGTTTCCTCACGATGTTTCCTTCAGCGTTAAATTACGTGTTATGTGTGAACATACATTTTTCAAGAAAGAAAAATCCATTGGTGCACGGCCGGTATCGATATAATAATAATAATAAGTATAATTTTTGTTTTCAGACAAGTTAAGAATAGTACATTAAGATATGTACGCCTATTATATTTGAGTATTTCTCTCGATTCATGATGGATCCCATCATCAGAAGTTGGTGAAAACACAAGCAAACGTTATAAAGTTGAACAGAAAACCCAACCGCAAGGTTAGATTTGGGGCATGGAACTATACCTTGAGGGAGCCCAGTCACCCCAATGCCTATTATAAAATTATTTAATTCCATAAGGATCCCATCATCAGAATCCAACTAAAAATGGATTTTGATAATTAGTTTAAAACTCAAACCAATTATCAAAATCCATTTATAATTGGCGGAATAATCTCGTAACAAACATAAAAAAAACATACAGTCAAATTGAGAACCTCCTCGTTTTTGAAGTCGGTTAAACAGGTACCTAAACCGAAAGATGACAACAGGAAATGCATAAAGTACGATGTGCGTAATATCTTCCAATTATAACCAAGTATAATTATAGATCGTGCTAGTTTATTCTTGGGCTATCGTGTTGCATACGGTTCGTGAATGAACTATTATCAGCAGATATTTATTACTGCGATTCATTCATAAATCGGTTTGAAATAATGTGTTGATAAACTATTCGGCAAACTGAGAGCTGGCGACCCAATTGCCTCTTGGAACCCCAAGGAAGCTGAACGATATCTTAGTTCTAATTTAAACCTAGTACCTAGGTTGTAGGTAGTTAGAATTAGTGTCCGACCGAAACAGGATTTTTAGCCGAAACCGAAATCGAACCTTTTTCAGACATGTCCAAATGAATATTTAAGTGTAAAATTGAGTAAAATCAAGTGTAATATCTGCCGTGGGGTGCCGGCAGTAGATGCAGTAAGAGGCTGCTAAAGGATGGAAGATAGGCAGCAGCGTCTTTCCGTGTATCAACGTCCCGTACTGCGCTCGCCAACCCGCCTGCCAAGCGTTGTGAGTATGGCAACTACTCCTCATGGAAATCCATAAGGGAGGTCTGTGTTTAGTAGTGGACGTTTTACAGCTGAAATGATGATGACGAAGTGTAATTTTTACACGTAAGTTAGTACAGTTTGTGGCGTAAAGATTAATTACCCTTACATAAAATTATTTTTTGTCAAAGTTTTGTTTTGTTTTTTGAAGCTTATCTATCTAAGCCTAGGATAGCTCAATCTGTAATTATTGGGTATTGAATAATGCCAAGGTTAACATTTCTTCATCTCGTTTTTACCTCTTGTGATTATGCGCCTTTATTCTGAGATTCTAGACATGACGCAATGGATTTTTTTTTAAGAAATGCGATAGCGAGAAGATGTTGATGCTTTTGAATCCACATGGCTAGAAATAGACCGCAGGTAGTGGAAAAAGCAAGAGGGAAACCTTTGCCCAGCTATAGGACAGTAATGGTTTAGAAAAAAGCAGTCAATATTTGCTTACGGCGGCTTTACAATGTAAGGTGTTTACTATATATACATACAGCCATGAAATGGCCGTTCCCGTTCTCCAGACTAAACACAAATAGAGATGTGCGAAGTTCGTGAACCGGACTCCAGCGGGCTTAGGGTTGCCGCATACCTGTTTACGTTTACGTGGCGCACGCTAAAACAACTCCTAATCGGCATGAAATTTTCCGACAGCTTCAACAATCTTCATCTAGTTCAGCGAACTTATACCAAACCCTATTGAATTTTACTTCTAAACCTTCCTCTTGAAACACTAAACATTAGTGAAAACCGCATCAAAATCCGTTGCGTGGTTCAGGAGGAAGAAAGAAGCAAGGGCCGCTTTGATAAGTCAATTTCCAAAGAACACAATATCACTATTTAATTGAATATACATATATATATATATATATATATATATATATATATAATCATATATAATTGAATATGTGTGCTTCAGATGACACTCTTATAGGGTCACTCGTTTGTATGTCTGTCAGTAATATCTATCAAAACCCTTTTTCTTCAAAACGGTTGAATTTTTTATACACATAATCAAATTATCAAATTGAAATTTATATACACATAAATTATAACATAATTGTATGCGGGCAAATGATGCCCTTTAAAAATCAAGGTTTAACTTTAGGGTATTCAGAAGTTATAGCAACCAGTGCATTTTTTTGTACGAAAGTGGTAAAATAGGAAAACTTCTAGCGCACTTCCAGAAGTCTCACGACTCTGAAATTCGAGATTTGCTGAGACAAGTAAAGAAAAAAATCAGAATTTTGGGAATTTAGTTTTTTTGACATACCCACTTTTTTGATTCAATACGGTATTATTGAAGTAAAAAAAGTGTTTAAAGTTTTTATTAATTATTTGATTACTTATAGTTTTTTAGGAATCATCGAAAGTGTAAAAAATCTACGCAGGTTCCGCTATCAGACAAGAGATGGCGCTATCAAGTTTCTCCAACAAATATAAACCTAAAAAATATATTCCCAATGCACCGGTGCAACCCTACAGCCAAGCTCGGAGAAAGCGCCATACAACCTCCTGCATACGCTGTGGCTCGGATTCCATCGTGACTCACGCACGAGGCAGACAAACGCCAGACATTTACCATCGATTCCAATCTAAAACCGATAGAGAATCTGCTGTTTAGACTGGGGACAAGCGGAATACCCTTGCCGGATTTTGGTTTGACCTAATGAAAATGAGACGCGTATGAAAAACCGGCATGCAACCAATCATAAACCGTTCATAAAACTTAGCTAAAATTTAACTTTTAAATATTTGGGACTTCACATTGATGAGAATCTTAATTTCAAGACTCACATCGTAGTTCTTTCGGCTAGAATAAGGAAGATAATTAACGTATTGCGAAATTGGCGGTACGCTGCTTGTTTAGAAACCCTCAAATCAGTGTACTTTGCGCTTTGTCAATCCATAATAGTATACTGCATCACAAGTTGGGGCAGTGCCGCAAACATTTTTATTATAAATGCTACGAAAACCTTATAGATATCCGACCACAAGTCTTTACGCAAAAGCTAATGACCTAAGTGTGCACAAACTCTTTATTCTTAAGACATCTATTTCAGTACATAAATCAGCTATCTCCTCTCCTGAATATCAATCTTTATTACATCTTGTGGCTCTCTACTACTGGAGGTTAGCCTTCAGCTCACTGAATTTCGTACGGTTTTGCGTCAAGCGAAAGAGGTCTTCGACGCTGGCGATATTCGTCCACTCTCGGATGTTTCTTAACCACGACTTCTTCCGTCGCCATGCGCGTCAAGAAGCTTACTATTTTTTCAGAAAAACCTTGCCAAAAAACCAAATTTTGTTATAAATACTGGCATCATGCATTATATATATATAGTCTCATATCAATCTTTCAGTTGAAACTACAATCTTAACAAGAATCAGTATTAAAGATTTGCCTTCATACCACACGGAACACACCCACCATTTTTATATTTTAAATAGAAATCACGAACAGAGTTCATTGTAGTCAAATCACGTTCTTTAACGAGACAGACATAGCTCGCTATGGGCATTTTGAATAGTTGACAGAATGAGTCATAGCAAGCCCTAGACATTCACCAGACAATACTCGTACTAGCTTAAACGAGAACTCCGAAGTTATTTTAACCACACAGTTGCGTATGTGTTTATTTCAAAACCCGCAACTCGACTTGAAGTGTTCAGGTTTTGAAATCTTTTAAGAAGTTAAAAGTTTCTTTACGAATGTTCTTGCTATTTTTAACCGACTTTGGATCATTGGATGCGGATGCGGATCGCAGGAAATTTTCTTAATGATAATTCCATTTTAAGTCAATAAATACAAGGTGAATTACAATATGTGTACTAACCTGAAAGGCGGTGATTCTGACCACTAACAACATTAGTTTACGACTTTCCAGATATCGGTGATTTTTATTCAAGAAAATAACTACGAAATTTTTAACTTCAACAGCAGGGCTAGCATGGGCTGGGGATAAAACTTTTGTCCACCGGTTATTTCCACTGACAAGGGATAAAATTATTTTATCCACCTGCCAAAGCACGGCAACAGGGGGAAAGAGAATTATATCACTTTTTGACATTAGACGTGGATACGTTTTGATTATACGGTAATGACAACCTAAACGCCAGCTGGTTCTTGACATTGTCCTCTGCGAAGAGCTGCCGTAGAGGTAAAAATAAAAATACCTAAAACCACAGAGAGATATATTTTTTATATGTATTAATAAAATTAGAAATTCCAATAGTGACTCAAAATAATTTTCACACCATATCAACTAGTAAAATGTAAATAAAAATAATAAAAAAAAGTATAAGTACGCGTTTCCGATTGTTTTCCTCTAAAACGGCTTGCTTTCATGAGCTGAAACAACCTTTTACTGACCCAAAACATGATATATGAAATTCGATAAAATTGTATATTTTTTATTTTATCTCACTACCATTTCAATGGAGAAATAATTGCAAGCTAACACATATGAGTCACATGCCCTAGACGTGCTCCAGACACTGCTATCATGCGCGGCATGAACCGGGGGCGGCTCAATATGGCCTCTTGCAGCGTAGCTTTTTTTGAAGATTGTATACAAACGCTTAAGGAAAGCATCTCCAAGCCAGTTTTACCGCTTTTTAATAATTAGTACCAACTGTTGTTATTCTATGGATGAGCAGTCTGAAATAAGTGAGGCATGAGTCAGCATTTTAATTTGAAGAAAAAGTTCGTAGATGCTTAACTACTCGTGTGGCGAGTGGTCTGTCCGATATCCTCATTTGTTGATAGACGTTGCGAGGAATATCACCATTTTAGCCGTATTACGTTCACACAGGTCTCCCTTATGGATCTCCATGAGGGGTAGTTGCCATACGTTTAGCACGCTTGGCAGGCGGGTTGGTGAGCGCAGTACAGGATGTTGATACACGGAAAGACGCTGCTGCCCATCTTCCGGAGGTATCCCTTAGCAGGCTCTTAATGCATCCACGGGCATGAAAGGAGGGGTAACACTCTACTGCTGGCACCCCACGGCATTGAACGTAATAGCTTCATGCCGTGCCTCGCAATATAATTTAAGAAAAAATAAAAGAAATAATACGTTTGAATTCAATTTCAGAATGTGTTGCCATGGATGCCATAAATGGAAGAAATTATACCTACATTCAAAACCCCAGTCCTTTCGATAAAAGGGGGAAATGACATATACAATGTCCAAGTAGCTCTATTATGCAAAATGATGGGTTTAACGACTGCGACTAAGTATAATAATGCTAACAATCACAAAATAAAAATTTCAACATGAAAGAATGACAAAGTATAAAAATTTCCAATGTATTGCCATACCTACTATGTACATAGAACCACAGAATTATCTTTTCTGTGCATAGAACCGTGTGTGTGAAGGCATGTGAAACCGATGCATGGCTATGTTTTCTATTCCTGACTCCCGATCAAGGCTGATGTGTTTTGGAGTTGATAAAATTTTCATACATTTAGTTTGTTATCGGGATAAGATAAAGCTTTTCTATTTCCTTGTGTTAAGTATATAGTTGTTTATTTCTTTCGGTACTTGTTCCTTATACTCCATAATGTACCTAATCAAAATAGAGCTAAAGTTTTGATTACGCTACACATACAGGCTAAATTTTCAGACATTGACGTCATAGAAGCGCATACACGTCAAATAGAAATAGCTCAACGTATTGTTCCGTTATAGTTTCGAATCTGTAATACATCCATCCATTGTAATTTATGAACACTTGCTTCTGCTCGCAACTTTGCACACGTAGTAGATAATATTTAAAACTTGTGTTAATCGGGTTTTTTCCGTGCCGAATTTCTTTTGAATCCACTTCAGTTTTGAAATTTACTGATTACACAATTTCAATTAACCCTACCTCAAAATAAATAGCAGGATAACTTTTTTATTCTACATACATATATTATTTATTAACAAAATATGACCTACACTAAAATACATTACAATCTAGCCAGACTGGCTTATGAGTAATTTTACGCTGACCTAGTTTTATAAAAATAAACTGTAAGATAGTGATTTATTTTTATAATTCTAGATATGATGAATATATTTTTTTTCTGTACCCATTAACGATTACTCGATTCCTAATACGTGCTATGCTTTATATTGAAACTCATTTTAAGAAATATGTTTTGAGAAGACTATTTTAAGTAATTTTTTGATAGATTTCAAAATTTCTTTATTATAACTGTTAGTTTTTTTTAGTTTAGTAATTAAAACGAAACATGTTACCAATTAAACTTATTTAAAGATTCCATTTCAAACAAACTAATTATTGAGTCCGTGATTATTTTTGAGTTAACATAATTAGATAAGGTACATATTGAAAATTTTAAAATAATAAGAGAATAATAAAAATAATACAATGAGACATATAAAATCAATAAAAGATAATTAAAAAATAAAACATTATAACATAAGTGCGTAATAAGATATTATCTCAAAAAAATTGAAAAAGTGTGAGTTAGGGTATTCTGATTCTGAGAGATAAATAGATAAAGATATATCTAAAAATTCGGTACCATTCTACGTAGTCAACACAAATTAAATGAAGAGATTACCTTATTTCGTATCAACACTATAAATAAACAAAATATACAACATAATTAAAAGGAAATTACAATAAAAGAAATACAAATAAATGAGCAACTAACATGGCAACCAATGGCAACCACGCACCCTGTGCATAGATATCGTAATTTCGGAAATGTTCTGGCAGTGAATGCGATCAACGATATATTCCGTGGTCATCGGTAAGCAATCCGGTGACATTACCGACATGCAAATAAAGAGGAATATGATTTTAGTGTCGGAGCAGTAGGGGCCGGCCGTTGACTCCGGCCGAATGGAATGAATATTGGTTCTGGTCCTTTATATCTTGTTACTTACGTACGAGTATTAAGTAAAGGGAGGTCGAGAACAAGTAGTTTTGGAAGGAAAAAAAATCGGATTTATTTAAATATTGTAAGCACCAACATAAGCTTAGACGTATTGACCTGGTCCTTCTTCTGATTAATATCCGGTGCTGGGCAAATTTTAATTCACGTAACAATGTCCCAGTAGCTGTGGTGTCTCGTACAGTATGAATAACACTTACTGACACCGTATAAATCATATATATATAAATATATTATCATCATTACAGCCGTAGGAATGCTGTCCACGTCCACTGCTGGACATAGGCCTCCCTCATACATCTCCAAGATATAAATTTAATATGCAATTTTATATCTCCCTACTTTACAGGATGTATATGTGTACTAAGCCGAAGAGGTGATTCTGACGACCCCAAGGAACAACTTTAATTCTACGACTTTTTAGGATTCACTGATTTTCATTCAAGAAAAGACCACGAAAGTTTAACTTTAACAGCTGATTATACGATAATGACAAACTAAACGTCAGCTGATTCTTGACAGTCTGTACAGGTACAAAATAAAAATCAATGAGTTTTTTTTATTCAAATGTAAAAAAGAAACGATTAAGACCTCAAGATCATTTTCACATCACACCAACTAGTAAAATTAATAATAAAATAATACATACGAACTTCTAATTTTTTTCCTGTTCAAAACTACTTGTTCTTATGGGCTGAAACCCAGTACACATATTATATTACACCCTGTATAAATTAGGATGTTATGCAGTTGTAAAGAGTAAATGTGCGTAACCAGTGAATGGTTGGTTTTACATTTAATCAAGTTAAATGACTTTATAAATTCATCCTAAAAATGTTAGATTGAGTGAGGGAGCAAAACAATGATTTCGTATAGTAAAAAATCTATATCCTTAGGATGTAATTAGTTAAGCAGCTCCAAATAATTTATGTAAGTACATATACTTAAAAGGGCCACAAATACGAGTACTATGTTTATATTGTATTTTGAGTTGAAGCAATAAATATTTTCGTACATTTTTTGTTATAAAAATATGATGTTTTATCTAGACACGCGTGCAGAGCCGCGGGCAGAAGGGAGTTATAGATATAAATAATTAGCGAGCGTTTCGTCAGCTGTGGCGCCACGGTTAGAGGTCGGGATAGGATCCGGCTAGGTGCCAACACAATAATCATTCGTACAAAAAGTTACATTCTAAAATTATGTCCGGCTACGAAATTCATTCAATAACAATTTGTTGCTAGTATTTGACTGTCATGTTTTTATGATTCTCGGAAGCGTGGAAAGTGTTAATTTTCAGATAGGTACAATTATGTTTGTAGTTAAGTTTGTTTGTTGGTATGTCTGACTGTCAATCCGAAAGTCGTGGGTTCGATACCGGACGAGCACCAATGTATTTTTCTTGTTTGAAAAATGTATATGCACCTTCAACATGTGCTAAAACATCGTGAGGGAACCCGCGGCTTAGTCAGCTTCAGACGACTAATAGCCGACTTAGTTGAAAGGATGGAATAGGTGCTGGGCACACCAAACAATTTTCCAGGCACTGCAAAGCTCATGCTTTGCACTGGTATTCATATACCAGTTTTTGATTGGTTGGATACGAATAGGAGAAAGCCAGTGTTAGACATTTTAATTGGATTCAATCGGATTCCAGGTGCGTGGTTTTACGTCACTCCAGACGTCCGCTGTTGGACATAGGTAGGTCCCTCATGGATCTCCAAGACATCAACACAAGTCTGAAATAAACTTTTTCATTTTCTAATACAGATTTTTCTTCTCTCCGTTTAACGACAACTCTCTATAACGTCAAAATAAGTCCCTTGAGTGTCGTTATATAGAGTATGCTGTATTTTTTTATTCTAAATCAATAGAATCAATTGATTAACCTGCAAGCACTAGTTTTGATGAAGAAACTATAACGTTTGTGAACTGTCTAACATAAGCATCTAATTATTTATTTCCATACTTTATGGGGTCTGTCCTCAGCAGCGTACGGGCTCCGGTGTGTGCGGTTGTGTGTCACCTATGATATGAAATACACCGCTAGGCAGCGTGGCACACTTGCGCTGCTGTGGACAGACGCCCGAGGAGTTTTTGCCAAACTAACCACGCTCGGCGGGCGGGTTGGCGAGCGCAGTACGGAATGTTGATACGAAGATGCTGCTGCTTATCAGCTGGAGGTATCCCTTTCCAGATACATACTGCATCCACGGGCATGAGAGGAGGGGTAACATTCTACTGCCGGCACCCCACGGCATAGGTATTTGTTTCGCTTTTGCAAGCTCATTAAAACCTCAACGTATAATCAGCACCTATGAAAATATAAAGCACTCCAATCTTCAACTCCACATTCGATATTGACCTAGCAATTATCGCACAGTTTCAAAACTGTGGCAGAAAGTAAACAACACGATTCGGCACGTCTTTAAATAGGCTGGCAGCGCAAATATTAGCGGCCACATGAATGACACGAGAATAGCTTTATTTTTTATAGCTAAATTAGTTTAGATAATTTTATGCATCGCTTGTTAAAAGATGGATTGGCATGATTTGGTGATGGCAAGTGAGACGCATTCATCATCATCATTACAGCCGTAAGATATCCACGGCTGGACATAGGCCTCCCTCATTGACTTAGAGAAAGTGCATGAGGGGTTGTTGCCATACTCACCACGCTTGGCAGGCGGGTTGGTGAGCGCAGTTCGGGATGTTCTTACACGGAAAGACGCTGCTGCCCATCTTCCGGAGATATCCCTTAGCAGATTCTTACTGCATCCACGGGCAGGAGAGGGGGGGGGTGACATTCTACTGCCGGCACCCCACAACAACGCACGGAGACGCATTAATAAACAATTATTTTAATGTATTATTAAAACACATATATCCGGGTATTTATCGCGTAAATTACCTTTATTATTTCTCGACGTTTCGCTTGGATTGCACCAAGCATGGACCGGGTCTTCCCGGGACCATGTTTGGTGTAAAATGTATTTTAATAATTATTCGAATGTAATTGTTTAAATTACAAAGGAAAACGCGGACAGAGGGGAGCCTGCATACAAACTGACGCGAAAAGCTAGCATAAAATGAAAAGGCGTGAGCGTGAATGCAGTTATTCTCGTTTAATATATAAACTATTAAACTATACTTTAATAAACAAATAAGTAATTAAGTATATAAAATCCAATTACCATTTCAAAAGCTTCTCACATACTAAATTTCTGCCTAGGTACTTATAAAGTTTCAGATTTTATATTTATTTATTTATTTCATTTAAAAAGGGTGTATAGACTTATATGTACAGAAAATTTAGAGGCATACATCGGTTTAGTGAAAATCTATGTTTTCATAGACGACTTTTTGGGTTTTTTTTTCTGGTGATAAAAAATAATATGCCGCGGGGAGCCGGCAGTAGATGGACTAAGAATCTGCCAATGGGTACCTCTAAATGATGAGCAGCAGCATCTTTGCGTGTATTAACATATTGCACCGCGCTCGCCAACCCGCCTGCCAAGCGTGGTGAGTTTTTTATTTTCCCTTTGGTGTAGACTATTTCAGCAATAATTTAAACCTTAGTAGATTTAGATGCTATTTGATAAACTTTGCAACTTCATCTAAGCTTAAATAAACATCCAGTTTAAGCTTTTCAAATTAAATCATTCATCATTTCAGCCATAAAACGTCCACTGATGAACACAGGCCTCCCTCATGGATCTCCATGAGGGGTAGTTACCATACTCACCACGCTTGGCAGGCGGGTTGGTGAGCGCAGTATGGGATGTTGATACACGGATAGACGCTGCTGCCCATCTTCCGGAGGTATCCCTTAGCAGGCTCTTACTGCATCCATGGGCATGAGAGGAGGGCTATCATTCTACTGCCGGCACCCCACGGCAATATCCAGTTTAAGCTTTTCAAATTAAATCATTACTTATTTAAAATCTTTACAAAGTAATTACATATTTAGCGCAATTTCAAAGACCTAACTAAACGGCAAAGTAAGATCTTTCAAACCACGCAAATATTATAAAATATAACTGCTAGAATGTTCAAATCAATAAGTACGTAAATAAAATTCAAATATGTATAAAAATAATATTTTCACTTCAATCATTCTGAACATTTCATATATGATCCACCCATCTAGTCCCAAAGGTAGCTGAGCTTGTTTTATAAGTACATACGTACCAGATGATCTATTTATTTAGACCCAAGACATATTTGCAGAAATGCAAGCATCGGTTATCGAACCCGCAACCTATTTTAATTCGAGGGTTTCAAAATGTAACAGCCTATCATGTATGGTTCCACAGTCATTACCAAAAATCTTTGCTTATTTGAACCCCTTTGCGTTGAAATTTCACAAAAAATCGCCTTATCGGCTTCTCACATACTAAATTTCCGCGTAGGTGCTCATAAAGTTTCAGATTTTATATACTTTTATAGTGATGAGTTCGTGAGTTATCTCTTTTAAATATTGGCAGCCGAACAGTAGAATGTTGCCCGTTCTCTCTTGCGCCTGGATGTAGTAAAAATCTGCCAAAGTATACCTCCGGGAGGTGGGCGGCAGCGTCTTCTCGTCAACCCTTCAACCAAGCGTAGTGAGTAAGAGCTCTTACACACGAGCGGCATGTTACCAACGGCATAGGTAACTGCAGCCGTCAATACGTCGCTATAGTTCGACTGCTGCCGTCGACGCGTCGACTGCTGCCGTCGACGCGTCGACGGCTGCCGCCGGCGCGTCGACGACTGCTGTTGCCTCTGCCGTTGGCAACATGCCGCTCGTGTGTAAGAGCTCTAAGACAACAATCTCCCCATGACCTGTATTTGGAGATGTAGCTGTGGATGTCCTACGGCTGAGACTACATAATACTTACCTATTATGTAGATTCGAACCAAAAAAAATAATTTCGTCGAAACTTCCACAATAACTGACCCTAGTAACTCGTGCCCAAAACCACCTGTCCAGACGGTGGGCAATAAAGCCGGCTGAATTCACAACCCATTATTGTACCCACAAAAGGATTTGATTTACGTCGTAATACCATGGCTAGACAGAGGCTGAGTTATGCAAAACCCAGACACCTGCTTAAATTTGTCCTTCGTATACTGTAACTGGGTCAGAGGGACAGACAATCAAAATTTCAAATGAGATCCTAAAAGCCAGACAGAATTTACAATACCTATATTAAAATGCATTTAATTATCTCTCTTGGGAACTACTCGTTTTGTTTTAAAGCTGGCCTCGTATTATGACTTATTCAGCATTCTTTGCGGTATAAGTAGGTACTTGGAATGTAATTAAAGATTTTTTTTAGTTATTTTAAAGTACTTAATAATATAATATGCAGGAAGGGACTCATCATCATCACCATATCAGCCGTAGGACGTCTAGGTCTACACAGGCCTCTCTTATGAATCTTCAAGTGATCATGGGGAGATGTTGCCATACTCATCACGTTTGGCAGGCTACTTTTGTATCTTTTTAATCTTTGTCAGGTAGGTAGGTAGTTCGAAACTCCGGCGTTGAACTCATTTCTTCATTGATTTTGGTGTATTTCATATTTTTCATCATAACCTGGTTTTGTAGATGTGATCCATTAGGAATTAAGGGGATCCTTAAAACTTGTTTGTCATTTGTCATTTTGAAAACTTGTTACGTGTGATGTAGGTGTGTGTACATAAAACTGTAAATTTAAACTGTAATTAATTTGTAAATAAGACTTGTTTGTTAATGAACTTTTTAAATACGCCTAAAATAACTACTTTAGCCATAAAGCTTTTTTGATTCAATTTAATTATTTTATTTGTCTTGAAATAACTTAATAATGTGCTAGAGTAGTTATTTTTGCCTGTCCTAAGCCAGGAAAAGTATGAAGGGAAAGTTCTATGCAAGCATCCATTCGTTTTGATACGTACATCAGCCCGAGCGCAGCGACATTTGCGGGCGACGTACGACAGTAGGTAATTAGGGTGTCCAAAAAATCACGTTCCTTAGATGAGAAATGAATTATCAAAATGTAGCGAAACAAATTGATTATTATTTTTAATTATTACTTGTATCAATTCATTTTAGGGTTATACATTTGTGGTTTAAGTGATAAGTGTGTTCACACTAACACCCTGTATATAGGCATAATAATCATATCGATTTTGTACAGTAGTCGAGCATGTGCCGTTAAGTACTTAGGTACTAATCTACTTTTTTTTGTATACCTGACGTGAAGCGGTAACCTCTGCCTATAACAACTGCAACACCGCGGTGATCACGTTCACTAGCACGTGACCAACGCAGCATTGCATTGCGCCCGTCACCCTGAGACATAGAGTTGTAAGGGCTCATGTGCCCGTAATTTCCCGGGCCCCTCACCCTATAAGGCTCAGCGCAGACAGAACGGAGCGTAGCGGAGAGGGTTTTATTAACGCACTTGAAAATAAACTTTAAAATGATTACAATAAAGTGTTTTTGTTCATGTGCGAAATATTAAAGTTTTAAACTTTTATTCGAGCATTACCCCCTAAACTGCATCTAAACTGCTAGTATCATATCATGAATATAGGTTTAACCATGGATTTTCTAGGATAACTATAACCTAGCATTTTTAGTTTCTATGAAATAGTCGCTCAAATAAGTGATGCGATTTCCCAAACATACCGGAATACTTTTTAACCGAAAAGTCAATGAATTCCTGTCAATATGTTTTGGTAAACGTAAAAAAACATACACCAACTTCTAATAACAAGTCTACGGTTAAGTACGGGACCTTACATAGCCCGACACGCACCTAGCCTAATTTATTCCAATATGACGGCGCGAGCGGCAATGATAGCCAAGTTAAAAGAGCACAACAAAATCTACAAAATTACCCATTTTCAAAACTCCCAGAAGATTTAAGTACCAACTTTAGCTAAACCACCAAATGACTGTACCCTTAAATGTTAAATAAAGTTCACGGTCCAACTATACACCGAGAAGATTGTCACAAGACTTGAACCCGTAAAAATAATATCTAGTGCATCGGAACGCCGAAACTCGTCCCTTAAATGTCTGTAGTGATGGATCAAGGCTCTGCCGAAATCATCGATAGAAAAGGTCTTCTAAATTTAGATGATTTTTTTCCAATTCAGTTCCATATTATGTATGAGACGCTGAGTAAAAAAACAAAAAAAAAATAGTAACTTACGAAAAAATTGTGTATTACCGACACAAAATAAATGACACTGTCCAGAAAAGTAGAAGAGCATAATTTAAATTTACAATGTACGACGCATAAAACGCTTAAAACTATTTAAAAAATAATCAGAGACAAGTGCGAGCTTCTCACGTCTAATTTCATGGAAAACTTCGTATGTGACCAGCGGGCGGGACACACATAAATCTCGAGAGTCGATTGAATGCAGACGCGTAAGCGTGCCCCTGCGCATAATTCAAAGGGGCGATCACCAGGAATCGCCGCTTGGCATGCAGACGGCCCCGTCCATTCCAAACCAATAAACCCGTTAGTGGCGACGTAATATGCATATTTTCCTCCAAACGCTAGACGCAAAACGCCAATTACGCAAATACCCTGCATGCACGTACAATGGACTGCACAAGTGCAGTCATAGTTCGAAATCAGAACGGGCTGATAAGGCCACGCTTCAGAAAACCTTTTTGACTTACATGCACAAAGCAAACAAGAAAGCAAAGAATGTTTTTTTAAATCTCATTAGATAATCCTCTAATTTTTATTCAACAAAAAAAGAAGACTTTATGACACTATAATATATATATATTTATATAACTTTTGGGGAGTTCTTCAAAAGTGAGTTCTTAATTCCTCAAAGACACCATCTATTTTAACCAGGAAGACGATCGACTGAATAATAATTTTTCAAATCCGTTCTAAAAATAAACGACGTAGTTTTGGAGGTAATAAAGATAAACTATCCTCTATTTGAGGGTTCCGTACCCAAAGGGTAAAAACGGGACCCTATTACTGAAACTCCGCTGTCCGTCTGTCTATCACCAATGAACCGTGAATTATGAACCGTGATAGCTAGACAGTTGAAATTTTCACAGATGATGTATTTCTGTTGCCGCTTTAACAACAAATCTTTAACTAAAAACAGAATAAAATAAATATTTCAGTGGTGCTCCCATACAAGAAACGTAATTTTAATTGAATAATGGTACGGAACACTTGCCGTGGGGTGCCGGCAGTAGAATGTTACCCCTCCTCTCCTACCCGTGGATGCAGTAAGAGCCTGCTAAAGGACACCTCCGGAAGATGGGCAGCAGCGTCTATCCGTGTATCAACATCCCATACTGCGCTCACCAACCCGCCTGCCAAGCGTGGTGAGAATGGCAACTACCCCTCATGGAGATCCATGAGGGAGGCTTGTGTTCATCAGTGGACGTTTTATGGCTGAAATGATGATGATGATGACGGAACACTTTGTGCGCGAGTCCGACTCGCACTTGGCCGATTTTTAACTCTATAAAACAAGTAACATATTCATAAATATTGCTCTATTTCGCTAACCTATATCGTTACTTCAGTCGGCAATGCCAAGACCTTCTTAACTTCTTATTTTGTTGAAACATCGTAATTTTTGTGGAATTCGTAATTGAATGCTTCCACTATGACTGCAGATATGAAAGCAACTGTACATCTTTAAGACTCAACTCTACTGCCACACGTATTTATACCAAGTGCAGTGTTTAGCTCAGTTTCAATGAGCAGTCTATTTGTATTTTGAATACCTTAACTTTTTATGATACAAATAATAAATAATAAATAAATAAATAAATAATGCTGGACAAATCACACAGCATCATCTAGCCCCAAGCTAAGCAGAGCTTGTGTTATGGGTACTAGATGACTGATATACTTAATACATTATACTACATAGATAGATATTTTTATTATATACAGATAAACTATGATTTCATTAAAATTATAGAATAGTCAATAATACGAGTAAGTTAAGGTTTGCATATCGTTGTGGAGGACTAAGTCTATATCCGAGAACAATAACAAGACTGCACTATACATAAGAACTTATCTAATCTACAGACAATCTTGGAAGTAACTTATTTAATCTGTGATCTGGGTAGCGCTACGGTTGAGTTAAAGTTCTCACGTGTGCCGACTAATGAAGTCGGTGGAGTGCACTTTCTTGAAAATATTGCCTTGAGGTTTTACCTTTAAAGACTAGTTTTACCTTTACTTGGATAGGTACGGTATTTTTAACACCCAACGCAAAAAACAAGGAGTGTTTGAGGTTCAACATCTGTGTGTCTTTGTGTCACCGCTGTTCCTAAATGGCTGAGCTGATTTCGTTTTTAGTGTTTTAAAGGTGACTGAATGGAGAGTGATAATTAGTTGACTCAAAAAATATCCGCCGATTGCAAAACTGGAGATGGTTAAATAAAAAAAATTGAGACTTTGAAAGCCTACGCGTCCAAGATTTACAATTAAATCTAGTAGGTAGGTAGCACAAATCCATCATACAAAAAGTCTATGACTTTGACATGCCCTTACCATCGATATCAAAGTTATCTACAGGTTGCATCACCGCACTGTCCCACCTCAGGCAAGCAGATGCTTCGTTAATATTTATTTTCTTACATACTTCTAATCAGGTCACGAGCAGGGTCCGTTAGCAGCGTTGTTGAATTTTATAATTTTGCATAATTGATTAACATTTGGAACTAAAAATAACACACACCACGTTTGGCTAACACTGCGTTTAGAGGTACACTGATTCCAAATATATTTTAATGTTGAGTTTTATTTGTGTTCTTTGTTTGTTTGTTTGTATGTGTAATTTTAATTTTTATTTTCTTTGTGTTTATACTGTAATGTGCGTGTGGTAAATAAATGATTTTCTTCTTCTTCTTCTTCTTCAAATGAGTGAACTCACTAATTTGGTGTGGTAACAAAGCGGTGCAGTTTCATTACGGTATGGGCGTATCTAACTATTTAAATCTTTGGTTCCAGGCACTGCAGCGTCCCGTAGAGCATGAATAACCAATTCGATAAGCAGTCAATGACTGACACACCTTATTTGTGCAATCATTGTATTTTTTGTACAATAAATAATTAAATAACACATACATCGATAGTAAGGTTATCGACGGGTTGCATCACTATTCCACCTCTGGCGACCAGACACCTTAATATTTATTTACACATGCAAAATTATGTGCGGCCAAAAAACTTTTTACGGTTATTTGAGCTGAGCTCTCTTTGATGTAGGTGTAAACTTCCTCCACACTCAGTTGCATTTAGTTTTTATCAGAAATTTGCATTTTTATGGCAACGCAACGTCTGGATTTTAAAAGGGCTTCCTTCGATACAAAACTGCAGGTAAAGGTTATTTTTTTAACATTTAACCTACCTAATTTGTTCTTGTGGATCATCCAAGAACTGAAGTAAAAATAAAAATAATATTTAATAAAAATGCATAAGGCTTTATATTAGATTTTACAGTTTTTAAGAACCTGTTCTTAAGACGTATCTACAATAATGACAAGCTACCTATTATCAGTACTATAAAATGTGTAAGCAACTATCTAATTATACAATAACAAGATAAACAAATAAATAAGCTGAATATTAAACCATTTTGATTTGATTAGATTAATGAGGCTCGATTTATTTTATAATTAATTAAAGATTAATTCGTTTTTTTTATCTGCCATTCCATTTAGGCTCACATTTTTATTTGCTATTTAACCTGGGATGGTCACGCTCCCAAAGGGCTCTAGGTACCTAATAATAATTATTATTAGAACATAATAACTATTATTCAAACGTGTATTTTTCTTATATCTCTAATACGACTAAATGACGTCAATGTCTTGTGCCACAAACTATGAAAATAAATGAATGAGTTTCTGAGTTTCTAAAAAGGGAACATATGTTATATAATCGAAATGTTATGATCAATGATCACAATTCAATCTCAACTAGTCACATGAGCACTAAAATATACTAAATTTATGAAAATAACCTTTATGGCAGATCGTTAAGCATATTTTAATAGAGCCATGATGACTCTATTAAACTCACTCATGTTTTACATAAGTTATTAACATTCTAACTAAATTGTATATTCCCTTAACATTTTAATTATGTAGGTAGATAATTTAAACATTGTATGCAATATTAATATTTTATTATTATTTATAAGGTCCTCTGCCCTCCTCTCGTGCCCGTGGATGCTGTAAGAATCTGCCACGGGATACCTCCGGAAGATGGGCAGCAGAGTCTTCATGTGTATCAACCCCTCTTACTGCGTTCGTCACCCACCTGTCAAGCGTGGTGAGTATGGCAACAACCCCTCATGATCAGTACTTGAAGAGAATATTGGAGGCCTATGTCCAGCAGTCGACGTCCTAATACTGCTGTGATGAAACAGGCTGCTGGATCCCATTGCTGGGCAAATACCTTCCTTCTCTTTTACTCCAAAGATTTCAAACGTTAGATGTGCCCTGACACCAAAGACTGTGGCATTGTCTTTAAATATGTGTTAACAATAATGACGTCGCACGCGCACTGGTTTTCCCAATAAATCAAACTGTTATTGAATGAATGAATGAATGAATGAATGAATGAATTAACACTTTATTGTACACAGATAAACTTAAAAATAAAATATACATAGGTAATCACGTACAATATATATATATATATATGTATATGTTATTGTTGCCATTTATTGTGCAATCATTATGCAAGAACCTTCGGGAAAAAAAACACATACCTCGTCCGTCTAGCGCTGTGTCTAGAGGTACACTGATTCCAAATGAGCGCACTCACTTATTACGTGTGGAAACAAAACGGTGCAGTCTCATTACGGTAAGAGCGTATCTAACGATTAAAATCTTTGTTTTACTCATGTTCTTCTTCTAAGAATCCGCCGAATGCGCATCTAGTTCGTCGCCATCTCCGACTGGATTGACAGGAGACTTCTCTGCGCTTTGTACGTTGACTTGCGTAAACTTTTTAAGAATAAGAACAAAGTTTACAAAGTTCAAGAAACACAATTACAAAATTATCAAAGATCCCCTAAACTAAGAAAAAACCTGTAACTTGGGAACTTGGAAAAGGAGATGGGAGGCCTTTTTCCAGCAGTGGAATCCAGCAGGCTGTTTAGATAGATTAGATTGGGAACCTCCTTCCGTTTATCAGTCATCTAGTACCTACCCATAATACAAGCTCGATGAATGAATGAATGAATGAATGATTATAACTTTATTGTACACCATAAAATAAAATAAATAACAGTAGAAGATAAGATACTTAACTAAATGCACAATGGGCGGCCTTATCGCTAAAAGCGATTTCTTCCAGGCAACCTTTGGATGGACAGGATTGTGAGAACTATAGAAGACAGTGGCGTACTAATAAGATACAGATTAAAATAAATAAAGTAACAATAAATTAAATGAACTATTCAATACCCAATGATGATGCTGTGTGGATTGTCCAGCATTATTTATTTATTATTATTTCATCATTCATCATTTACTACTGAACTAAGGCCTCCCTTATGGAAGAAGGGCAGCAGCGTCTGTCCGTGTATCACTATGCCGTAGGTACTGCGCTCGCCAACCCGCCTGCCAAGCGTGGTGGGTATGGCAACTACCCCTCATGTCCCCCGTCTCCCCGTCCCCCCGTCCATGAGGGAGGCCTGAGTTCAGTGGTGAACGTTTTACGGCTGAAATTATGAAAATGATGATGTAATATTTCAATTTGTATTAAAAAAAATCTCAATGCAAAAAGAATAATTAAAACAGCTTACAAGTCTCAACTTATTACCAACATTTAGCTCAATCCCATAACGAAAAGTCAATTAGCCCTTACATGATAATTCTTACAAAAAGCAGTCTAGTCTTACATACCAGACGAGACACTACCTTGTAAATATGCACTTAAGTGTAGTAAAGTAAGCGCTAACTGCCCCTAATTTCACTTAGGCTTCATTAATATCCGGTGGTAATGCGGACAGGCCATATCAAGCCGATTTATTATATGCCCACCATAAATTGAGATGTTTTTGAGCTCTGTAATCTTTTAACCCTTAACTGTAGTTGTGGGGCCTGTGGTCCCCCAATCTTTGAACGAATATAAAAAAACACTGCGTGAGTCCCAGAGCCTATAAATAAATAAATAAAAATGTGTTTATTTTCAAAAAGGTTTAGCATTTACATGTTTATAATAATGCTTTTAACAATTATATTATTGTATGTATTACAGTTAAACCTTTTTGAAAATAAACACATTTTTATTTATTTATTTATAGGCTCTGGGACTCACACAGTGTTTTTTTATATTCGTTCAAAGATTGAGGGACCACAGGCCCCACAACTACAGTTAAGGGTTAAAGATTACAGAGCTCAAAAACATCTCAATTTATGGTGGACATATAATAAATCGGCTTGATATGGCCTCAATTTATGGTGCATTTATAGCGTTTACATGTATAAAATAATGCTTTTAACAATTATATTATTGTATGTATTACAGAAAAATACTCTGCCCAATAAAAATCTGTGTGCTGTCAATGCGTCGACTCCTCGTTCTAAGTGTTAAACTTGTGTTTAGATACGAGGGGTGCTCTATCTCGGCATACTCAGGTATGGGCCAGTAGAAACATAGTTAGCCTACCGCTCTTATGAACCTTCCGCCAGTACAACGGAGAGCGCAGAGGAGGACGGAAGCGTTTCGTTCGCTTATACTTACATGAGTATTGGTGCTCGTATGAGTCCACGGGACCGGTACTGTAGAAGAGTGACTACTTTTCACCACTACAGTTAAGGGAGTCGGACTCGCGCACGAAGGGTTCTGTACCATTATGGGAGCCCCCTTAAATATTTATTTTGTTCTGTTTTTAATATTTTTTGTTATAGCGGCACCAGAAATACCTACATCATCTGTGAAAATTTCAACCTAGCTATCACGGCTTATGAGATGCTGTATCTCATAAACCGTGATATATAGACTGGTCAGACAGACAGACGGACAGACAGACAGACAGCGGAGTCTTAGTAATAGGGTCCCGTTTTTACCTTTTGGGTACGGAACCCCAAAAAAGAAATTCGTATTTACTTAAAGAACATAATAGATGGAGAAAGCAAGCAGAGCTAGTCAATTCTAGATCATCATATCAGCATCATCATCTACTCAGCCGTAAGACGTCTACTGCTAAACAGCCTCCCTCTTAGTACTGATCATGAGGGGCTTACCGCCATACTCGCCACTGGGTTGGCAAGCGCATTACGGGGTGTTGATACACGGAAAGACGCTGCTGGCCATCTTCCAGAGGTATCCCTTGGCAGATTCTTACTGCATCCATGGGCAACAGAGAAGACACCCCATGCACGACTCAGTCATTTCTGAATACAGTGGTTATATTATTGACAATAATTCTGTTTATTATCAATAAATAAGCGCTAGCAACTCTAGCGCCATCGAAAAAAATATCAGACCGCTATATTTTATTTGTACCGTGTATCGATGTTTTTAGCTCTGCAATCTATAAAAGTAAGGCCTTTGCATCTAATTATAGATGATTAATACAGCGTCAGTAACTGGTAATCATGCTGTACAGGGCGCGACATGCCTGGGTTATTGTTAGATGTTGTTAACATACATATAACCGGGTATTTATCGCGTAAATTACCTTTATTATTTCCCGACGTTTCGCTTGGATTGCACCAAGCATGGTCCCAGGAAGACTGATTGTTAGATGCCCAGCACCTATACCATCCTCTCAGCTTAGCCAACAAGTCAAAAAGTCAAGTCTTGATTAAAAAAGAAACTCGTTTTTACTAAAAGAGCATAATAGAAGGAGATATCAAGCAGAACTGGTCAAGCCTATCTTTACTAGGCTCTTACGGCTGAGTAGATGATGATAATGATGTTTACTACAGATACCAGAGACAAACGCCAATTTGAAAAGCTTTGAGAAAAGCTATTATAAGGATAAAAAAATGGAAAAACGCTGGACTAAGTGTATCGAGATAAACGGAGATTAATAAAAGGACTTTTCCGAAAAAATATTTTTTTATCAAAAATTAACTGACTTATCAAAACCCATCTATAACATAATAGATAGAGCAAGCGGTAAAAAGCAGTTATATATGACGTAAAACGAGGAGGCCTTTACCCAGCAGTGGGGGAAAACAGGCTGAAATGATGAATGATGATATGACGTCACTATTCACTCCTTTAACGCTCATATCATCTTTCACACAATCCATCCATCTTTTCTTTGGTCAACCTCTGCTCACATATCCGTCCACATTTATATTATCACTCGTTTCGTAACATGAGATTCATCCTTCCACACAGCGCCGGATTTACCAATAGGCTAAGTAGATTGGAGCCTAGGGCGGCAGATTTTAGGGGGCAAATTTAGAGCATTTCTTTTACAGTCTTAGAGAAACAAAACAAAATGTGCACAGAGAAAACGAGTCTCAGAAATTAACAATTTTTTTTATAATGCTGGACAAATCACACAGCATCATCTAGCCCCAAGCTAAGCAGAGCTTGTGTTATGGATACTAGATGACTGATATACTTAATACATTATACTACATTGATAGATATTGTTTAATATATATAGAAAAACATCCAGAACACCCTGAACAAATATCTGCAGATCGTACAGACATTTGTCCCGAGGCGGGAATCGAACCCGTAACCCCTTGCGTAGCAGGCGGACCTTCGCCCGCTGCGCCACAGAGCTCGTCAAATATTTTATAATCATACTTAAGGTACACGTACTAATAACGGAAAGGAGCTGATGTAATGACGACGATAGAGCACAAATAATAAAGTTGCAATTTAATTTTTTTCTACTTCCTTAATGATCGCAAAAATGTAATAGCTTACTGGTGGCAAATTCGTAAATCCGCCACTGCCTCCACATACAATGTCCGTGCCACGTCAACCGATTATTAACTCTTCAATCTTCCCGTCACAGGCGCAATTAACACGATTTATAATATCAATATCATTGTCAATACCTAACATTAAAAGAACGCGGACACTAACGTTCTTTGGGCCTACGAACTTTCATTATTTTCACATAATTTCAGCCATAAAACGTCCACTGATGAACACAGGCCTCCCTCATAGATCTCCATGAGGGGTAGTTGCCATTCTCACCACGCTTGGCAGGCGAGTTGGTGAGCATTATTATTTTCAAAATTATTTTCACGTTTCTGTTAAATAACATTAAATTAATAGTATGTATATATAGTCCTCCTCATCGATTTCGATGACGGCGACCTTTACTTTACTACCTGTTATGAGCTCTAATATGGCTGGCCAGACCAAACTTGGTTTTAAAAACTCTACAGCAGGAGTGACAGTAGAGCTGACCAGCGTCATTGTAGGTGTATATATAGGAGGGCTTGGGTCTATCTTAGATAGACCCAAATTAATAGTACGCTGGTGCCAGCGTTATTTTATTAATTATCTATATTTACAGATGAGAGAGGTATATGTCGAGCAGTGGACTTCCTACGGCTGAGATGGTTATGATGAAGGTAACCTTTATCTTATGCCTCCAAAATTACCTTGTTATGACTGTTGAAGAATATTTTTAAGCGTTCTACAAAAGCTTTAGAATTTATAAGTCTCTAAGCATTTCTTTCGAAAGCTCTACATTAGATGGTAAAAGATAAACAATCCAATACTCATTCAATGTGGCGACATAGCAATTAATGTAACTGGTGTGCAATAATACCAAAATAGTTTTATTATCATCTTGTTTTCTTACTACACTCCTCGTTTGTTGTAGTAATTCTTAGAAGTTAATTTGGAGAAACGCCAGAGACTCCGATACTAATTAACCTTATACGCGGTTAACGTAATTGTGGACATTAGGCGTCATCATCATTATCTCAGTCGTAGGACGTCCTCTGCTGGACATAGGCCTCCCCCATGGATCGCCGAGTACTAATCATGAGGCGTACTCAACACGCTAGGCAGGCGGGTTGGCGAGCGCAGTGCGGGATGTTGATACACGGAAAGACGCTGCTGCCCATATTCGGAGATATCCCTTGGCAGATTATTACTGCATCTACGGGCAAGAGACGAATAACTACATTCTACTGCCGGCACCCCACGTCATCCCAGAACCCCAGAACATTTGGTTTAAATCTAAGAATATAGAGGTATGTATATACATATGTATACCGTGATATATCACGGAAAACATTCCTTATTATGGACTTATCATTAAGAACCGGAGTGAAACGAATAAAATCCGAGAAGGATTGTTGAATAAAATAATTACCAGCGGACTTTTTAATGTTTCCGACTTTACCTGTGACATTCTTTAGGTTGCCAAGAGATTTATCTGTTCCTGTTTCTGTAATTTGTCAGATCATTTTTAGAACAGCTACATTATTCAAATGTTTTAAGAATTGCTGTGGTTTACTGTGAGATATATTTGTTTGGACGTTTAATTGATTGGTTCCTGTAGTTCATTTCTAGATTTCTTTCTTCAAAACTGACAGTTTCGAACACTGGGTTTATTAGGCACAAAGTTTTAATATCAAACACTTTATTTTTTTTTTGTTTTGTGGATATTTTGCCTTTAGTTCATCCCAAAGTTTCGGCTGTGTTAAAATTCCCGTGTTTATTAACACATATTTAACCGGGTATTTATCGCGCTATTTACCTTTAATATTGCCCGACGTTTCGACAGTCTTCCCGGGACTACGATGGGTGCAATCCTGTCGAAACGTCCTGCAATAATAAAGGTAAATAGCGCGATAAATACCCGGTTAAATATGTGTTAGTAATGTGTCGTGATCGCGAAAGTTTAAAAAAGACTATCCTCGTGTTTGATATTTAAAATGTAATGTGATCGAGAAAATTTACGAAAGTTTTTAAAATGTTTCCTAAACAAAATGTTATTTAAAACCGCACGTTCCGATAGTTCTTCGTAAATATTGCCATACTTTAGCAAGCGTGCCATAACATCGAGACTTCGTGTCATTTGATATAATTCTCCGGATCGGGACGATGACTACGAAACTACGAATACAACAACAATCAGTTCGTCCGAATTTGACGACGCAGCAATGCAACACACATGCAAAAATAAATGCCGCTCAACGAAAAAGGGCGAAGAAAAGTTCTGAGAAATATTGGTCAGCTCAAAACAGAAGCCGCGGAGCGAGATCACGATTCTTTTTAATTAATTTTAATTGATTACCTGTGACGGAAACACGATAACAGCCGAGCAACCTGCCCTCGTGCGCTACCAATTACACAAGTCGATTTTTTGGAGTTCAGTCTTGGTATATACCTACTGTATAAAAGTGCTTTGAACGACAAACCATTTTGCAGAAACTATAGTTTGAACTTTTAATTAATTTAGAAAGATATAATTGCTCATTCGTTTTTTATTTTAATACTACTGGGATTTTTTCTTATCCTTCGAACAAACGTACCAATTGCTATCTTTACACGAGAACACGGCTGCAGTTTTGGAAAGTCTAGTTCATTATTATATTTATTATATTATTTTTATGTATGTTAGTCTGTAAGGTATATATTTTATGGGCCTTAGATTTAGTACTTTACATCTTGTTACTTATCTATAGTTGTCTGAAATAAAGTTTATATTATTATTATTAATTTATATATTTTCCTTTACTTTTAATTGGCTTTCTATTTTTAATTTCGTTTACTTTCTTTTACATGCTGTGCTGTTTGTCCTTATAAATAAATACGAGGTTTTCTTACGATTCTGCGATTCAATCTTGAATTAAGTTTCAAGTCTGTGTAGTTTAATTATTCGAGGAGAGAAATATTCAATGGAATTTCCAAACTTGTTGAGGATTTAAGCTGATGCCACTTGGAAATAAACAAGTTTTGGACTTGCCAAATTACACCGCTGCAAAATAGCACTGTGTCGTTTTGTAAACTCGTTAAAACGTGGGATGTCAGTGGGAGAACGTCAGTGCTAATTTTAAGCCAACTTTTCGATTGTTTATATTACAAAATCTTCGAAGATTTGTTTATCAATTCAAAATCTTGAAAGTTAACGAAGCATAGTGAGTTTGATCTTTCTAACCAAAATTAATGGCTTCAACTGATCAAATAGAAATTTAGATTTGTTTACTATATTACTTATTAGGAAAGTCCGTATCTATTGTTATTATTTAGTACACTACATTATAAATATCAAATTCCAAAGTGCGATTTCATTTGTAATTAAGTCTATTGTGAAATAAATTACATAGAGCATTGCGGCATTAAACTCATCGATCTAGGTCCAAATGTCGATAACCGATGAAGGACGAAAGTCCAAGATTAGGAACTGTGGTGGAGTTGGGCAGGACACATAACAAGGCGATGACATGTGGAGCAAAGCGTGTAGATTTTATCAATTAAAAATCTTTCAAAATTAACGAAGCATAGTAAATTTGGATCTTTGGCTCCTTTAAACTCAATCAAAACGTTGAAGTCAGCGGGTAAATATTTTTAGGTACATAGGTTCTCTGTTTCAAACCGACATTTTTTGTTGTAAGTGCCTAGTTTGATTTTTTTTAATACGAAATTTCCAAATTTACTAATGTAAATTTGGCTCCTTGGCTTTTTCTTAAGCACAATCAAAGTATTTATTTTGGCGAAAAGCATGTTTTACTTTTCTTTTCCATTGAACCAATATTATTGATTGAGTTTATTTATGGAAAAGTTTTTTATAATAAGCAATTATTTTTGAGTATTTAGACAATTATATTTAGTTAAAGAAGGTAGTTTCCTTATAAATTCGCAGTTACCCCTCTTCTCATGCCCGTGGATGCAGTAAGAGCCTGCTAAGGGATACCTCCGGAAGATGGGCAGCAGCGTCGTTCCTTGTATCAACATCCCGTACTGTGCTCACCAACCCACCTGCCAAGCGTGGTGAGTATGGCAACTACCCCTCATGGATCTCCTGGGCTCAGTAGTGGACGTTTTACGTTGAAAGTTGAAAGCCGCTGCTGCCCATCTTCCGGAGGCATCCCTTAGCAGGCTCTTACTGCATCCACGGGCATGAGAGGAGGGGTAAAATTCTACTGGCGGCTCCTGACCAAAAAATAAGTGTAAGGCCTCATTAGCTGAAGAGTAGGTGTAAGAGGACTTTTTAAATGAATAAGTGTAAGGACATTTTAAATAAATAAGTGTTAGGCCTCATACGCCGAGGACTAAGTGCAAGGACTTTTTAAATAAATAAGTGTAAGGCCTCATTCACAGAGTACTAAGAGTAAGGACTCACCTGCCACGGGGCGCGCGAGCACGAGCGGCAGAACCAGCAGCGGTAGCAGCGGCAGCCGCATGCTCCCGCTAGCCTCGCATGGCGCGTGCCGGGTCAGCGCGCATGGACCGACACAATGCCAGCTCAGCACTTCAGAGCTCTGCCAACTTATAACCACTATCTTGGTTTTTCGTATCGACTTAGGTCTTGGAGTTCACTAAAGTTTCGTACGGTATTCACTAAAGTTTCGTATCAACTTAGTACCACTATCTTGTGTAAGATTCGTATGAACTTAGTTACAATATCTTGGTGTTCACTAAAGCTTCGTAACAGATGATCTTGGTGTTCACTTAAGTTTAGTATTAGCGTTAGCTTTGAGTGTTTCGAACGAGTTTATTCATTAGTTTTGGAATAAGTCGCTTTCTTGAGTAAAGTAGGTATAGTTCTGCTTAGTTATCAACAGTATCCTGGTGGTCACTAGTTTTGTTTAAACTTTTCTTGTAGCTTTGAGTGTTTTGCACAAGTTTTGGGATAAGTAACTTTTTGCGTGTAGTTTTTGTGTTTGAAGTCTCGGGATATCACACTTTCTCGTTAGAATTTTTGAATGTTTTTATACGAGTGTTCACTAAAGTTTCGGGAAATGTAAATTTAGTAGGTAGTATTTTGACATGAGCGTGTTCGAGTACGAATTTGTTTCTGTCGAGATAAATCACAAAAATTGCGATATTGGTTCTCTTTAGGGTTTTGGATGGTTTTGGACGACCACCCGTTTTAAGATTTATTCAGAACTTATAACCAAAAAACCTTCTTGCTTGTGTTCAACAAATTATTTTCCAAAGTTCTTCAAAACTTGTTGAAACCGCAGGATGTAGCATTGACTCACAACTTTTCTTGAACTTTATCGGTAAAGTTTTCATAACATTTAAATAGAAAAACAATCTTTAGTGATAATTTCAAAATTAATTATTTGGGATCACAACGAAAACGCGCCAAATTATTTAAAACTTTTCAGAAACTTTGTCAACTGCGTAAAGTGCTCACAACTTTTAAAATCTAATTTCAAAAATAACTTGGTATTAGAAATATTTTTTCCAGCATTAAAACTTTTTGGTGTTCAAATTAAATTCAGCAAGTAAACTTTTTATTTTTTATCGAAATTTAAAAAAATATTTTCTCCCACTAAAATTCCGAATTCAAATATGGTACTCGGGTTTTATCCAGGGGTGGTTGTTAACCCTGACGTGAAGCACGCACGTCTCAGAGACGCGACTCGACCCGTGCTGCCGTAGCGGAGAGTCGACGCGGACTGACGCGCGTCCAGTCGACGTGCAAGTGCAGCGGTCGCTGACTCGCCTTCCGCCTTGCAAGCGCGCCAAACATGACGACTTTCCACTACTAGACTATAAGTTAAGGCTTAAATTCTTCGACCTATACCATTTCAAAAACCCACTTTGTTTTGGCGCCTATCTTTCGACATCTGAGATTATAAAACAAACTAGCTGAAAGCCGTAAGTAAGGTGTAAATTTTCAATAAATAATACGTATCTTCTATCTAGTCTATAATGAGGATGATATGGTGAGGAATATGAATGTATCAGTGTAACTTTAGCATTTAAAAATCTACAGAAACTCGTGATTACTCAGCGAAAGTCAAAGTCAAATTATTTTTTGCAACTATAGGTATTGTATGAAATATCTCATTAACAAAACTGTTTCAAACATGAGCCCGGGATCGCCCGACTATGAAAAATTAGATATTTATTTACTATTACAAAAAACGGCAGTAAACTTGACAAATATGAAAAAGTAACTTGGATTAACATAGCACCGCGCAAAAAAAAGTTTGTGACCTTTTTGAGATCTAAAAAGCTGAGATAAACAAATGCCTATCACAACATTTGAGGACGCCTCACACGTGGTGCGCGCGCCAAAACCAATGATAAGAATATAAGTATCTCCAGTGAAAACAAAGTATTCTTAAACCTACGCGCTATATGTGAACTTTTCCTAATTTTTTTTTATGAAAAACACACAATGGCTATACAAACATCTGCGGTTAGCTCATAGGTACGTATCACGTATACGAAGGTAAACAGTCTAGTCTAGACAATCGTGAAGAAACATCTCAACATAATTAATATCCCAACGCAATCAGTCATCTAGTTTCCATATTAAACAGTTTGCATAGCGTACTGTGTTAAAAGTCCAACATTTTTTATGTATGCATTGGTCATGTTGTTATACTAAACTGCTTTAGTCATGTAAATAGGTATGTACATAGGTACTATTGTTAGCGAATTCGAATAAAATACCTTATCAAAATCAATGTTGAATTGGAAAATGGACATTCGGGTTTAAAATGGAAGGGAGAGAGTGTAGTTAGGCTGATTGGAAAATATTGAGTAAAATGGTGAAGAAACAGGAAATTACTTAGATCACATCTATCAATCGGTGTTTAGTGCCAACGAGATATTGTGAGTATATATAAGTAATAAAGGAGGTATCTCGATATATAGGTACATTACACAGATACATTGTTTAGATTAGTTTTTTGAATCCTCATAATTATTTACACAATAATATAACTAGTTATTTATTATAAGGGAGGCCTTGGATCTCGAAACACAGCCTAGGCTAGTTCAAGATCCTAAGGAATCGACAATACAGTTGTAGCACTATTGTGTGTCAAATTTATTTATTTGATTAAGATTATAATTATGATTATTTCCATATCTGATTAATCACTGAATACCCCTCGGAAAAGGAAAAGCTAATACTACTTTCTACGAGCTACGCACGAGTTGACAAATAATTTTAATACCAAGATGTGAAGGCCATGGTTTTATTTTGTATTGACATTCAACTGAATAAATTACGTAAGCGTAGTCAATGTAGCATTTGGAGCTAATCTGATTACAAGTTCAACAACACTGTAGAAATAATACTTATGTTAATAGATACGATGGATCATTGAACCTCATGTTGAGCGATGAAGTGTTCTCAAGGGCGAATGCTTTCAAAAACTAGTTTGGAGATGGGCTATATAATTATTAACATAATTCAACACATACATTTAATATTATCGAATCCATCAAATATAATTATTAACACATTTTAAGACCAAGTAAATTAAAGGTAAAAAAGTTTTCGTCAATCGAAGTTGTAGCACAGATTACAGATAAGTTGTAGTTTGTGAAATTTTTGACAACCATTCGGATGAACGAACGTTCAGATTTATAATATTGGTGGGATCATTGTAATTTACCTCACCATCATCATCATTTCAGCCGTAGGAAGTCCACCAAGTCTCCCAACACCCTCGATCATGGATCTACGAATACCGATCAAGAGGGGCTGCCATACTCACCACGCTTGGCAGGCGGGTTGTAGAGGGTTGTAGGTTGTAGAGGGAGTACGGGATGTTGGTACACAGAAAGCTGCTACCCATCTTCCGGAGGAGTCCCTTGGCAGATTCTCATTGCATCCACGGGAAGAAAAGTCAACATATTACAGCCAGACCCATGTGATTCGCCTATCCTACATAGAATCTTATTTGATAATTTCGAGAGATTCATAAGCCTTTCCTTTTCCCTAATAATGTTATGCACAAAATAATGATGGAATTAACACCATATTACTATTATATTACTAAGCTGATTTAGTTAATGTAATTGATATTACATTAACTAAATCAGCTTAGTAATATTACAAACACAAAATAACTATTATGATAAACTAAGAAAAATATCTAGTTTTAATTCCGCTAATGCTGAGATGCATATGCACCGCCCTCCCGCCCGCTAATTATGCACATGCAGGGGGAACCAGGCTGTTAGTGCAACATGCATACCCAAACCCACACGACGACACGTGTTTCGCCTCTCCGCGACTGGTCGGCGGCTGGAACGAAAGGACCGTTCACTTTCGTTCCAGCCGCCGACCAGTCAACATCTCGGCGTTTAACCTGAAGATGCCTCGCGGAGAGGCGAAACACGTGTCGTCGTGTGGGTTTGGGTATGCATGTTGCACTAACAGCCTGGTTCCCCCTGCATGTGCATAATTAGCGGGCGGGAGGGCGGTGCATATGCATCTCAGCATTAGCGGAATTAAAACTAGATATTTTTCTTAGTTTATCATAATAATATGGATTTCCGCAAAGTAACGCCTGATTCTATTAATTACAAAATAACTAGTTAACTGATTAATTAATAGTCATTAAAAGAATGACTTCACAAAGGTATTGTCAACATGGGTTAAATTTAACTCGAAATATTAAAATAAATAAAAGATATACATACCGATATAGATAAACTACTCAATTTATAAATGTCAATTCCTTAAATTTAAGACGGTCAATTAGAGATACAACTATTTCAAGAACATTTAAGCGACAGTATTGTTGTCCCGTATGAAGTCCACTGTTGGACTCCCTTAGGGATTTACAAATACTGATCATGATGGTTTGTTGCCATACTCACCACGCTTGGCGGGCGGGTTGGCGAGCGTAGTACGGGATGTTGATACACGGAAAAACGCTGTTACCCATCTTCCAGAGTTATCCCTTGGCAGATTCTTACTGCATCTACGGGCGGCTATAGTAGTTGTCACTGTCGCTTATTGCATTTAATGTTCTTATTGAATTCGTTGTCTGTAATCGACACCGTCTGACATCAATCTCATATCAGGGGCCAATTCTCGTGAATCGTGATTTTGCGTGATAACTCGTCTCATCTCACCTTTCAGTCTCTATTCGAACGTGTCACATCACTCTTAAAGTCTTCTATCATTTCGATAGCCCCACTTTACCAATCTATGTATCACGATCGGTTTGAAATAGACATACTATCTATCGTGAGATTACGAGAATGCACAAAGTTCTTTGCAATAGAGATTTTGACAGTTATTTATTTATTTGAGAAACATTCTTACAAACTTAGAGCATATTAAGCCAAAACGTTTTAGAGCTAGTGAACAAAACAACAAATAACCTATACATTTTTTTTTTATTATTTTTTATTTAGTATAATGTTAACAAAAGTAAACCTATACTAAAATATATTACAATCTAGCCAGATTGGCCAATAAGTAACTTAATGCTAACTTAGTTTTATAAGAATTTAAACTGTAAGATAGTGTCCATCAGCACTTTTCTTATTGTCTCTAATTAAGGGGAAGACACTTTGTTATTGTGTTCTTTGTTTAAAATATCATATTCACTTGCACTGTCACTGATTGTACTATGTTAGCTCAAAAGGTTTTGTTCTCTTGAGCCTTCTCAATATGTCGGTATGATCGAGGAGCTGGATTGCCTCGATGTTAACATGATGATGCAGTCTGTGTTCATGACTCTTTGCATATTTCTGTATGACTTTGTCGACGGCCTGTATATTGAGGTCCCGATGGAGGTCGTCGTTTCTTATGTACCACGGCGCATTGACTATATTGCTCTGAGTACTTTATTCTGAAACCGTTGAATGATATCTACATTGCTTTTTTTGGTACAACCCCATAACCAAATAACCTATTATTATAAACAATAATCTCAAAGATATGAGAAACTTTATCATGAAGAACTTTATCATACTTTCTGTACTTTTAACACTTTACATTTAAACTTGCTCTTTGCCTTAATTCTTATGCTTCAACTTTGGTACCTTACTGCGCACTACCTGTCCTGCGGATATAATGGCTTCTTCCCAAAAACGTTGGGTTACCACGCCGCCATAAAATACCAGCGTCTTATTGGCGGAGAATGCGAGCCTCTCATTGGTCGGATATCTCTGGATTGGTATCTACCAATCCAGTGACATCGGAAGTAATATTTTGTTTATTAGAACTTATTATATACGAAGGTGGATTTTAATCATTGTACCGTTATTAATAGTAATAATTCAATACTCGATTATTACAACAGTTATACACATTGTTTGGCAATTCCTTGTCAATTCATGGCAAACGGAAATACAATGTATTCACCTAAAACTTGTCTTTTATGTAAGTTGCCAAACAGCATACCTTTAACTTTACCTAATAACTTTAATATTCAATTAGTGATTATACAAATGGTTATATAAACTGTAACACTATGCATAATTCAATTAATATCTGAAGCTTCATGTAAAACACATCTACTTCAGGTTTCTGAGCAATAATCGCATTAATTAATGTGTTTATTTTATTTTTGTTTATCGTTTTTGAGCGTTTATTACTTGGATCGCGATGCACGAGAATTGCACTCCAGATATCAGTCGATAAGCGATCAACTATAATAGTTGACACTGTCGCTTGAAATTAATTAAATGCCTTCAATAAACACTGAGATATAAAGGAAAGTGGGGTTTACACTTTCCTTTATATCTCAGTGTTTATTGTGATAGCGACAATTTTCGAAAAGCGACCACAAGATTCAGTTTCAGTTTCATTTATTTACGATAACGTTATATTACATAACAGGCAAGTCAAAACATACACACAGAAGTCAACAAAGTAAGGCCTTTGCATCTATTATAGATGATTTATGCAGCGTCAGCAACTGGTAATCATGCTGTACGGGACGCTGCAGTGCCTGGGACATTGTTTGATGGATTAGGCTTGCCCAGCACCTATACCATCCTCTTAGCTTAGTCAGCTGTTAGTCAGAGGAAAGAACAGGTCAATACGTCTGAAGCTAACTAAGCCGTTTCCTCACGATGTTTCCTTCACCGTTAAGCACGTTAAGCACAGAAGTCAACATATACACAGTCAATTATGAACATAATCATTAATCACATACTGAATACACTTAGGAAAAAAACAAATAAAATATATATTTTCTACATAATATCTTGAAATGAACAACTCATATACTCCTCGACACTATAAAACGGATGACACTGAAAAAAACATTTTATTTATTTTTAAATTTGTCTATAGGTAGCTGCACCAATTCAAAAGGCAATTTAGGCTAGCTTCAAGTATTTTCCTGTAAGTTTTAACCAGTTTTGTTTTTGGTATATTTAACTTCCGACCCAACTATTTCTAGTGTTGTAGTGATTGCGGCCTTTTAGCGCAACCCTAAGACCACAGAATAGTAATGTATACAGTGTTCCGACTTCATACAAACGGACGAAGCGCGAGCTATACCTACGCGCCTCGATCTCGGCTCTCTCTCGGCATCTAAACAGTCGCGACTGTGCCGCAGTGACGAACGGAGGTGTGTTATTTTTTTAACAATAACCGCACGATTTTTTCAAGTATGTATTGTGCTGTTTTTGGTTGCATGAAATCTTCAAGAACGCATCCAGAGATAACTTTTTTTAGATTGTCTGGAAACTCTGAAAGGTAAGACTATAAAATAATTTTACTTAGGTACTACCTAGTAGGTAGGTACATAATGTGTGTCTTTTTAATGGACAAGTATTTCCTTTTTATCTCCCGAAAAAAAAGATGTCTGGATTCTTAAATAAAGTGAATAGAGTAAAGGAAAGTGATTGACACGAGTGAAATAGGTAGTTATAGGCGGTTCATGAATCATACGGTAGGTACGCTTGTGTAAAAACCTCGGGGCATGTGCGTTTCGTTTTGTTAGTTTGTATAATTCAAAGTAAATACGTGGTATTTTATTTATTATTAACTAGCTTCTGCCCGCGACTTCGTCCGCGTGGAATAGTTTCTTTGGGCTAACGCTAACTTTTACCCACGACTTCGTTTACGTAGAAGGTGAAAATATAATATTTTTAAATAATACCTACGTTAAGCGTAATTTTAGGTAGGTACCTACATCACACTTTCATAAGTAAGAGTGGAACTTTAAAACGTTAGGTAAAAGTACTGGGTCTTATTATCTTATATCATTTAGATTGTAGGTTATTCTAATAATTCATAACTATGTTATTTTATAGTACTTCTGCGTACACTATATTTTCAATTTATCTATTCAATTCACAAAGTATTATATTTGTTTATAAAAAAAAAGTATTTTTACAATCACAAAACTAAATGGAAACACAAAGTAGGCAAATTTAATGAAAATGCTGGAGGCTCGTTAGAGTATATTGTTCTGTGGCTGGAGGTGGGCAGCCCTATCGCATGTTTACGTACCGCGCGGCTGTAGGTATTTATTTCAAAAATACGGCCGAGTTAAAATACTGTATACATTACTATTCTGTGCTAAGACGCAACCGTATTTCAAAGAAAAAGTTTTCAAGAGGTCTTATAACCTGTTGCTTTAGAAAACCAGAGCTTGGTTAGTTAGTCCTTACACATTTTAGATGATTTTTACAACGACTACAACCTAAGCTACTGGTATATGGTATATATACATATATGTATATGGTATATAAAACATTCTATATGGTATTTTTTATATTTACTTTTCTTTTTAATCTCACACTATTTTACCCCATCTCATTACCACAATCCAATCCATCGAAAGGTTGTCTGGTAGAGATCGCTCTTTAGCGATAAGACCGCCGATTGTCACTTTATGTTTAGTGTTTCTCTTTTTTTTTGTTAATTTGTTTAGTTTAAGTTGTGCAATAAAGCATTTTCTATCTATATATCTATCTATTCTCGCTGTACGGGATGCTGCAGTGCCTGGGGCACTGTGAGATGGGTCAGGCTTGCCAAGCACCTATCCTTCCAGTATTATCTCAGCCGTAAGACGTCCACAGCTGGACATATACCTCCCTCATGGATCTCCAAGCATGAGGGGCTGTTGCCATACCCACAACGCTTGGCAGGCGGGTTGGCAGGCGCAGTACGTGATGTTAGTACACGCCTAACCTCCGGAGGTATCCTATGGCAGATTCTTACTGCATCCACAAGAGGAGGGACAACATTCTACCGCCGGCACTCCTCGCTATCTGCTACTAGTCAGAGGAAAGAACAGGTCAACAGTTTCCTAATTGGAAACTGTTGTTGGAGGTTAAGAGATAATACATAATCCTGTAAAATAATGGTCATAATAATCGTTTGTTTGAATAAAATTAGACATAAATAGATCCAAGCGGACCTTTGGACAATAATCCAAGCTTAGATATCGATACTGTTATTTATGAAACGATTAGCTTATAATAATGCGAAATCGCCGGCAGTAGAATGTTACCCCTCCTCTCATACCCGTGGATGCAGTAAGAGCCTGCTAAGGGATACCTTCGGAAGATGGGCAGCAGCGTCTTTCCGTGTATCAACATCCGTACTGCGCTCGCCAACCCGCCTGCCAAGAGTGGTGAGTATGGTAACTACCCCTCATGGAGATCCATGAGGTAGCCCTGTGTTCAGTCGTGGACGTTTTACGGCTGAAATGATGATGTCAAATTTGAACATCTTAGGTCATGTAGAAGTGGGTTAGAATTTGATCTATCACAAAAAATGGCGATTTGTAGGGTTTTGTAGTAAAACAAGAAACCCTTACAGTTTCGCTTTGTCTGTTTGTCTGTCCGTCACCGGCTTTGTGAAGAGACTATTAGTACTAGAAAGCTGTTATTTTGCATGGACATTATAAAATAACAACGCCGAGATAACGCTATAAGAAATCCTGAAAACACAATTAATTGGGGGTACCTTCCATACATAAAGGTGGGGGTGAACTTTTATTCCTTATTTTCCCATCGTGTGGGGTATCATTGTATTTTAAAACCATTTAGGGGTGCGAAGACAACTTTTCGATTTATGGTTCCATTTGCAATATATTAAAGTTTTTAACATTTTTCGAGCGCACCACCCTCTAAAATGTAAACTGCTAGCTTTACAAATCTGAAAGAAAATCATGAATGTAGTTTTAACCATGAACTTTCTAAGAATACTATAAAGGTTATGCTAGCTTTTTTAGTTCCAAAGAAATAGCCGCCCAAAAAATTGACGCAGTTTCCCAAACCTACCGGAATACTTTAAACCGAAAACTCAATTAATTGTAAAATAGGTAGGTACTTCTATAAATTAAATAATTATAGATATATTTCTTATTGTTATTTCACTTTTCGGCTTATAAGCAATTCTATTTTCATCTTACTTCCATCATATAGCAAATTGTCTATCTTTAAGCAACTTATTTCTATTATATACCTTGTGTTTGAGTAAAATAAATAAACGTTTCAGTTCACCGGTACGTGGGAAAGGACCAGTTGATGGCCTGATGATAACTTGCTACGATGCTATCTCCTCCGTCTACCCACGTGGCCAGTTCCTATTTATAACCACATCTTTGTCACGACGCAAGTATTTCTTTGAACGTTAATAAACATGAAAGTTTCCTCGAAAGTGGATGAGGTGTGAGGAAATACTCGTAGTTTTGGTTTCGGCAAAAACTTCCCATATCTGATACATGAATCATATGCGAGAGATTTTAAGATTCTAGTTTGGTATGACTCAACGCCAGAAGTTAGAAAATTTCTGATTTTTTTCTATAGAAGACAGAACTAGGACAAAGCCATGAGAGCCAGTGGATAGCGCAGGTACAAATCAACGCCTATGTGTCGTTCCGGAATACCGAAGAGTAACTAACCAATAAACTAAGTACGATTTGCGTTAGAATCCATCCATGTTAGAATCAGGACTCTGGTAACAAATAAAACCTCATTTACAAAGACGCGAGGCGCGTTTCTCCGTAACTGTCTACAACGCTATATGTTTGAAGTTAGTGCGGGCCGCGCCGTCCAACGCAACGCACGATGCCCGGAATCTCAGTAAATAAGGCCTAAGCTAAGCCAACACTTAGGGCTTCCAGTAGCCAGAGCCACCTAATTGACAAACATGTCGGACAATCGATTACAATTAAGTCGGTGGGTTGATTCGTAGGTAGGTGTCCGGTGGGCGTGGATTGTGCATTCATAGGCCGGTTGGAAGGACCACCGGTCAAGTACCTGCTGATGAGCTGAATTGTGTCAATTGACCACACCTTGGTTTACCTAGATTTGCATTGTTTATTTATGGTGCCTTTGCAACAAAATAATTGTAATTCGTGCTTTAACGGCGGAGGAAAATATTGCTAGTCAGCTTCAGACGTATTGAAATGCTCTCTCTCTATTCTCTCTGAATATAGCTTTGCTGGGAGGAGGGTATAGATACTGGGCAAGCCTAATCCACAGAATAATGTCCGTACAGCATGCATACCAGTAACTTACTGACCAATTAAGACTAAGACCAATTTACTTACCTTAAGTAAACAATTTTTGAATTGTTTATTTTGTAGAAGTCTCTTTACTAGAAGTAAACATGTCAAAGCCGGAATACTCTTCTTCCTTAAGGTGAAGTCCTGCCTTTCAAAACTGGGTTTCCGTTAAAATCAACTAGGTCGTTACAATTAATAATGAGTCCGCTCAAGACGACCACACAAGAGAAGTTACCGCTATCTACGAAGGATGTCTTAAATACTGCATTCTATAAACTAGTTTGCCATCAAAATCAGGATATTCTGTAGAAGCCTACTGCAGTTTTATCTTACAAAAACCAGAGCTTCATTCATCCTTTCCTTTAGAGCAGCCATAGTTCCCTGACCTTCTTATCAAATAACTGTAACCTCTCTAGAGACGACCTGTCTTGAGCGGACTCACGAAAATGAGTTGGTAGAGACTTCATCCTGATTGATTGTGTGTTTAAAACCCAGTTTTGAAAGGCAGCTCCTGAGGCTGTCGTAGAGAAACGTTATCTCGAGAAAGGTTAAAATTATGTCTTGAGATAGCTGCCTTGATGAATGCGGCGTTATATGGCAGCTCTCCGTTTTCTATAGGGTTATGTACCCATACAGGAATATGACTTAACTCTTGCTTTTGTCTAATTACGTTCAAACTGTAATAACAAGACGAAAGCTTAATAAATGACATGTGCAAAGGCAACTTTTACCTCAAAAAATCGTTTTCGTTCATATTTTTGGCACACAACAAAAAATAAGAAAAATGGGAATAACAATTTCAGTATTCTGACTTACCAGAAATAATTAGGTGCATTGACTTTTATGATTGTTTATTATGAAATAGTAAGGAAGCAAATGCTCTATTGCAGACCATAATAATAAACGTAATAGCTACCAGACTCTTGCAACAGAAACGAAAGGTTTTACATACATATGTACATATACATATAATCACGCCTTTTTCCCGTAGGGGTAGGCAGAGACCACTTCGTTCCACTTGCTACGATCCTTACATACTTGTTTCGCTTCGTCCACTTTCATTATTCCCTTCATACATGCTCTTCGGTTTAGCGTACTCTTGACCTGGCCATTTTTCAAGACGTCCCTGATTTGGTCTTGAAACGTCCGCCTAGGTCTACCCCTTCTAACACTTTCATTCACACTCGCCTTATACACTTTTTTCGTCAATCGTTCTTCATTCATTCTCTCGACATGGCCAAACCATCTCAGCATACCTTTCTCAATTTTCGAATGAATTTATGAATTAATATTTCCACAGTCAAGCCAAGAAATTTCATAATAAACCCAATAAATTTAGAACAAAACATAATCCTCACCGTGTGCAACGGAAGTGGCCATCACACTTGGCAGTGCATGCCGCCAGTGACGCTCACGTTACACAGTACTTCACCTATTATTAAAGCAGTTTACGAGTAACTAGGCAAGCGTGAGGAAGTCAGCTCGTATACCCGCGGTTTAGTAAGCTTCAGACGTAATGGCCTGTTCTTTCCTCTGACTAATAGCTGACTAAGCTGAGAGGATGGTATAGGTGCTGGGCAAGCCTTATCCATCTAACAATGTCGCGTACAGCATGATTATTAGTAGCTGACGCTGTATAAATCATCTATAATAGATGCAAAGGCCTTACTTTAGGGTTTTGGATTTAATTGTCTGCAATTTGTGTCAGGTTACTAATTTGGACAAAAAATGTGGCAATAGATAGAAACTATATAAAATAAACTGTAACTCGTTTTTAACGTGACGACGTGGGAACAATTCGAAGATTGGAGAAAACGTCTCTAAAGAAATATAAATTGTTCTGGAACAAGAAGCGTGCATTACAAGTGTCACATAAATTATCAAAGAAAATGCAATTTCTATGAATATTTTGAATTTTTTTGCAGTTTTTATATTATGTGTGCTGTAGTTCCATTATGTCTTTCCAAATAAGGCTCATCATTGACTATGCTGAAAAAACAATTATTGCTCAATTGTTTTCCTTTAACAATTTCCAAAGCTTCCAATTATACAGCAAAATGCAACATGTAATAAATAAGTGTCGTTCGAGTAAATCAACATTAGTTCCCCCCACCCCCCTTCCCTTCCCATCACCCCTAGCCGGTTCCACCGTTCACCACTAACTCACTACCGACCATTAACAAATTCCATCGACTAGACCACTTACCACCTTAGCAGGGTTGTAGTCAGGATCTGTTCTTAGGGCTACAATTTCAGAAAAGTCTTTTTTAAACTTTCGCGATCACAACCATGATTTAAATCGTCAGGTGTGCCCTGACACCAAAAACTTTGTCATTGGTGTCGATTCTGTTTAAAACATCCTAAAACTAATTATAATAAGACGTATGGCGTTTCTAAATATAAAGCTGTCAGCGTAACAATCGGTATTATAGTTTTAGGGTATTAGTAGTTAGCTTTAGCTAATTAGTGCAAAAAAAGAATCACCATCATTGTTTTTATGAGTATTTACAATAATGCTGACGCACGCACACTGGTTTTGCCACTAAACCAAAACTATTATTGTTACCATTTATTATGCAATCATATTGCACGAACTTTAGTGAAAAAAGTTTACAAAATTGAAAATTTTAAGTAACTTTCGACATAATTTACCTAGTCTCGGATGTTACCTAATTATTTTTTGTAATTTTCATCGTTTGCTCTCTACACAATTATGCCCTTTCATTTGATACCAAACTTGGGTATATTTGAAAACATTCAATTATACATCCCCAGTTTCACCTCATATCTTATAAATAGCCAAACCGATTTACATTTCACTTTCACATTTGTATTCTAAACAATATTTCCTTTAATTTAAGAATAAGAATAGTTTTATTGTTAAATTGTGTAGGTACAAATACATAAAGATCTTAAAGATATAATAGTATCAACAATTTTATCATATTTATGACGTACAATAATGAATTGACAATATTAATATAAATTGCACAAATCAGGGTACCAACATATAGGTCTTAATTTTAAAATTACCTACCAAATTAAAAATATTTTACACGTATTATAATGACTAATTATCAAAAAACTCTTTAAGATTATTTATTTATTTATTAAGGTTAACCAACAGTTGTTACATTATTTCATACTTAAAAACTAATTAAAACTAATAATACACAAAGTACATTATTATAATTAAATGCACAACCACTCACAGGTTAACACCACATGCATATAAAAATAGTAAGTTTATTTTGTTTTTGAATTTTAAAAATTAACTATAAACCAAAAAACACATTACAGAATTAAAATTAAGTTGCAGGAAGGGTACAAACACAAATACATCATTATTAAAACTTAATAATAAAAAACTCAGTTAGATAAGTCCCCAGCCAACTGGTATGTAAATAATAATAATTATAATAATAAATAATTATTATAATGTACTCTATTGACAAGTATTTGATATGAAACTTGGATATACTTGGAAACATTTGATTATCCCCTCATTCACCCACCATATCTTGTAAACGCATTAATTAGTACACGTATTAGGTGGTATTAGTAGTAGTAGAACTTTTTGTGAAAGGTTCACCCGGGGAAGTACTACCACCATACCTATTTCTGCCGCCAAGCAGTAATGTCTTCATCGCTGTGTTCCGGTTTAAAGGGCAAGGGGGCCGGTGAAATTACGGGCACATGAAACCTTACAACTCTGTCTCAGGGTGACGGGCGCATTGCAGTGCAGCGTTGGTCACGTGCTTAGTGAAAGTGATCACCGCGGCATTGCAATTGTTATAGGTAGAGGTTGTCTCGTCATTTATTAGTATAAAATAAACTAATAACTTGGTGCTACAAAACCGATAAAGGCAGCCAAGATTTTCGACCCGACGCGACGGTTAGTTTACCTGTAGCCGAATTGGTAAAGGCAGCCTGCGTTGAAGGTTACCATTTCTATAGTCTTAACAAATTTTGATAAAACATGTTCACCTCTCAAAACAATAACTGCTGGAAAACCTGCTTTTAAAAAAAAAACTGAAATCGATCCACTTGTTTAAGAGCTACGGTGCTACAAACACACACACACACACACACACACACACACACACACACACACACACACACATACAAACACAAACATTAAACGTTTATCACCCACAGCATATTCAAAACTCATAAATAGAAGATGATATTTATGACTTTTTAATATGCTAATATGGGTATATGAACGGTTTTGCCTTACAACATATTGCCATGTCATGAAATATACATAACATTTTACTTTGAAGAACGAAACAAACAAAAACCCCAGCTGATACCGCATGCTAACTGCTACGGCAACTATCACCAAAGGTCGTGCACGACACCGTCCATCGCACTCGGTTTTCGAACCTCAGAAGCTATTTAATTCACAGTACAAAGATAATTGACAAACACTTACCGAAGAAATCGCACAGATTCCAAAATCCAATTTTGATGATGTTGGGTAGGTTAGGTACCTTTTCAACAATACACTACGAAGATGCGCTTTCACGGTTAGGAAAATAAATATCTTAGTTTTCATGATACTTTTTATAAAAGAAGTATAATTATTATCATTTTATGTATATTTTTACATGCTAGTTAAATTTTTGTAACTAAAAAATAACATTATTATAAGTACCATTTAAGAATATTATTTTAAATAGCTATCCAACCCAACACGGGCACCTTGTACGCCCGCCATTTTAGCGCGCTTGGTGTGTCTTTCCCATAGTTTTTCTGCACATAAAAAAAAAATAATCATAAATATTGACGGAGATATCCATTCATAAGTAATAAAGTTTATTAAAAATATATTCCACTTATATTTAAAACATGCATAATTCCCTATTGGAATTCGTCTGATAATTAAATAGCCGCTAAGCTTGAAGCGGTTGTCATAAAGCAGACGAGACAGTGTAGCACGTATTGCTACACAGTATGGCCACAAGAGACGCCAGAATTGAAACGGGATTACAGGAGGTAATGGAACCAAGCTCTTCTACATCAGCAACATCTGCATAATTTTCCGGGATGCTTATGGAAATCTGCCGACGAGCCAGTGTTCTCCATTATTAAAAGGAGTTGGGCTGGCAAGGGTCTAATTAGTATCACGCACGGGGGACAATGCACATTATACCCCTATGCGGAACGTCTATGCAGATCTGGTATCTCCCACCAGAATAAGGATTAGATTAGCCGACTAAGTTTAGAAGATGGTATAGGCTGGGCAAGCCTTAATCACGATGCTACTGCATGAATACCAGTTGCTGACGCTGCAAATCATGTTAAAGGCATTATTCCCTATTGGCCCTTTGTCCGGCCCTGCATCGGCTAAGCAAATATACGCGCGGGCAAACGACAAGAATTTGGCCGATTCGGCAACTTTGCATAGCTTTGTCCACTTGTTTACCTCGCGGCGACGGCTGTACCAGAACGAACTATTTACGACAATGCCGTAATAGTACCGTTTATTTGTATATTATCGACTTACTGGGATTAAGGGGCGGATACACTTCACGATTTAGGTGGAATTGTGAGATTATTGTCATGAATAAGAATACAAGAACGTTAAAAGAGCAGCTTTCAGTAAATAAGGGAAAACTGCCTTTAATAAGAATACAAAAACCTTAAAAGAGCAGCTTTCAGTAAATAATGGAAAACTGCCTTTACCTACCTATCGAACCTAAATGGAGCTAGCGCGCAAAGTAAGCAAGCTAACAATCATCATCATCATTTCAGCCGTAAAACGTCCACTACTGAACTAAGGCCTCCCTCATGGATCTTCATGAGGGGTAGTTGCCATACTCACCACGCTTGGCAGGCGGGTTGGTGAGCGCAGTATGGGATGTTAATATACGGAAAGACGCTGCTGCCCATCTTCCGGAGGTGTCCCTTAGCAGGCTTTTACTGCATCCACGGGTAGGAGGAAGGGTAACATTCTACTGCCGGCACCCCACGGCTAACAATAGTCCTGTCATTATTCATTGTGTATCATAAGTACCAGAAAATGAACACTAGCGCCATCTATTCGACTGTAGGGAACTATTTAGTTTTTAGGGTTCCGTACTCAAATGGTAAAAACGGGACCCTAATACTAAGACTCCGCTGTCCGTCTGTCAGTCTGTCTGTCTGACTGTCACCAGGCTGTCTCTCATAAACAGTGAAAATGAGACAATTGAAATTTTCACATATTATGATGTATTTCTGTTGCCGCCATAACAACAAATATTAAAAACAGAACAAAATAAATATTTAAGGGGGCTCCTATGCAACAAACGTGATTTTATTGCAGTTTTTTACTCGATATTCATGACGGCAATCATTGGTTCACAAAATACCTAATCAGAATATTTAGTTGTATATTATCTTTAAAAATAAATAATTAAATTAATGTAAAACAAATATTTGAAGGGGCTACCATACAACAATCTTGATTTTTGGCCGTTTTTTGCTCGATATTAATAACGGAAACATGTAGAGACTTGATATATTCACTAAATATTTAAGTTGTTTTGCCAAATAATGATACGGAACCCTTCGTCCGCGAGTCCAACTCGCACTTGGCCGATTTTTTATATTTTAACTAAATTAAAAAAGAAGGATGTTCTCAATCCGACTGTATGGTTTTATCGTGATTGTTACGCGTTTACTCCGTCCAGATAAATGGATTTTGATGATTATTTTTAAGGAAGGTCATGTTCAGCGTTGGTACCTCATATCCAAATTCGATTCAGATGATCCTAATGGATCTCCCATTAGGAATTGAGTCACTAAAGGCATAGATTCAAGCCCTAAGTTTACCCTTTCGATTGGGTCATGTTTATAATATTTACTTGATTTACATCCAATTCGAATTGATGACGAGATCTATGGTAAATCGAGGGAAATACTCAAATATAAAAGGCGCATAGCGATTTGGGTGTTAAAAAAAACCTTTTTAAGCTATGCATAATCGTTGCCTTAGTCAGATTGACGCAGGTGCTGCGGGTTTGATCCCCGCCGGGGTGGTGCTGGCCGGGGGACCAACGGTTTCTTTTCTGCAGATATTTTGTCTCGGGTCAGTTTATTTCTGTGTATGATTGATAAGTTTCCATAGAAATTTCCCTGAACTAGATGGTGCTGTGTTTAGTGTCCACTATTATGAAACAAAAACAAACCTACGAAGAGATTTCCAGCGTGGTCTATTAAGTTATGCTTTGCCACTTCCTGTGCAGTAAAGTTTACATCTAAAAGGGCCGTTACGGTTTCGGTTCGGTGAATCTCGAGGCGAGCTGACGACGCGCGATCTATGGTAGGATAAAGCTGGGAATCTAATATCGGACAAGACTAAAAGTCTCACTGTATCAACTTAATACTCCATAGATCATTGTTTGAATGACAATGACGTTTGGTCGGGTGTTGCTCGGTTCATCCGCGATAAAAATCTATGCCATCTTGCGATACCCATCCAAACTCTGTAGAATCCTTGCGGATATTAAGCATTGTTATAATTAATGGAATTAATGAGTGAGGTTTCTTTTTCGCGTCTTTCCCTTACTTGGAAAATAAGTTTTCTCAAAAGTCGTTTATGAATTCGAATCCAAAGGCCACATAGAAACGTCAATTTTACAAAAGAAAAAAACACATTTTAAGTTTTTTAAATATAACTTTTTAAAAATACACTGTTCTGAAAATAAGCGTGATTTTAGAGATTTTAGCGCAAGTCCCTTTTGGAAAAGGTGTTTTGTAAGTTGATGGTTGACTAACCCATGTTTGTCTAGCGTTGCGCAAAAATCCTGGAAAAAGTTTTCTTTAGGTCACTGCTATCATCATCGGCCTATATTTATCCACTGCTGGGCCTCCTCAAAAAGAGAGAGAGAGAGAGAGAAGAGGGCTGAAAACAATGGGGCTATAGGCTTCCACCGGAGGCTTGCAGGCGTCATCGACACCGTGAAGCTAGATTTACGCGACCAAAAGTCGCCTTCGACATTAAATACAGTGTAACATAGGGGACACGGAGGTGCGCCCGACGTTGTTGCTAATTCCACATTACTGCTCCAACAGGTGACAGCAACAAGTAAATGACCAATTAGACTGTCTCCATTAGGGCTCCTGAAATATGACTTCGATAAAGCCCCGTTCTTACTGGTTTGGCATGATTTGCAGAGCATTTGCAGAGAATAAGCATGAGTTGCCGGCATTAGAATGTAGGTATCTTCCTCTCTTGCATGCAGTAATAATCTGCCAAGGGATACCTCCGGAAAATGGGCTGCAGCATCATTCCGTTTATCAACTGGATTTAAGTACTCGGATATCGGAGAATCGGATTCAATTGTAAATCCAAATCAGTCATAGAGGCGAACAAAACAAAAAAAATTACTCGTACCTTAGTGTAGTACACTTGAAAATCATCTCAAGCAAACGGTGTCCACTGCTAAACATAGACCTCTCATGGATCTCCAAGAGGGTAGAAGCTATATTCACCACGCTTAGCAGAACGGGATGAGATACACGGAAAGACGCTCCCTTGGCAGATTCTTACTACTTCCACGAGCAAGACATAAAAGGCAACATTCTACCGCCCGCACCCCACGGCAAAAATAGAAATCTCAAAAAACAAATTCCCCTAATGGTCAAAGTAGTTTTTGTGAGACTAAAGCGCGGTGTAAATGCATCTTTACATGTAAGTAGGTACAGTGCGGTCCTTGTTTTTCCCGCGTGATGGATTGCCAGATTAGCGAATCCTGGCGTTATGACAAATGACTCCACTCCTGCTATGTGAAGTTCTGCATAACCTACTTCCTATTATGCAGAACTATTTAATGCTAAGCTCAAAATATAGACTGGACTTACATATATTGTCATGAAGAATAGTAGAATAGGTCTACTATTTTACTATTCTTCGTATTCGTAACGATTTTCAGAAATTACAATATTAAAAAGTTGACGAAAGCATCCTAACTATAATATTATTAATACGAATGTGAGAGAATCTCGCGACAAGCTTTTTTATCACATAAATTGTGTAAAGACGTTTTAAGTTGACATTAAACTTTAATGGAAAATGTTTTTTTTTATTATTTTTAGTAGGTACGTTTAAATAAAAGTTTGTTTGTTAAAAAGTTTTTTTTACTTCTAATTTATTCTCTTGAAAAAAAAAAAAAAAAATTGTTATGAGACTAATGCGCGGTGTAAGCGCATCTTTACAGTGCGGGCCTTGTATTCCCCGCGTGATGGACTGCTAGATTAACGACTCTTGGCTCTATAACAAATTACTTCTCTCCTGCTATATGGAGTTCTGCGTATCCTGTTCTACCCACCATTATGAACAGCTATCTCAAAGTAGACACTGGACTTATTTTTGTAAAGAAGAAAAGTAGTCCCACTGTAACGCTTTTTGTGAAGACATTTTGCAATATCAAAATGTCGACAAAAACATCCTAACTATAACATTATAAATACAAATGTGAGTTTGTTTGTTAAGCTTTCACGTCTAAACCACTAAACCGATTTTAAAAATATTTTTAGCAAGGGAAAGCCACCTTATCACCTCCTCTCTCCGTGGATGCAGTGAAAATCTGCCAAGGAATAATACATCAGGATAATGGACAGCAGCGTCATTTCGTGTATCAAAATTCCGTACTGCGCACGTAAACACGCCTACCAAGCGTTGCGAGAATGGCAAAAACCCTTTCATGGTCTTAGAGATCCGTGGAAGCTTATGTCTAGCTGTAGACGAAAGCAACAGTCCTAAGGTTGAATAATGTAGAAAGACTACCTATATTTTATTCCCGTATTCCTGCAGGGAACTACGGGGGTGCAACCGCGGGCCGCTCCTAGCTGAAAATAAAATGACTTCACTAACCACCTCTCTGGCTTTTCGAGTTTTTATGAGACGGTGTAAACGCAACGTTACAGTGCGGTACTTGTATGCCCGCGTGATGGATTGCCAGATTAGCGACTCTTGGCGCTATGACAAATGACTCCACTCCTGCTATGTGAAGTTCTGCGTATTCCGTTCTGCCCACAATTATGAAGAGCTATGTATTGCTAAACATGGGTTTCAAAGTAGAGTCTAGACTTGTTTTTGTTAGGCCATCACCATGTCATCATCTCAGCCGTAAAACACACTGCTGGACATAGGCCTCCCTTATGGTTCTCCGAGGACTGAGCTTGGCTTGGCAGGCGGGTTGGCGAGCACAGGCCTGGATGTTCATACACGGAAAGACGCTGCCGCTCATCTTCAGGAGGTATGCCTTAGCAGATTCTTTCTGCATCCACGGCCAAGAGGGGAGGGGCAACCTTATACTGCTGGCTAAAAAGCTTTTGTTAAGGCCTGATTATTCTATATTAGCTTATTTTCTATCCAATTTTAAACAATCACATATCCTTTGTTTTGATAGAACAAAATTATATGTTGTAGTAGGATATATATTATTCTACGGTTCAAAACACTATTATATTTTCACTTCATCTGATGATAAATAATTACGTATATTTATCATCAGATGAAGTGAATAAGTATAGTTTTTGTGGTTCTACTTCAAGTAGGTATATTAAATGTTTATTATATATTATGTATATTATCTGACATAAAACTTGTCAAAATATACATATGTGTCCATACAACTATATGTAATATTAGTTGTCCGTGCTACGGTCGACCCTCGGCTAGGACACGACACGGTCTAGCGTGAGTCATCCTTTACTGAACATTCCTATCAGCATAATCTAGTACAAAGATACCCAGCTAATTTGCAAGAATTAGCGGCCGGTAGAAAGTGGATTGATTTATCTATCGTGTCTCGAGATCCATGAATCGTATTCGAGATAACAATCCACAGAGGCAGTTGGTAAACCAACCTTAGGTAACTAGTTAACGCACACCCGAAATGTGCACCATCATCATTTTCATAATTTCAGCCGTAAAACATCTACTATTGAACACAGGCCTCTCTCATGGATCTCCATAAGGTTTAGTTGCCATACTCGCCACGCTTGGCAGGCGGATTGACGAGCGCAGTACGGGATATTGATATACGGAAAGACGCTGCTGTCCATCTTCCAGAGGTATCCCTTAACAGGCTCTTTAGCGTTGAACGACGCTGCTGCTGCAGATTCAAACTGCATCCGCGGGCATGAGAGGACAGGTTACATTCTACTGCCGGCACCCTACGACCTAGCCATGCGTATGCCATCTATAGATGATTACTGCAGTGTCGTGCGTAGCCGTGGGCTACCGGCAGTAGGATGCTCCTCCTCTGTAGCACGTGGATGCAGTTTGAATTTGCAGCAGCAGCGTCGTTCAGCGCTCGCCAACCCGCCTGCCAAGCGGGGTGAGTATGGCAACAACCCCACGTGCGAAGCTATGTACGAATAATAAATCTCATTTACAATACAAAATGTTTATACTTGAATACCCCAGCCAAAACTCAAAGTTCAAGCACCGGCAAAAATAAAATAAATGTAATTAAATTCATTAATTTTCGCTAACCAAATGTTGTCTCTCGCAAAAGGATTAAACAATAATGTTGACTCTGCCCCGACAAACCGCCACGACCGCTTGCAGGCGTCATCGAGACCCATTATGTCATTCGTCTAGACGGCCACATGACGGGGCAGGGACGGTCCAGGACACTGCTAGGGGGGCAGTGGTGGATTTGCAAATTTCATCATCATATCAGCCGTAGGACGTCCACTGCTGGACAAAGGCCTCCCTCATGGATCTCCAAGTACTGCGGTTGGAAGCGACCTGCATCCACCGCTGACCTGCGGTTCTGACCAAGTCGTCTGCTGAGGCCTGGTTTTAGGTTGTATTTAATTATACTTATCTTCAGGTGGTTGTTGCCATACTCGCCAAGCTTGGCAGGCGGGTTGGCGAGCGCAGTATAGGGTATTGGAAATACGAAAAGATGCTGCTGCCCATCTTCCGGAGCCCCTTAGCAGATTCTTACTACATCCACGGGCAAGAGAGGAGGGGCAAAATTCTATATTGTTTATATATATTGTTTAATGTTTGTAATTGTTCTGCAGATATTTTATCTCGGGTCTGGGTATTTTCTATGTACCTATGATAAGAATGTACCTAGGTCCACACAACACAAACAAAAATATACAAAAATAAAAAAGGTACAAAAAAAAATAAGTATTCTAGCAATAATTTGGTCTCTATAGTACAAGCTTTGCTTTGTTTGGGACTAGAAGGTGTTGTGTGTTATGGTTTGTCCTCTATCGTCCTTATTAGGACAATCAAGCTCTGTCCCTTTATTAGTAGGTATAATTATGAAATTTTTGTTTAATTTCCGAGACTCGTTTTCATTGTGTACATAATACTTTTTTTTCTAAGGCTCTCTAAGGTTTTTCTTTAAGGCTAAAAATGTAATGGTCTAAATTTGCCACCCCCTAAAATCTGCCGTCAAGGCTCTACTACTCTACTCGCCTACTCAGCGTATTGATAAATCCGGCACTCAAGGGGGGGACTTACATATGATTTTATTGAAGCGCCCAGTCTTAAAGTCTATCATCATAAGTAACTCTTTATGTCAGCCGTCCAGACAGCCATATGACCAGTCATACAGATGACGGAAACGGATGACATAATGAGTCACTGGTAGACACATGACCGGGCGTTGAAGGCGTCATCGAGACCCATATTCTGGACATCCCTGATACGGATGTCCCTCATCCGTGTCCCGACACGGATGGACCTTGGACACTACTACTCGTATGAGGGATGTCTAAGAATGTGTGTATTGATGACGACACCCTCAAACGCCCGGTCATGAGTCTACCAGTGAATCATTATGTCCTCCGTCTGGACAGAAACATGACAAGGCAGGGATGGACCTAGGACACAATTTATGGGGGCTAAATAAGACGGGTCTACAGGTTTTAGACCAGGTGCTTGCAGATGGCATTGAGATCCAGTATGTCATCCGTCCTGCTAACGGCCACATCACAGAGCAGGGATGGACCTAGGACACAATTTATGGGGTCTGTCTAAGATGAGGCTTCTGGCTTTAGTCCGGCACGGCGTTACTAAACCCAATTTGTCGTCCTTAAGTGTAGGTACTGCTCCTCATGGGAATGTCTAATAAGCTACATCTACAATTTCAAAATTCTACGGTGAGAAAATCATAACCAAGGACCCGTTTTGTACTCGTTATCGTAACATATAATTTATATTCGCATTTTAATTGAGATATCTAGACGGGCGCTTGACAATACAGGAACGGGTTAAGACATTTCTAAGAAATAAACCTTAAAGTATGGAATGCAAAATAAGCTTATTAAACCGTTATTCATCTTATAAGACAGGAAGTTAAACAAATGTTGTCTCAAATGCACAGTGACATGGGCAATGATCATGCTATATAAATAATGATTTCGCCAGAGGCCAGTGTCAACGTCTAAATTTTTCAACTCTTAGAGGTAGTGATAGGCACGGACTTGTAAATTAGACAAATACTTATTAAATACAAGTTCAGTAACAATTTTGTTTTCTTTTAAAATAAATAATGCTGGTAATTAAAGAAGCAGCTTTGTTCGTGACATTGTTTGCCCCCTTTTTAGACACCTTAGGTACGCCCACCCAAACAAACATGGTCCGATGTTTACACACAATTTTGCCCGTAATTTCGACGATAATTTCACAGATTTGCTCTTTTTTGCTTCCACAGTGCTCTTGTATTTTTTGTCCAGGTACGAGTTTGATCCAAAACTCATCAGTCTCCGATTTAGTGGGGACATTAAAGCAATAAGACGAACTCTTTACATGACTCTTAGGAATTTTTATTATGCCCTCCAAAGATTTATTTCGTCGGGTTTTTATGTTTTGAAGAAATTTGCACATCGCACCAATGGAGGTGCTATAAAAATATTTTTTTCTGTTTATTTGATTGACCCAAAGAGACCGGATTTAAGGTTATCGAAACTCATTTGGAACTCTATTTTCGCATCTTGGTTCGTCAACAAGGAGTGAGTTGAGCGCCGGCCGCTGGAACGAAAGTCAAGTCTTCTTTCATTCCAGCGGCCGACCAGTCAAAACCTCAGTGTCTCACCTGATGATGCCTCGCGGAGAGGCGAAACACATGTCGTCGTATAGGTTTGGGTATGCATACTGCACTGACAAACTAGTTCTCCCTGCATGTGCATAATTAGCGGGCGGGAGGGCGGTGCTCCTGCATCTCAGCATAAGCGGAATTAAAACTAAATATTTTTTATTGCATTTTATTGTCATGGATTTCCGCAAAGTAACGCCTGATTCCATTAATTATATTAATTCATTATTATTACAATTTTTAAACTACTATACCCAATATATGTAAAACTAGTTTGTGCCCGCATGTGTTAATCCTAGTCAACATCTACATATACGTTTTCAGAATTTCAGCTCGATACGTACGCTAGTTTTTGCGTGAAGAGGTAACAAACCTACATACAAACAAACTTTCGGCTTTATAATATTATAGTGAGATTATTTTTTATGAATCCATCTAACGAAGTCCCAGGCACTGCAGCGTCTTGACCAGCATAAATACCAGTTTCTGACGCTGTATAAATCATCTATATTAGATGTAAAGGCCTTAACTGTTACTAACTATACCCTAAAAGTCGTAACATATCTGTGTGGGACGTAACTTTACAAGAATTCCGAACAGGATGTCAGTTTCATCGTCATCACTTTGGAATTTCATGATAACATTTTCTGGATAAAAAATGTAGGCTAGTTAGCTTGTCTAATAATGGGCATTTGATTAAATTATTGCGGACGGCAATTTTTTTTGCAAGTTAATTGTTTATTAATTGAAGTTTTGATAAAATTATCCTAGTCGAGTTAGGAAGTATTTAAGTATATTATTATGTTATTTATTGTGTACAGTCCAGTTAGACTGCACTGTAAAGTTTTTAGTAGTAGGTAAGTTGAATGCTGGAGTTAAACACTGATCACACAAAAACACGATATTTAAAGTAAGTTCGCGGTAAACGATTCCGTCAGGTGTAATATAATATTGTATCTTGTGAAGATAAAGTAGTATCTGGTTGTGTGAATTTGTTTCGCAAATCTAACAATTCATACAAAGTAAGAATAAAATTTTAGGAAATTAAGTTCGTGAATGCTTGTGTGATTTCAAATCGTAATTTATTTATTAGAGAAAATTTTGAACCTCTTATACTAATATGGTCGCCTGGTACTTTTAAATACAAATTTTCTTAAAGACTGTACTTAATTGTTATATGCGTGAAGGCAGTGATCATTATTTTATGGATGCCTTGGTGATAAGCCAATTAAATAGTCATATGCAATAAATCTTGTGAAGATATAACAAATAATATATGTAGGTACATATATATAGCCGTGGGGTGCCGGCAGTAGAATGTTACCCCTCCTCTCATGCCCATGGATGCAGTAAGAGCCTGCTAAGGGATACCTTGGAAAGATGGGCAGCAGCGTCTATCCGAATATCAACATCCCGTACTGCGCTCACCAACCCGCCTGCCAAGCGTGGTGAGTATGGCAACTACCCCTCATGGCGATCCATGAGGGAGGCCTTAGTTCAGTAGTGGACGTTTTACGGCTGAAATGATGATGATGATGATGATGATATGTAGGTACTCTATGTGTATAACTTTTTTAGTGGAAAAAAACTAGTTTTTATTTCAGTCGATATTTTAGAGGGCGGGGGGAGGGGTAAAACTTTACTATTTCGCTAACGGAACTCTAAATCGAAAAATTGTCTTCAAAATCCCCTTCATCATTTCAGCCGTAGGACGTCCACTGCTGGACATAGGCCTCCCTCATAGATTTCCAGTTATTGCGGTTGGAAGCGGTCTGCATCCACCGTCGACCAGCGGTCTTCACCAGGTCATACATACAACAAAGTTTTTTGCTCAATGTCAATAACGGCAACATGCAGACGCTTGATTTTTAACGTAACGTATTGTAACGTAAAAAGATTTTTTAATAATTCGGTTTATTTAAATCAAGTTAGGGATCCTAATGAAATCTCTACTGATGACGAGCTCTGTGGCGCAGCGGGCGAAGGTCCGCCTGCGACGCAAGGGGTTGCGGGTTCGATTCCCGCCTCGGGACAAATGTCTGTACAATCTGCAGATATTTGTTCAGGGTGTTCAGGGTGTTTTTCTATATATAATAAAAATATATATCTATGTAGTATAATGTATTAAGTATATCAGTCATCTAGTACCCATAACACGAGCTCTGCTTAGCTCGGAGCTAGATGATGCTGTGTGATTTGTCCAGCATTATTTATTTATTTATTAACGTGTCCCAAGGTGATATCTCTATCTCCCGTGGTGACGCCATATTTACAGGACGACTTAAGCGATTTTTTTTTATTTAAATGTGGTTTAGGCAGTGTGGTGCGGTACGAAGTTTTCCGAGTGAGCTAGTTAGGAAAAATATATATATTTATTAGGTCGTTACATATGAAATTGGCGTTTTGTATGAGAGGAACATAAAGTCGTTTTTTTTATAAGTATAAAATATTTAATTAATCAAAGTACGAGTATGTACCATTGCTATCTATGCACTTTTGCCAACTCATTGATGAAATATGTATTTTATTCGGTTTTTAGTATATATTGTTATAGCGGCAACATAAATAACAACATCTGTGAAATTTCTACTGTCTAGCTATAACGGTTCATGAGATACAGCCTGGAGACAGACAGACGGACAGCGGAGTCTTAGTTAAAAGGGTCCCGTTTTTACCCTTTGGCTACGGAACCCTAAAAAGGCCTAATCACTAGCAGGCAAATAAATATCTTTGTAATGTATAAAAAAGTTTAAAGCCGGGTTCAAAACTGGTAACGAACTCGATTCCATGCTCCTTGGAACAACTTACTACCACTTCACAGAACACAAGATAAGTACGATATTATAAATCCATTATACACTTATTAAGCAAACATATTACCGAAGCTCTCATAAAACTACAAGGGTTTGCCTTTGACTTTGTTTGAAAGGAATAATAATTCCACTACACACAACACATAGCCCCAAAGTAAACAGAGCTTGTGTTCACCTTCCAAAATCTACCTTTTCTAGCACCGCATATCCTACTACTATATAATAGTGAAAGTAAGAATGTATGTATGTTCCCTTTTCACGTCAAAACCGCTGAGCCGATTTGAATGAATTCTAGTATAGATTAGACCATGAAGACGGATATAGGCTACTTTTCGTTGCGTAAATTAGTAGTTGTAGGGTAGTTGTAGTGTAGTTGTAGGGTAGTTGTAGTGTAGTTGTAGGGTAGTTGTAGTGTAGTTGTAGGGTAGTTGTAGTGTAGTTGTAGGGTAGTTGTAGTGTAGTTGTAGGGTAGTTGTAGGGTGTGTTCGCCGGCGGGGACTCCTTCGAGAGGACCAAAGGGCTCGCCGAGCTTGGGGTGGCATGCGTCGTGGATAAAATCCACGAGCTGGGTCTTCGGATAGCGCCTAATAAGACCGAGGCGCTATGGTTCCACAAGTTCCCGAGGGGAAGTGAACCACCCAGCTTGTCGGTTCGCGTAGGTGACGTTGACGTCCAGGTGGGGCCGTACCTTAAGTACTTGGGCCTTACCTTGGATAGTCGCTGGGGCTTCGAAGAGCACTTCAGCCGCTCCGTCCCCCGGATCCAGAGGGTAGTGGGTGCTTTGCACAGACTGCTGCCCAATCTCGGGGGACCAAGGGAGGGCGTTCGCCGCCTCTATGCGAGCGTCGTGCGGTCGATGGCACTCTACGGATCGGGCAGGATTTCGCTCTGCCCAGCGTAGTTGCGGCTATGCTGGCAGATGATCCCAAGGAACATGATTTTAATTCAAGAAAAAACTACGAAAGTTTTAACTTTAACAGCTGAATAAACGATTATGACAACCATAACACAACCTTGTCGAACTAAGATTTCTCGATGTAAGCGACGCGACGTGTCGAAATAACGAGCTGTCGAAGTTCAGTGGTACACTCCATCAGGTCATACAGACATTTGCCCTGAGGCGGGAATCGTACCCGCAACCTCTTCAATCGCAGGCGGATCTTCGCCCGCTGCGCCACATACATAGGTCGTCTATGACGGAGGCCTCACCAGCTAATAGCTAAACTAATTCTGCCGTAGCACTAACAGAATTAGTTTTAGAATCAAAAATAATATTTATTTTGTGAAAGCTCGTTTAACACATATCACCGCCCATTGTATGTTGTTATTTGTTTGTATCCTTATATTTTTTACTTTTTATGGTGTACTTACAATAAAGAGTTAATATATCTATCTAACACATATACAACAAATAAGATATATTTCAACAAACAGACTCACGTTACCGTTCAACAAAACTTGGTCCATAATTTTTTGCTCACATAACTCAGTAATGCTGCAAAATTACTGTCCATGTATCGTTTTAAAGCTCATAAATAAAGGAAATTAAGAAATAGATTACCATTGGGCGAGGCTAATATTGTTTTAGTAATTTATGGAGCCTGTAATAACATGCCTACGAGACATGGAGGTAAATTCAATAAATTTTTTGTATCATACTTATCTTACTTTTTATGATGTGAAGTAGGTATTAGTAAGGACAAGTACAAGTAGTCTCATTAGGGTAAGGGCATATCTAACGACTTAAATGTTTGTAAATACCTAATATTATTTAGACGACCTCTGTGGCGCAGCGGGCGAAGGTCCGCCTGCGACGCAAGGGGTTGCGGGTTCGATTCCCGCCTCGGAACAAATGTCTGTATGATCTGTAGCTATTTGTTCAGGGTGTTCTGGGTGTTTTTCTATATATGTATATAATAAAAAATATCTATCTATGTAGTATAATGTATTAAGTATGTCAGTCATTTAGTACCCATAACACAAGCTCTGCTTAGCTTGGGGCTAGATGATGCTGTGTGAATTGTCCAGCATTATTTATTTTATTTATTTATTATAAATGCGAATGTGGTTTTATTTGTTTGTTATGCTTTACGCCTAAACCACTAAACCGACTTTGAAAATGATTCACCATTGGATTTCACCAATGGAAAGCTACATTATCAGCAAGCTACATGGCTATTTTTTATCCCCGTATTTCCATGGGAACGGGAACTACGCAGGTGACTCCACAGGCACTGCTAGTTAAAAATTGGCAAATGTGATCACTACCTACGCAGGTAGCGATCACAATTGTCATTTTTTAGGGTTCCGAACCAAAATAGTAAAACCCCTATAGTGTGACTTTATCGTCTGTCACTGATGGATATCTCAGGAACTACTGATTTATCGATTTGACATTAGGAATGCTACAATATAATGCTTGTTCACTTGTATATTGCAAATACAGAAACAATAAAAAAAAATATTGTAAAAGAGGAGTCTCGAAATTTTAAAGAAGACTAGAAGGCCATGTTTAAGTTTGAAAATAGTTTTTATTTTCCCATAAACTACTCGTAAGTGTTCGACCTATTTTGAAAGGAGCTGAAAAAAATACCGTACCTTCCCCATATCTCCGAAATTTACAAAGTTAAACACCTGACAGTATATAACAGTATACAGTATATAAAACAATATCTCTAATTAGCATAGTTTATTCAGAAATCATCGATAGTTTGAAATATCTACATATAAAAGTTCCGCTAGCGCTGTAAAGGTATTCCATCAAATACAAACGTTCTTTAACCTAATAATTATTGTATTATGGCACGGAACCCTCGGCGCGTGTCCGACTCGCTCATACCAGGTTTCATAGCAGCTAACGGCGCTAACATTCCCACGTGTTCAGTCTGTTTAGGCTATCCTCCCACACGGCTGTAACCAGATCTGTTTGCATACTCCAAGAACGAACAGATCCTGGAAAGACTGTCTGCTGTTCCAGGATTCCGTTAGTGGACTTATATTTCTGGCCATTGTTCTAGAATCGATTTCTCGCACGTGCAATAACATTGAAAACTTTAAGGAATTAGCATTTCGTTCGCATCTCAGGCCGTGGGGTGCCAGCAGTAGAATGTTGCCTCTACTGTTTTGCTCGTGGATGCTGTAAGACATCCTGACAGTCTGTCAAGGGTTACCTGATAGGTTCTTACAGCATGGTGGTCTGCAGCGTCTTTCCGTGTATTAACATCCCGTACTGCGCTCGCCAAGCCGCTAAGCCGTAGCAAGTACGGCAACAACCCTTTCATGAACCTGGAGATCCATGATAAGGGCCTATTTCCAGCAGTGGACGTCCTATGGCTAAGGTGAGGGACACTACAGGCTCTAAATCACATTTCTCGTATAGGTAATGTTCAAGATGAGGGACACTACAGGCTCTAAATCACATGACTCGTATAGGTAATGTTCAAGATGAGGGACACTACAGGCTCTAAATCACATTACTCGTATAGGTAATGTTCAAGATGAGGGACACTACAGGCTCTAAATCACATGACTCGTATAGGTAATGTTCAAGATGAGGGACACTACAGGCTCTAAATCACATTACTCGTATAAGTAATGTTCAAGATGAGGGACACTACAGGCTCTAAATCACATTACTCGTATAAGTAATGTTCAAGATGAGGGACACTACAGGCTCTAAATCACATTACTCGTATAGGTAATGTTCAAGATGAGGGACACTACAGGCTCTAAATCACATTACTCGTATAGGTAATGTTCAAGATGAGGGACACTACAGGCTCTAAATCACATTACTCGTATAGGTAATGTTCAAGATGAGGGACACTACAGGCTCTAAATCACAGGACTCGTATAGGTAATGTTCAAGATGAGGGACACTACAGGCTCTAAATCACATTACTCGTATAAGTAATGTTCAAGATGAGGGACACTACAGGCTCTAAATCACATTACTCGTATAGGTAATGTTCAAGATGAGGGACACTACAGGCTCTAAATCACATTACTCGTATAGGTAATGTTCAAGATGAGGGACACTACAGGCTCTAAATCACATGACTCGTATAGGTAATGTTCAAGATGAGGGACACTACAGGCTCTAAATCACATTACTCGTATAGGTAATGTTCAAGATGAGGGACACTACAGGCTCTAAATCACATGACTCGTATAGGTAATGTTCAAGATGAGGGACACTACAGGCTCTAAATCACATGACTCGTATAGGTAATGTTCAAGATGAGGGACACTACAGGCTCTAAATCACATTACTCGTATAGGTAATGTTCAAGATGAGGGACACTACAGGCTCTAAATCACATTACTCGTATAGGTAATGTTCAAGATGAGGGACACTACAGGCTCTAAATCACATGACTCGTATAGGTAATGTTCAAGATGAGGGACACTACAGGCTCTAAATCACATTACTCGTATAGGTAATGTTCAAGATGAGGGACACTACAGGCTCTAAATCACATTACTCGTATAGGTAATGTTCAAGATGAGGGACACTACAGGCTCTAAATCACATTACTCGTATAGGTAATGTTCAAGATGAGGGACACTACAGGCTCTAAATCACATTACTCGTATAGGTAATGTTCAAGATGAGGGACACTACAGGCTCTAAATTACATAACTCGTATAGGTAATGTTCAAGATGAGGGACAATACAGGCTCTAAATCACATTACTCGTATAAGTAATGTTCAAGATGAGGGACACTACAGGCTCTAAATCACATTACTCGTATAGGTAATGTTCAAGATGAGGGACACTACAGGCTCTAAATCACATTACTCGTATAGGTAATGTTCAAGATGAGGGACACTACAGGCTCTAAATCACATGACTCGTATAGGTAATGTTCAAGATGAGGGACACTACAGGCTCTAAATCACATTACTCGTATAGGTAATGTTCAAGATGAGGGACACTACAGGCTCTAAATCACATGACTCGTATAGGTAATGTTCAAGATGAGGGACACTACAGGCTCTAAATCACATTACTCGTATAAGTAATGTTCAAGATGAGGGACACTACAGGCTCTAAATCACATTACTCGTATAAGTAATGTTCAAGATGAGGGACACTACAGGCTCTAAATCACATTACTCGTATAGGTAATGTTTAAGATGAGGGACACTACAGGCTCTAAATCACATTACTCGTATAGGTAATGTTCAAGATGAGGGACACTACAGGCTCTAAATCACATTACTCGTATAGGTAATGTTCAAGATGAGGGACACTACAGGCTCTAAATCACATTACTCGTATAAGTAATGTTCAAGATGAGGGACACTACAGGCTCTAAATCACAGGACTCGTATAGGTAATGTTCAAGATGAGGGACACTACAGGCTCTAAATCACATTACTCGTATAGGTAATGTTCAAGATGAGGGACACTACAGGCTCTAAATCACATGACTCGTATAGGTAATGTTCAAGATGAGGGACACTACAGGCTCTAAATCACATTACTCGTATAAGTAATGTTCAAGATGAGGGACACTACAGGCTCTAAATCACATTACTCGTATAGGTAATGTTCAAGATGAGGGACACTACAGGCTCTAAATCACATTACTCGTATAGGTAATGTTCAAGATGAGGGACACTACAGGCTCTAAATCACATTACTCGTATAGGTAATGTTCAAGATGAGGGACACTACAGGCTCTAAATCACATGACTCGTATAGGTAATGTTCAAGATGAGGGACACTACAGGCTCTAAATCACATTACTCGTATAAGTAATGTTCAAGATGAGGGACACTACAGGCTCTAAATCACATTACTCGTATAAGTAATGTTCAAGATGAGGGACACTACAGGCTCTAAATCACATTACTCGTATAGGTAATGTTCAAGATGAGGGACACTACAGGCTCTAAATCACATTACTCGTATAGGTAATGTTCAAGATGAGGGACACTACAGGCTCTAAATCACATGACTCGTATAGGTAATGTTCAAGATGAGGGACACTACAGGCTCTAAATCACATTACTCGTATAGGTAATGTCCAAGGCCTTATTGAGATGATGATATCAACGCTAAATGAGAAATGATAAAAAATGCCATAGCAACTGAGAAATTCAAATACCCGCGTCAATACTGAGCTTATGTAAGTAGGAAACTACTTGAGTTTTTATCGGAACCTCAATTAAAAAAGTGTTAGTAAAAAAGTTTGATAAAACAAAGTAGGTAGGTATGCAATGAACCTAACAAGAATATTGAAGAAGCCAGACTGTGGACTCATCATCATCATCTCAGCCGTAAGACAGCGGTCCATGTCCACTCCTGGACATCGGCCTCCCTCATGGGTCTCCGAGATCACGAGGGGGTAGTTGCCATACTCGCCATGCTTGGCAAGCGGGTTGGCGAGCGCAGTAGAGGATGTTGATACACTAAAAGACGACGCCTACCTTCCTTGGCAGATTCTTACAGCATCCATAGGCAAGAGAGGAGAGGCAACATTCTAATGCCGGAACTCCACGGCAATATTATTTTCGTTTTCGTTTTCTTTCGCTAACAGATCTCCGTTGTGCCTACAAGTTACTATTTTCACCACGACGCAAAAAAGGGGTGTTAAAAATTTTATCACTAGTGTGTCACTATGCCTCTGGCACCGTTGCTCCTTAACCGGTGAATCGATTTTAAGCCGGTTTTTTGATGTGAAACATTCGTCATCATAATTTCAGCTGTAAAACGTCCACTGCTGAACACAGGCCTCCGTCATGGATCTCCATGACCCCTCATGGAGATCCATGAGGGAGATCTGTTGCCATACTCACCACGCTTGGCAGGCGGGTTGGCGAGCGCAGTTCGGGATGTTGACACACAGAAAGACGCTGCTGCCCATCTTCCGGAGGTATTCCTTAGCAGGCTTTTACTTCCTCCACGGGCATGAGAGGAAGGGTAACATTCTACTACCCACGGTGATCTGCTTATTTGGTTCGGAAGAAATAAAAGCAGATAGCTTCGAGATTATTCCTATCTAGATGGAATATGACTATAAGAACTTAAATACAGAAGAATGTATAGACTTGTCATTGCATCCTGAAGTTCTTTTTGGTAAATTACACTCGTTTCGTCAAGTCTTTCGATCGTTTTACTACTTAGATGGAATAACTCAATGTATATAAAAACTTAAATACAGAAGAATGCATAAACTTGTCATTGCATCGTTAAGTTTTTAATAAAAAACGTACTTAATTAATAAAAAATATCGCGGTTTAGTCAGCTTCAGACGTATTGACCTGTTCTTTAGTCAGCTTCAGACGTATTGACCTGTTCTTTAGTCAGCTTCAGACGTTTTGACCTGTTCTTTAGTCAGCTTCAGACGTATTGACCTGTTCTTTAGTCAGCTTCAGACGTATTGACCTGTTCTTTAGTCAGCTTCAGACGTTTTGACCTGTTCTTTAGTCAGCTTCAGACGTATTGACCTGTTCTTTCGTCTGTAGTAATATAGGTGTCTACGTGGATGGTATAGGTGCTGGGCAAGCCTAATCCATCTAACAATGTCTTAGGCACTGCAGCGTTCCGTACAGCATGATTACCACTTGCTGACGCAGTATACGCGATAATCTAGATGTTTTTGATCCCAACATTAGCAGATTTAAACGAGATGTATTTAAAACTTTATTATTAAATTTTGTTAAATAAATGTGTCACCTATCTCCAGTCGTAGGGTAATTTTATAATCAAGCAACACTATATTTTGTTATGTTCGCATACAATAGATTACGAATCTAGATTTTAAGTTCATTGTTTTTTGTCGTTGTAAGCTTATCTGATTGTAATCTGCTTTGTGAACTGTATTAATAAAATAAAAATAAAATAAAGTATAAAGCCTTACTTATTAATCTCTCTCGTCTCAGGGTAACGGGCGCAATGCAATGCAGATTTGATCACATGCTTAGTGAATATGATCACCATAATATAAAAATAGCATTACACGTGGTAGCAAATTCTTCTTTCTTCCCCTAATTGATTTCCACAGAATCCAACACATCATTTGATTCCACGAAACTATGATATTCCGGGTGCGCATCTCACTTAACCTTTGATGACCGTGCTAAAGGACGTGCAAAAAGAACAAATAGACCGAGATGTGTCATAGATCGTCTGTGCCGAGTCTGCTTCGCAAGGTCACGTTTCATAATAAATAAATAATGCTGGACGTTTCACACAGCACCATCTAGTCCCAAAGTGAGACGATCTTATGTTAAGTGTACCAAGCACAAACACAAAGTAAGGGGATGCTACGTATATACATTATAGCGTATGCGATGAACTAGATGAATGATTTTATAATTTTAATTGTTTTGTGAGTTGTTATTACTGTTATATATTTAATTTCGTATTATTTATTAATTAACTATTGAATTATCTTATCTAACTAACTATCCGTTTTTTATTGCCAAATAAATGTCTATCTATCTATCTAGGGCTTGTAGAGCTAGGGCGTGTAGAGTTAAAAGCTTGACTTGATGAGATCTGATAACATTTTGACAGTGCGAGCCATATAGGCAACATTTTATATTAACATTAAATGGGATTTATTATATAACTAATATCTTAACACATTTCCTTTATAAAACGAAAGGTAGGTCTACTTCTGTAAGCTTAAAAACTATTGATGCTTCATACATTTTGATATTGCCTCCTTAATTGATTTTAAACAGCCCTGTCTCACCCACTTATTATTAACTTAATTGCACCATCAAAGCTGTTAATTTGCGACTAACTTTAATAAACTGCATAATCCAAAAGCACTTAAACATGCGATTACCTAATCAAGCTTTAGTCCTGATAGCATGAATATTAAACTACATAAATAAATGATCTTTAATGAAATAGGTAATTAATTATCATTATCTCATAAATACTGCTTGAGAGTAAAGGGGACCGTCTACTGCAAGATCATCTAAGCCAGCGACAAATTTCTGCAGAAAGGGAAACATTTATATCCCGTCGGGGATCCAACCAAATCAAAGACCATTTAGAGCAAAAGTCACTTTATAATGACAAATTAAATATGAGAAACAAAACATTAAATATTAATAAAATACATAATTTAATTCGTTCGCTTCAGAAATCTTTTTTTCCAAGTGCAAATACAACCTCTTGCGATTAAGTCAGCAATACGATTTTGAAAAATACCATTGGTATCGGCAATAGAATGTCTCATGCCCGCAGATGTAGTAAGAGCCTGCTAAGGGATACGTCCGGAAGATGGACAACGGAGTGCTTCCGTGTATCAACATTCCGTATCAACCCACCTGCCAAGCGTGGTGAGTATGGGCAAAATATTTGCCTTTCTGCAGATATTTGTCTCGTGTGTGGATATTTTTCTATATTTGATGTAATTATTTAAGTTCAACATTTTGGGTTACATAGTGCTGTGTGAAAATCCGGCGTAAAATATTTATTTAATTTGTCAAAGTTGATAAAAGGCTTCACCTCGTATGTACTGCGATTCTGTGCTCAAGTTACCTACATTATTTGCAGTCGACTACGTCACAATGCCTAATAAACCAATAATTTCAAAGCCTCGTTAAAGCCGTACAGAGCCGCTATTTCCCAGCAAATTGATATTAACAAGCGAACAATGGTCCCGGCTGTTGCCTACACACAATGTTATCTGTCTGTCCCGCAATCATCCGTCTACCTAGGCCTACGGCGCTGTATGCTAGTCATTTGATAGTCCGGCTGTACACGGATGCACGTTGATTCACACGGTACCTGCTGGATGTGGCACACTGCAACAGATTCTGTAAAATTTTGAACCTCCTATATTATTATGGTCGCCTGGTACTTTTAAATACGAATTTGCTTATAGACTGTACTTATCTGTTTTGCGTGGAGCAATTTGTGGATGCCGTGGTAATAAGTCACACAGCATGACAGTTCAGAATATATGGTAAATGTCCTTACATTTACCATACATTCTGAACTGTCATGATTCTGAGGTGAATCACACAGTGCCTGCTGATGTGACTTTAGTAGGTCTACCATGAGTTTTCACAATCTATACTCGCTAGCGACTGTAGCTAATTTTTTTTATGAAAACTTTTACAGCGCCTCTAGCGGATAGTTAGGTACTAAAAAAATAAACTATACTAAAGCGACTGTAGTTTGGACTTCATTTGCTTAGAATTTGGTACCAAATTATGCATATTGATTCTGAGCGAGAAATGGTACCAGTCGCTACCTACACACAATGTTATCTGTCTGTCTCGCAATCATCGGTCTAGCTAGGCCTACGGCGCAGTGTGCTAGTCATTTGATAGTCCGGCTGTACACGGATGCAAGGTTTTTCACGTGGTGCCTGCTGGATGTGGTATGACAGTTCAGAATATTGCAAGAGATTATGTGGTAACGGCGTAAAGCGCTCTGGCACGTACTAAGAACGTGTTTCTGAAGAAGCTGTTAAAGGCCAGTTTAATGTATAGTGGGTCCGATCCAATGTATTAGACATATTGGTCCGCATTACAAAGCCAGATACGCACTTAGCCCGTTCGGCCGCTGGAAACATGATCTCGCATGCCGCCGTCAGTCACAGTCTGTCTAGACGCCCGAGGCACCTAGCGCAGACCGATGCCCCGTACAAAGCCAGCTTATTTTTATAAACACTTTTCAAAAAAATGCATTAAATGTCACCTGACAACCATATTAAGGGTAACAAACTGATACATCTTTCGGCGCCATTTTGCGGAAGTCACTAGATTTAGTGGCGTCTGCAACATTTCAGCAGTAGGTCTTATTTAATAGGCATGATTTGATTACCGACAGACAGCGGGACCGATGATAATAAATAAGTTTGCAATAACCAATGCCGTGGAGTGCCGGCAGTAGAATGTTACTCCTCCTTTCATACCCGTGGATGCAGTAAGAGCTTGCTAAGGGATACCTCCGGAAGATGGGCAGCAGTATCCTTCCGTATATGAACATCTCGTACTGCGCTTGACAACCCGCCTGCCAAGCATATGAGTATGGCAACTATCCCTCATGGATCTCCATGAGGCCTGTGTTCAGTAGTGGAAGTTTTACGGCAGAAATGATGAAAATGATGATGAACAAGCATTGCTACGGGGGTACCAGAAAAGGGGGGCGAAGGCCACCAAACGTCCAAAAACCCAAAAATTAAATTTTTGGGTTTTTGGACGTTTTCGGCCATTTGAAGACTTTTATTTTTTTGGTGACTTTTTGAGATCACAATAACTCCGGTCCCTAGATCCTAGGTCACCAAAGTCAATCAGTACCCTTCTCTCAATTAGACGGTGCTAACAAAAAAGGTTTCATGTAAATCGCTCAACGCGTTCGTTTGTAATCGTCCCATACACAGACAGACAGCGCTATGCATATTAGGGGGCTTCGACCCCTAATAAGCAGTGTCCCATCCAGTGTATTGGACATCCCAGTCAGCATCAGACAGCCAGACGTGCACTTAGCCTGTTCGGCCGCTGGAAACGTGATCTCGCACGCTGCAGCCTGTCTAGACGCCGGAGGCACCCTGTCTAGCACAGACCGATGGCCATACAAAGCCACCAATTATGCCTAGTGCTCACTCAGTTGAATGCAGTGCTTTACAATAAATACGTATCCACATTCGAGTGAGACAGTGTTATTGCTTTGTAACTTGAAGTTAGTTTCAAAGTTGTTTGAAGCTAATGATATTATGCTTTCATGCAGATCCATGTATGCCCCGTACAAAGCCACCAATTATTATGCCTAGTGCTCAATTATATTGATATTTTCTTAATTTACTAGGGACTCACCACGGCTTCGCACAGATATAATATTGTTCCTCATCTTTTAAGAAGAGTTAAAAAATATAGAACAAAATTTGATAAGGTTGGTGGGGGCACAACTAGCTCTAGCTCTTTCTAGATTTCTAGGGTTACAGGCTGTATACATGGAAACCAGACATGACATAATATGCCAACATTGCCTCATAGAGAATGTCTTTATAAACAATGATAAGAACTCCTTTTAACCGACTTCAAAAAAGGAGGAGGTTCTTTCTGTATTATTTATATGTATTTGTCATTAGGAAAACTATTTTTGGGTTCGAATATATACATACACTTTTGATATATATTAACACCATGTTGGTTTTGCGTTGGAAGCCGTCTGCATCTACCGTCGACCTGCGGTCTTCACCAAGTCATCTGCTTATCTTGTAAGTGGACGTCCTACGCTGCGCTTACCGTTCCGTGGCCTCCACTCGAGAACTTTTCGGCCCCATCGGCCATCTGTTCTGCGAGCTACATGGCCTGCCAATTGCCACTTTAACGTGCTAGTCCGTTTGCCTGTGTCGGTGACCCGAGTTTTTCTACATATCTCCTAATTTCTGATTCAATCGCGGAGAGAAACCCCGAGCATAGCCCTCTCCATAGCTCGTTGAGCGACTCTGAGCTTATTTACTAGGCCGGCAGTGAAGGACCACGTTTCGGTTCCATATGTTGCACACACTGATTGAAGACTTTCGTCTTCAGGCACTGAGGTACGAGTATATTAGACAAAAAGACGTTGCGAAGTTTCCCAAACGCTGCCCATCTCAGTTGGATTCGGCGATTAAACTCTTTCTCGAAGTTGGACCTACAACTTCGACAACTTCAGGAGCCAAGTTCTCAACCATAACGGGGGTAGGTACAACATGGACATTCGACATAACCTTCATCTTGTCCATGTTCATTTTAAGGCCTACCTACCGTTGGGAGACTCATTCAAAACGCTAGGCATAGTGGCAAGTTATATTTCGGTCTTCTGTATGACTTGCCGCAGCGTATGAATGTGATCTATGGTATTGTAGCCTTTTCGGAACCCGGCTTATTTTGGAAGCTGGAATAGAAGTCATATAGACTCGTTTATATAGATTTAGTTCATACTCGGAGCTTAATCTTGACTCAAAACACTCAAAATATAAACCCTAGTGGTTTATCTATGCTGTTTTTATATTCGTTTTTTAAAAACACTAATATTAAAATATACTTTTTATACTTTGAAGTTGGTTAAAACAAGTACGAGCTTATTAATTTACTGCTGTCACACGAAACTATCCCAAGTTCCCGCCCACTTGAAATAGCTGGAGGACACTAAGACAGGTGCCTTCGGTAATTGCATGTTTTTGTGCCCTCTGCAATGAATGACGTTATTGTAGGATAATGCAATTATTAATTAGAGGAACAGACCGGTTTGTCGTCTGCATGTTGATTAAAAATAAAGGTAGGGATATGTGCCCTACATTTACTTTGTTGGCTTTTTTAGCCTTGTCACAGATAATATAATACACTAGTAGCCTTGTCTGTAAATTTTGGTTTTATTTTTCGTTTGCAAATATATTATTCTTTATAATGTTAAATTAAATTAATTAAATTTGTTTATTACATATATTTTGTTTATTTTTACTATTTTCTAAGACGGTACTTAATTATTTTAATTTATGTCCGCTTAGTATTTATATTATGTTTAGCTGAGCACACATATGTTTATGTTGCAACGTAGATCGTATTTTTAGTTCTTAAACTTATTTTTATTGGCGTTGTAATGTGTTTTGTGTGTCTAATAAAATAAAATAAAATAAAAAATAAAATAATGTTATAAAATTTTAAATGATCGTGGTTGTGAACATTATAATTAAGCAATATTTACGGTATATTTGCCGTAATTTGAGTTTTTTGAGTTTTCCGACATTTCGACGCAGTTCTCACGTCATAATCACGGATAAACTGATTAGTTTATCCGTACCCATATCGGGAAACTTAAATACTCAATTTGTGGTTATATGGTATTTGCTGTTGTTTAACTTAATATGTCTGTGAACACACATCACTGACCTGGGCTATCGCATTTCTTTTGAAAACCAGATATCTAGAGACGTAGAAAGAAGAATTACCTAACTTAGCGTGGCCTAGATACTGGTCACTGAAAAATATTTTCAAAGCTAACATTCCTATGATTATGAAGACAACGGCAATTAATGTTTTGCGAAGTCTTCTGTATATTTGTGAAAACTAGGCTTCCGTCTTTGAATACTTCCGTCAAGAAATATTATCAGCAAAACACTGTGATATGAATAAAGTTAGAGGGGTTAAAAAAATTAAGTAAATGAGCCCATGTTGGTCAGAGTCGCTCAACGAGCTATGGAGAGGGCTATGCTCGGGGTTTCTCTGCGAGATCGAATCAGAAATGAGGAGATACGTAGAAGAATTCGGGTCACCGACATAGCCAAACGGATTAGCACAGCGTTGAAGTGGCAATGGGCAGGCCATATAGCGCGCAGAACAGATGGCCGATGGGGCCGTAAAGTTCTCGAATGGAGGCCACGGATCGGCAAGCGCAGCGTAGGACGTCCATCTACAAGATGGGCAGACGACGTGGTGAGAACCGCTATTCGGCGGAGGATGCAGACGGCTTCCAACCGCAGTACTTGTAGATCGATGAGGGAGGCCTTGGTTCAGCAGTGGACGTCCTACGGTTGATATTATGATTTTCGGATTTACCTAAACATTTATCACTTTGTAGTTTAAATAAATTAGGCCAAGTGCGTGTCGGGCCACGCGCTATGTAGGGTTATGTAGTTAACCGTAGACCTGTTATTAGAAATTGGTGCGTGTTTTTACACGTTTACAATTTAATAGGAATTCATTGAGTTTTCGGTTTGAAGTATTCCGATTTTTAATAAATATGATACGGCTTATTTTTGGGAATCGAATTACTTATGTCAGTGACTCCAAAACTAAAAACGCTAGCTTAGCCCTTACAGTTTTCCAGTTCATGGTTATAACTACATTAATATTTTTTTTCAGATTTGTAATGCTACTAGCAGTTTAGATTTCAGAGAGGGACGCTCGAAAAAGTTTAAAACTTTAATACTTCGCAAACGGAACCCTAAATCGAATTGTCTTTGCAACCCCTAATGGTTTTAAAATACCTATTCAACGATTCAACGATACCCTACACGATAGGAAAATCAAGAAAAAAAAGTTCATCCCCACCGTACGTGTATGGAAAGTACCCCATTATTTATTTTTTCAGTATTTTTGAAAGCGTTTCTCACCGTTGTTATTCTTGTCACCGTTGTTTATATGTCCACGGACAGACAGACAGATAAAGTGAAACTTAAGATGTTTCTTGTTGTACTACGAAACCCTAAAAACTGCATTCAAATCGGTCCACTTGTTTAAGAGCTGCGGTGCCACAGGCAGACAGACACACACATACCTGTCTGTCATTTAGCAATCAAACAAGCATTGGTACGGGGTACCAGAAAAGGAAGCGAAGGTCTCAAAGGTCACCAATAAGGTCAAAAATGGCATTTTTAGGCTTTTGGACGTTTTTGGCCATTAGAAGATTTTTTTTTGGTGACCTTTTGAGGTCACAATAACTCTGGACCCTGTGACCTTAGGGTCACCAAAATCAATCAGTCACCTTATCTCATTAAGACGGTGCTAACAAAAAAGTTAAGTTGTAATCGTCAAATACACAGACAGACAGACAGACAGCGCTATGCACAAACGAAAAGGTTTTTCGTTTGTCGGGCGTTAAAAAAGATAGAATCAGATATCTATCTAAAGTATAGGATTGAAAGTATGCTAAAGAATGCCCAGCCTAGTTTTGATACAAGCATGCAAACATAATAGTACCAAGATTACCTACTAGATTGCCAATAAACTTGCGAGTAAGGGGAACGCGCCATAAATATTCCAAACAACTCGATATCAATCATTACGTATCTACTTAATTCATTGCATTTAAATTCTGCTCACAAACTCGCCTACACGAAGCCAAAAACTAAATTACCTATCTATAATTTTTTCCTGCTCCCGGGCTACGCAACACGGTAGATTGCGTCCGTTGAGCAAGCAATAATGGACCCTACTTTGTATTCAGATCAGACGGAAACATAAAAACCACGCCATTCTTAAATGAATTTGTTTTAAATGACAATAACAGAAGAAGGAAGAGGTTTTTAATTAATCGCAGTTTCTTTTAATCGCAGAGGATGGTTTGTAGTTTTAACTTCATTATATCTTGGACTAGTTTCTGCCCACGTTTTTATGGCTTTTATTTTGTGACGCGGAACCCTTTTTAGTTTTCTAAAATATTAGTAGCTTTCACTGGCAGGTAGCAGTTGTTTTATGGAGAAACTTAGGTTTATATCATTTCAGTTTCTGGTGTGATCAAGCTTTTTTCAATTCACTTAAGAATATCAATTAAAAATACCTATTATTAGGAACACAGTTTGGGACGAATGAAAATAATATTTCTACGGAACAACCAATTTTAGAAAACGAAACAGAAACGTCATGTCTCAAATGACTTTAGGAAGACGTGCTTGAAATCCTAAAGTCCTCTTTTTGCAGTCCATTACTTAGTCAATCCACGATTGTATCGGTAAACACAGACAGTCGGTAGACGGAGATCGGATAGAAAAAGCGTCTTCCACAAAAACTAGCTCAGAAGCGGATGTACGCAAGCAAAAAGTACCTGCATTCACTGACGCGGTGCAAGCTCTCAATGCAGTATGGCTGGCTATAATATAACACTTGTTATTTTATGGACTTCACAATTTATTGTTCAATCGTTGTACCTATGGAATTAAATTACGTAATGTTTAAATTATATAATATTCTGCATTTATATAAGAGAGAAATACACTCACTTTAAATATCAAATACACGGGAATATATCGCGTAATACATGTGACGTTTCGTCTATGTCATCGGGAATTATCAAAGGTATTACGCGAAAAAAGCCCGTGTATTTGATATTTATAATAAGTTGTAATCGCGAAAGTTTAAGAAGACTTAAATCACTCCCTGACTCGTCATCTTTTAAACTATATTATGATATTTGGTCAAAACAAAACATGTCTATGCTTTGTCAAATATGATAATGATTTTGACAGCTCACGGTCTTATGCAGTTTAGATTTTTTCGTCCGGTAAACTATACCTTCTACAAATAATGTGGTACTTTATGGATGGGTAACGCCTCCTTAGTGTAGTGCCACGTATAACGAACAACCAGATCATCGAAAATCGGTTTTGAAATCAAATTAATCAAACAACATGCAATTTAAATTTATGTAACTAATTATGTATATTATATATATTTTGTAGGTAAATATTAAAGTTATTTGCAGAAATTATTAGAAAAAACTATTACTTACATATATGTATACATATATTTTTTAAATTTTATAATTATTTTCATCATAAATAAATAAAATAGTAAATAATGCTCGACAAATCACACAGCATCATCTAGCCCCAAGCTAAGCAGAGCTTGTGTTATGGGTACAGATGACTGATATACTTAATATATTATACTACATAGATAGATATTTTTATTATATATAAAAAAACACCCAGAACACCCAGAACAAATATCTGCAGATCGTACAGACATTTGTCCCGAGGCGGATATCGAACCCGCAACCTCTTGCGTCGCAGGCGGACCTTCACCCGCTGCGCCACAGAGGTCGTCTATGCTATCTATTCCTATTTATATGAGAATACAAAACGTAACACCTGAGTTGTAGGACGTCCACTGCTGGACATAGGATTTTTAACTGCTTATCTTGAGAGGGTTGTTACCATACTCACCAAGCTTGGCAGGCGGGTTGGCGAGCGCAGTACGGGATGTTAACACACGGAAAGACGCTGCTTCTCATCTTCCAGAGGTATCATACACGGGCAAGAGATGAGGGGCAACATTATACTGCCGCTACCTCACGGAGATTAATGCAGACACTCAAATAAAAGGTGAAAACCAAGAACTTGTCGCTAACGCTGTATTTTTAGGCAACACCTTAGCTTCAATGGGATTCTGCGGCATATGCAGTCAAAAAGAGTTCGTTCCCATACAAACATAGGATGTTGATAATACTATGACATAGTGTTGTGGGGGTCAGTGGAGCCAGTATAAACATTATTGATTGGTGTAAGTGGTGTAAGCCGTTCTAATTAAATGTATTAAATAAATAAATAAAATAAATAAATAAAGAGGGCTGTGCGTACAATCTACAATATGGGCCCCAGAGAATATCTACGTGATTAATTTAAAGATTTACATTTTTGATAGTTCCCTGTCAATACATTTACGAAGTTGTACCACAGTTGTACACCGATAAAAATATTAATAATTTTCCTCAGAAAAGTGACATTCACAAAGTACCTAAATACTATACAGAAAGATAAATTCGTGTTGCCTACTTTTGGGCTACATAAGGTTAATAAATATTTCAAGTCATAAGTCATAGTTGCAATGCACTTCTACCAAAAAATTCCTAAAAAGATGCAGATTTTTTTATCAACAAATTTTCAAAAATAATTTAATTCTGTTAATCATTAAAACATAGGTACCTACTATAGGTAAAATACATGGATGACAAGAAAATTACTTGGGATGGAATTTGCATCAACTCCGACATCTAATAAAATAACAACACGTATTATTACCTGGAGGGAAGCAGCTCAGGGTCGGGATATATGGAGGGAATTGGGGGAGGCCTTTGCCCAGCAGTGGGACCCAAATGGCTCATAATAAATAAATAAATTAATTAATACCTAAGATCTGTTTTTTATTCTCTTCTTATCAATTACAGTGCTTTATGGAAACGAACAGATTAATTCATGTACCTTATTGGTTATTAACTCAGATTCTCTATTTCTATCTCTTCTATCTCTATTCGGTACTGAGTGTTGACTTGTCAAACTTTAGTTATTTACAAACTATGGAAAAAAGTGAATGATTTATTGATTTATGTAATGTAAGTTCGCAGGTAATTTAGCTTTTCTATTTTTTTTTTCAACAAGACAAAAGTAACTAACATTTGATAATATAAATAAATCATTCTGGACACTACACACATGTGTTTTGTCTTGTACTGCTGGTCTTGTACTGCTGGTCTTGTACTGCTGGTCTTGTGGTGCTGTCACCATCTTGGTCCCAAACTAAACCATGCTTGTAGAACGGAAGCCAGTTGACTAAAGACTAAACAGTATGGCGAGCGGACAACTGCTTATCTTGTTCCCCGGTACATAAACAGTTTACCCCTCGACTTAAGACATAGTTTAACCAGAAAAAAACATCAAATCAAAACTAAAAAAATACTTTGTGTCACCTGATAACTCTCAAATTAAATATTTCGGTTACCTAGCTTCTTAGTAAGGTATAAATTTCTTGTTAATTTTTTCCAAGTTTACTTAGTCATTATTTTAAGATATTGTTTTTATTTTAACTTTGGTGAAGACTATTTTCAGCAATTAGTTAAATCTTAGTGGTTTTAAATGCTGCATAATAAAATTGTAACTTCTTGTAACTATAAAGAAATTAAAAAAAAAACAAAATACTTAAATACTAACTCATACATAACATACATCCATACAAAGAAAACACCCAACCCGAGACAAAAACTGTAAAAAGCAAATCGGCGGGAATTGAACCTGCAACCTCTATATCGCAAGCCGACTTTAAGACCAAATGAGCCTCGGAGGTCTTCAAAGTTTAATTTTCATTACAGTTTGTCGTTCAAGTTAAACTTGCTTATAAGATAGGTAATCTTACACGTGAATGAATTTCTGAATTTCATAATATCTTAACTTAATGACATATTTAATTAAAATATGTTCGAATTGCTTTTATATGCTTTGAATAGTTATTTTTTTATTATTTAGTTGTGCGCCTTCAACCATTATAATATTTTTACCGTAGTTTAGTCGAATCCTAGGCAGGATAGCTGGCATACTTCGTTTGGTGGCGTTTAGTTTTTTAAAAGGGATAAGCTCGAAATGAAGTATGCGCCGTACCACCTAGACAAAGCAAGATAACTGGTACAACGCAGACTATCTGGTGGGAATTACTTTGAAAAAATTATGTCAGTGAGAATAGTCTTGTAAATATTTTTACGAACGAAACATGAACTTTAAATTATAATAGAAATATTAATTTGTTATTCCTCGGTCCCATAGGCCCCAGCAGAAAACCAGCGCAGGTTTTGAACACCTGCATATGCTGAGTTGGGACCATTTTGTAGCTAAAACTAAGTTTAATAGTATTACATTATTATTATAATATGTATGTATCATTTTGTATTATTTTTTAGTTATGTAAAGGTTTATCTATTTAATTAATGTTTTAGTTGCATATAAATATTTTTGATTTGATTTGAAATGTTAGAACAGTCGTACAATGTGTAGGTAATGAGAAGGTCTCATGCACCCTTACATTGTAGACGGCAGACAGGGTAACAGACCCAAGGTCAGACGGGCACAGAATATGTGGCAGTCTGTGAAGCCTGTCTCACGACCTTGTCATGCACCTGTTGTCTGTTAGACTGCTCACATTAAGGTTGGAGACACACTGCCTTAAAGTTACAACAAGTAATTTTAAACAAAAAATATAAAAGCAACTTTAAGCTTTGGATAGTTGGACATGGATAGGAGTTCCGTAATTTCTTTATGGTTTTTAGCGATCAGATCATAACCCATTTCCCAGGAACCACAACACGAGGACCTTTAAAACAAAACAATAATCATCGAAATCGGTTCTTAGCAGTCGAAGCTATTGACAAAACCTAGCCGGAAAATATTTTTACTGTACTTTTTATCATTATCATCTCAACTGTTATAAAATTAATAGTATTAAAACAATATAAAATTACAGTAAACATTAGGTAATAGTACCATATTATTTCAAGCTAAGTTAGATTATGTCGATAGCTTCGATGGTGGGATGCATACTAACCGTAGCCACACCTACTTTAAAGTCTAGTGTGCCTCCTGCCTTACGTATTTTAGCACCATGTTACTTTACTGCGTTTTTTATTATGTTTAGGCCGCAAGACGTTTTGTTACAATTTGCAACTTTAAACTAAATCATACAAAGATAAAAATCCATTATTCCATTGGTTTAACGACATATGAAAAGCATTGGACCCGGCTGTATGAAGAGAACCAAGATCAAGAGTCACCAACCAAGGACGTCGTAGTTTAGTTCTTTCTGCAACTGATACTCGTATTAGGTAGTAAAAAAATTATAGGTCCCGGATCAATGTCATCATTGATCATGATTACCGTTGCGAGGCTGAAGCTAGACTGTTCAGCATCCGTTGTAGCTCCTCCAGCGTTTCTGCCATCAAGACTATATCATCAGCAAATCGTAAGTGCGAGATGTGATTGCCATTTATGTTTATGCCCATACCTTTCCAGTCCAGCGTCTAAAATAGGTCCTCCAGTGTGCTTGTACACTGTTTCGGGGATATGACATCCCCGGTCTTACTCCTCGGCGCAGCTGGATGGACTGAGACTGCTGGTTCTGTACTTGGACATTGCACTGTTTACAAAAGTCCTTATTAACAGTGTCGCTTCTGCACGCGCTAAACACTCTATGACCAGTGTCTGTGCAACAGGTGAAGTTATAACAACGCATCCCTGGGGAATGCGTCTGACCTCCAGACTGTTGCCATGCACTGTATTATTAACATCTTTGCACAGTGTGTATTTTCTTTACGCATTTTATAGCAGTAGGTATATGGTAGTAAGCAGCAAGAATTCTAGGAAGGTCATAAACTTGTCTTCAGCTGGGGATCTTCTATCCAATTTTCGTGTAAAGATTGCCCTATGCTCTCTTTAAATCAATTGGTTGTCTGGAAGAGATTGCTTTCAGCGATAAGGCCGCCTGTTGAATCACCCAAAATTGTCTGATTGTGTTTCTGTTTGTTGTTATACCTCGGTATATTTTATGTTACATGTGGTGATAAATAAAGTGAACCAGAAGACACAAATTCGTTCTCCGTATTACCATAGCTACTCTATGGCCAGTGTCTGTGCAATAGGTGAAGTGTTAACAACGCATCCCTGGGGAAAGCGTCTGACCTCCAGACTGTTGCCAAGCACTGTATTCTTAACATGAATCTGTACGCTGTGTTCACGCACTCGTTAGTAGTGGCTTATCTGTAGTAAGCCGACGATAAATCAAAAAGGTCTAGAAAAAATCGATTCGTTAATACTTATGCACGAAAGTTATCCTCCGTACGTATTACCATAGCTACTCTATAGCATGTCTGTGCAACAGGTGAAGTGTTAACAACGCATCCCTCGGGAATGCGTCTGACCTCTGTTAGCTGACCAGACTGTTGCCATGCACTGTATTCTTAACATGAATCTGAACCCTGTGTGTTTTGTTCACGCACTTGTTAGTAGTAGTTTCATCATCATCATTCCAGCCGTAAACAGTCCACTACTGAACAGGCCTCCTTCATGGATCTCCATGAGGGGTAGTTGCCATACTCACCACGCTTGGCAGGCGGGTTGGCGAGCGCAGTACGGGATGTTTATACACGGAAAGACGCTGCTGCCCATCTTCCGGAGGTATCCCTTAGCAGGCTCTTACTGCATCCACGGACATGAGAGGGGTAACATTCTACTGCCGGCACCCCACGGCTAAGTAGTAGTTTAAATATTTAAAAAAAATACCGGCCGTGCACTTTTTCTTTCTTAAAAAGTTTATGTGCACGATTAACACGTGCTTTAGCGGTGAAGGAAAACATTCGCGAGGAAACCTGCGGTTTAGCCAGCTTTAGATGTATTGACCTGTTCTTTAGTCTGACGTATAACTAAGCTAAGAGGATAGTATAGGTGCTGGGCAAGCCTTATCCATCTAACAATGTCCCAGGCACTGCAGCGTCCCGTACAGCATGAATACTAGTTGCTGACGCCGCATAAATCATCTATAAAAGATGTGAAGGCATTAGTTAGTCTGTTGAGTAAGCTGGCAGTACCTACGGGTTCTGGAAGGCTGAATAGATGTTTCCAGCGAAGGCTTTTATAAAGTCTAATTTTAAAATCTTCACTGTCACCTTTAATGTCAGGTATCATTAATTTGTTAAAGTATTTTCATGACTTATTATTGTTTTTAAATGTATTGTAACTCTTTTGTTTACATAGCTTAATATTAATTTTTTGTTCATTGTATCGACACGCAAAGGTTCTGTTGGTCCATAGTAATTTTTGTGGTAACATTATGCTGAGGACCTTTTGGACCTTTTTTCCACTAACCAGACTTAAACTCAAAAAGTACTATATTCGGTGCGACCTTTTTGACGCCTCAATATACAAAACCACACTAATATGTTTTGGTAAACGTAACAAAACAGACTTCTAACGACAGGTCTACGGGTAACTACGGAATAAGGCCGAATTTATTTTAAAATTTAGTTTGATTTTAAGTGTGTGGAGAGGAGAGTGCAGTAAGCGCTGTAATAGTCTCCACAAAGATGTAGAGTTCACACTCATTCTACTCTATGTCCCACGTCTGTCTGTCTGTGCAACAGGTAAATGTTAACAACGCATCTCAGAGGAATGTGTGTGACCTTCACACTGTTAATTTGCTCTGCATAATACATAAACATGTAACCTTTCATGTTTGAAGTCATAAATACGGATTTCACTAGATGTATTTTTACAGTTATGTTGATGTTTTAATGCTATTAGGAGTAAATACTGAAAGAATCCCTCAATGTAGCTTTGCATGTACGATTTGTACATATGGATAAAACGTAGCCATGTGTTATGTCCCGTGGCGGGAACCTATCCCGCTATCTCCGCGTATAAGCCGTCTTATACGCCTTAGATTAGTTTAAAATCTTGTTACATTTATGTATATGCCTGAAATAAAGATTCATCATCATCATAATTCCTATAATGGAAACTTATTAATAGCCACATATTATTATACTTATAACTATTGTGTATCTTGTGCTGATAGTTTCCCTAAGATGAATAAATAAATAAATGAAAATAAATCATTTCAGCCTTATGACTGCTGTCCACGTCATAAGCGCCGTCTCCAAGATCATTATAGGGGGTTGTTGCAATATTTAAAGAAATAATGTCCTTATCCTTTATTAATATCCTGTCCTTATCCTTTTAGATTTAGGATCAAAATATATTAATTTTACTATAAACCAACATGAGCTAAGGAGGCAGACAAAATGCCTTATACATACGTAGTATAGTAAAACCCTCGGGTTGGCAGGGTTAAAAGGGTTGCTTTATTTATATATTCCGTATTCTCATTACATATGCGCGAGCGCCGGGTGCCGTCTGCGCCGCTTCCGCCACCCCCCAGGCTTTACTCAACTCATTAACCTTTTAATTAACCTTTAGGGGAAGTTTTCGAGCTAGGTATTATATCGTATAAGTTTGAACGTACCGAGGGTGCGGCAGCAAAGATTTGCCAGCAGTAGAATGTCGCACCTCCTCTCTTTACCGTGGATTTAGTAATAATCTGCCAATGAATACCTCCGGAAGATAGGCAGCAGCGTCTTTCCGTGTATCAACATCTCTTACTGTGCTTGCCAACCCGCCTGCCAAGCGTGGTGAGTATGGTAACAACCTCCTCACGCACGATGAGTACTTTGAGATTTATGAGGGAGGCCTATGTCCAGTAATCGAGGACATACTCAATAGAGAGGAAATGTCATTTATTTTGTCTAAACAATAATTCCGCCAAAAATACTTCATAATTGTACGGAAAAGTACACAGGTCGGTTGTTGGCGCTGTCAAGACAGTTGTCATTGCATTAGTGCAATGTACTTGTGTTTCGGAATTCTTATAGAATAGAATAGAAAAATGTATTATTAGGGTATAGAGTTTTGACTATTTGCGTTCAGTTGTGAGTCTACTCTCTAGTTACTTTGGAGTCGCCGACGAAGGTTTAATTTAGATGTGAAACATCTTTTGCGGGTGTTTAAACCGATCGCACGAAATATGACGCATGAAAATGACGTAGTTATGACGCGAGAAAATTACCGAGTAATGACGCCGGAAAATTAAATAAAAATACATTTATTTAAAATGGTAAATTTCAAAAAGTTACACAGTTAAATTCTATGCGAGTTAGGTACTAGTTACCGACGTCTACGGCTTAACTCAAAAACTGCCGATTTGATTTTCATACGGTTTTCACCAACAGACAGAGCAGTTCTTCAGAATAACCTAAGATTTTACTTCGAATTTTCCGTACTTTTGAGCAAGTTTTGAACACCTTTATTTATGTAACCATAGGTACTATACATTTTGCTATACAATTTGTAATTCCAAATATAAGAAAAAACTTTAAAATATGCAATATTTACAGGATATTTACCATGATTTGATTCTTTTTGAGTTTTCCTATATTTCGGTGCAGTTCCATAGTTTCCAAAGTTAAATCTCCAAGAGTTGTGAGAAGAAAAGATTAAGTCCCATGGATGAAGAATAAACCCGTCTAATATTCTAGAAAGAAGTAGAAAGATTTGTGGGGATTAAATACACCATGCCGTGGGGCGGCCGGCAGTAGAATGTTACTCCTCCTCTCATACCCATGGATGCAGTAAGAGGCTGCTAAGGGATACCTCCGGAAGATGGGCAGCAGCGTCTTTCCGTGAATCAATATCCCGTACTGCGCTCGCCAACCCGCCTGCCAAGCGTGGTGAGTATGGCAACTACCCTTCATGGAGATCCACGAGAGAGGCCTGTGTTCAGTAGTGGACGTTTTACGGCTGAAATGATGATGATAAAATACACCAACACCATATGTTTTTAATTCTAACATCAAGAAAAGGCGCGAAAGACCTACGCAGAATTCCTTCTCGGAATCGATTTGTCGTATGTTTGGATACTTAAATTAAATAAATGTTGATTCCGCCCGGCGCTATATAAAGTCGACTTGTTTACGGCCACGATATTTGCGGTCGGACCAAGCCCTAAATAAATACCTGGTTCAAATTCCTTTAGGTATTTAGGTACCTATTGTTAGTCTGCATTTAATTTAATGTATTGTGGGGTGCCGGCGGTAGAATGTAGCCTCTTCTTTCTATCCCGTGGATGCAGTAAGTTTGTCAAGGGATACCTCTGGAAGATTAGCAGCGTCTTTTCGTGTATCAACTTCTCGTATTGCGCTCGACAACCCGCCTGCCAAGCATGGTGAGTTGAACAACATGATAGAACTTGGAGATTTATGAGGGAGACCTTTGTCCAGCAGTGGACGTCCTACGGCTATACCCGACAGGAGGTTCCGTAGCTCAGTGGATAAACTTCTGGTTTTAGGAAGCGTCAAGTATCGATTTGACGGACGTGCGTTCGAATCCCACCGGAATCTTAAATTTTTGATAAGGTATTTAATTTCCTTGAAATATTAAGCACAGTTCGAATATTCCAGCTATCATCATTATGAGCTGCCCATGAGCCGGGAGTCAGAGTCAGGAGCGATTCTGTGTAGACTTCATTTTCACTATCAGGTAATATGACTCACATAATTTGATTGCTTGCTTATTTGATAAGGCATTCCGCTTTAAAAGGATTAAGTTGTTTGTGTTATCATGGCTAAGATGGGTTTTAGACTTATCTGAACTGGACTGGATAAGTAAACTAGCCAATTGTATAGCTTAAAAATACAGTAAAGTTTACTGCAAGACCGTTATTAGATAGATAGATATTTTTTTTTATTTCTAACAACAAGCATTCCCATACTGGAATATAGTAGTTCTATATGGAATCCTCGTTATGAGGTATATTCCAAGCGCCTGGAAAGCATACAAAGACGTTTCCTGTACCATGTATCGTATGGTGACAATTTAGCAAAAACTGTAAAGAAATACGAAGATAGACTCAAACATTATCATATGCCCTCACTCTCATCTCGTAGGAAGAAGCTAGACCTTATTTTTTTATACAAAATATTTAACGGATTAATAGATTGCCCTGAATTAACCAGTAAATTAAAGATCAACATACCTTCAAGATTACCTAGAAAAAAAGCGTTTAACATATTCTTTGTACCATTTTCCCATAGCAACTTGGGACAAAATGCTGTTTTGTCCAGGATTTATAAAGCTTATAACACTTTATCGAAAATAAGCGACCTAGATTTAGGAGAACCTCTACTTAAATATAAAAAAATTATTCAACCTTATGTTAAACGTAGTTATTTGTTTTGTTTAAACTTTCTTAAATATAATTTAATATAATTGTTAATGTTTAAAAATTCTAATTCATAATATATTAATTTTTGGTATGATAACTTAATTTGTAAGATGTAGCTGCCTGTAATTGGGAGAACACTAGCTCATGATTTTTATTGCTTTTACTTTTGTAATTTTTTACTTGTGTATCTTCTGTTGGTGGCTCAAATAAATAAATAAATAAATAAACATATTATTACAAAAAAATAAGAAAAATGGTGACACGCTTTAGTCACGTAAAGCTCTCTGTCTCAGCTTAAGTTGGATATGTTAACAACCAACGCTGGTCTTCCGACTGATTACGATAGAGCCGTTTGGTGACGTCACGGAAAGCAACACATTAGATAACTTCTTCTTCTTCTTCTTCTTTTTTAATGGCGTGTGTGACAGGAAAGATATTCCACCACTTTGCCAACGTCTGTTTATTCGACAAGATTTTTAACAATAAAGCATATTAGATAACAAAGCAAAACTAAGCAAAACATTGACAAATTATGTTGACATACACAAACATAGGAAAAAGTTAATAGAAATCAAGCAACAGAAAACTGAAAAAAAAATAATATAATAATAAACACTAAATAGGAAATTTTAACATAACTACTGTTCTTGTTATGGCAAAAAAAGAAAAAAGAAAAGTCCTACAAAATTACACACAATATATGCGGCCAATATCGTAGGTTATTAAAACCCTTTCATGGGAATTATAAAGGTGATGAAGAGAATAAAATATACAATACCTGCTTTATTTAAAATACCATGAAACAGGTAAATAAAGTATTAATATTTGTAAATAAATAATATAATGCATAAATAATTAATATGGTTAGTGAACCAAAATCCATGTTGTTTTTAGTAATCTGAGGACAAAGACGTGGTAAGTATATTTTTAATAAGAGCTAGGATTTCAACGTAAAGTGTGAGAAATCACCGAATTTAGAAAATAAATTAGGCCACACGCTACGTAGGCTTTCGTAGTTAACCGTAGACCTGTTGTTAGAAGTTGGTATATGTTTTTTACGTTTACCAAAACATATTAACAGGAATTAATTGAGTTTTTAGTTCAAAGTATTCCGGTATGTTTGGGAAACAATATTACTTATTTGAGCAACTATTTATTATAAGGTAAAAAAACTGTTTTCAGTTTTAAGTTCATGGTTAAAACTACATAACTGTTTTTTTTTTCAGATTGTGAATCCTAAATCGAAAAATTGTCGTGGCTACCCCAAAATGGTGTTGTGCGTTACTGGGGCGACGAACGTTACTGCAGCGGCATTTTATATTTTCGAATTACTCTGTAACCTAAATAAAATAAAAAAATAAATAAATAATGCTGGACAATCCACACAGCATCATCTAGCCCCAAGCTAAGCAGAGCTTATGTTATGGGTACTAGATGACTGATATATTTAAACTACATAGATAGATATTTTATATTTTTATTTAATAGGCACTTATTTTATTTTTAGGGAGCATTAACAGGGTATAGCGCTCTAACTTTTCTATATATTTTCAACTTGATCCGAGTCGACATGCCGCCCCAGTAACACACCCCAAAACGATCTTAAAATATCTATTTAACGATTCACCACACAATGGGAAAAATCATGAAAACAAGTTCATCCCCACCTTACGTGTATGGGAGGTACCCCAAGTTTATTATTTTTGTAGCGTTATATCGGCGTTATTATTCTTTATATCCATGCAAAATGCCTACAGCCTTCTAGGACTAAGTCTCTTCGCAAAGCCGATGACGGACGGACGGGGAGACAGACAGACACGCAGACAAACAAAGCGAAACTATAAGGATTCTTGTTTTGCTGCGAAACACTATGAAAATGGAAATCACCATTTAAAAACGCAAAAGCGCAATTTCAGCCACACTGCTTACATTGTACATTATGGGGGTTTGGCATGTTAAAATTAATCTGAGGTAAATCAGTAGAATTTTTTTGCAAGGTTTTAGGTAATCATAGAGCGCGTAAATAAAGTGACGTAGGAAAAATACTTTAGTAAAACGCAATAGTGCAGTTTGCGCGTTGCCGTGGGTTGCCGGCAGTAGAATGTTGCATCTACTCTCTTGCCCGTGGATGCAGTTAGAATCTGCCAAGGGATACCTTTGGAAGATGGACAGCAGCGTTATTACGTGTATCATATTCTACTGAGCTGTGGCCAGTATGGCAACAACCCCCTCGTGATCTTGAAGATAAATAAAATAAATAAATAATGCTGGACCAATCACACAGCATCATCTAGCCCCAAGCTAAGCAGAGCTTGTGTTATGGGTACTAGATGACTGATATACTTAATACATTAGACTACATAGATAGATATTTTTATTATATATAGAAAAAACACCCAGAACACCCTAAACAAACATCTGCAGATCGTACAGACATTTGTCCCGAGGCGGGAATCGAACCCGCAATCCATGAGGGAGGCCTATGTCCAGAGTTGGGATAGCAGTCCTGTGGCAGAGATGACGATGATGATGTTGCATAGCGCATTTTAGACTGCTCGCATTATACATTACGGGCACATTATGAGGGTTTAGCATGTTCGTTTCGCGTGGGCACATGCCACTGTCGAAAGCTGCCCGCCGTCCGCGCCGTAATCACCTGCATGGCCTATGAGAGTGCACGCCCCGACTAGCCAATAGGGCTGCCCACTTCTCTTGAGAATGAGGCGTTTTTTTAAAAAGTAGAAACTTCAAAAATAGTTTCCTCGGACCTTACAGGTAGCGTTAGTTTACTTTTACTGGTAGGAAACACAATTTCACAATGACAGCAGTTGTGATTAATCACAAACTTGCTTTCTCCGCTTGCCAGCTCTATCTGTTAGGTGTACTTAAACACTTTTTCTTCTTTACTGAAAACGGCTAAGTCGTTACAATGTATTCAATAGAGTGAGGACTGTAACGCATCGCGGCGAAGGGGTAAGCGCCGCCATTTCGAGGTCGTTCCAAAGAATATACTAGTCGTTACGTACACCCATTCACATTCAAAGACATGGCCGTGTCTAGGACTTAGTTACCATCCGATCAAGAGAAACCAGTTAAGCGGAGTAAAATCAGTGGTATTTTTTGTTTGTAACTCAAGGTTTCAAACTCAAAGTGCCTTAATAAAGTTGCCAACATTGCGGGCAAATTGTAGGGTTTAACAAGTTCGTTTCGTATGGGCACATGTGACCGTCGAAAGCTGCCCGCGGCGCCGCGGCTTTATCACCTGCATGGCCTACGAGAGTGCACGCCCTGACTAGCCGATAGTATTGTCCCTACATCAAATTTAACACCGCTCGAAACCATCAAAGAACTTAAGAAATTCTAACGCTCGCTGCTTGCAGCCTTATGTTGAGCACACCTACGGTACCTACATACGTTAGATATTTTAAGAGCTAACATCAAAGTCCCTAAATTATCCGCTTTCATCACTGCAGTCAAAACAAAATCAGTAACAGACAAAATAAATCGGAATCAAAAATATACAACGTCCCTTATAATCGAACTTAATCATTTATAAAATAAATCAGTTACAGACTAATTTAGGAAACAGAACCAATAATGAATTCGAACAACATTCACTTCAGTACGGAACAGTCACTCGGATCACAACCCTAGCGCATAAAGCCGCGTACACACGCAAGTCTGCACTACATCCCGTCCGATTTCCCTAATCGCAAGTCTTGCCTATTCGAGAACAGCAAAGAATTGTCGGCGATCGGAGACTAAGTACGTATTTAGAGAGTTGATGTAAGAAAATGAGGGGCAATTAGCATTGATTACAGGCTTTTTACCACGATGTTTACCACAGTTCTTAGGTAGATACACCGTTTATTTTTCGCGTGAATAAATGTAAGGCTGTTTTACAGGCTGTATGACATTGTACTAACCCGAAAGGTGTTCAACCTATTAAACAAGTAGTTTTAGAAGGAAAAAAACTGGGTTTTTATTTTTTTTATAATTTTACTAGATGGTGTGATGTGAAAATGATCCTGAGGTCATAATCAGATTTTTTTTAATAGAAAAAAAAACTTATTTTTGTTTAGGCCTATAGGTATTTTTATTTGTCCCTGTCAAGAATCAGCTGGCTATTAGGTTGTCATTATCGTATAATCAAAGTCGTAGAACAAAAGTTGTTTCTTGGGATGGTCAGAATCACCCCCTTTCGGCTTAGTAAGGCCTTTGCATCTATTATAGATGATTTATACAGCGTCAGCAACTGGTAATCATGCTGTACGGGACGCTGCAGTGCCTGGGACATTGTTAGATGGATTAGGCATGCCCAGCTTATCATTAGCTTATTATCGGCTTAGTACACATGTTATAATACACCTTATATTGACTTTAATTATTTAATAGATCTATAATAACCTTGTATACAAAAGTGTAAAAACATAAAGCACGTAAAAGGTCATTACATCACAATTCTTTTGACTTTTGATTAATTTTAATGCCTTGTGGCTCGGTTGGTCTAATAGGCGGCAGATACGCGAATTTGCATATTTTTTTTTATTTATTTAAAAGACCAACCGTTTTGCATAGAGTTAAAGTAAGCAAAACATACATATAAAATAGTTATGCAGGTCTTTCTAGTTATACTGCAAAGATAAGGACATTGAGTTATATAAGTGTAGATTAGGTACTTAAATGAAACAGGACATAATGGAAATCTCAAAGTGCTATGGTTTAACATAAAATAAATACATAGATAATAATTCTAAAAGTAAATTTAAGTATACTACTCATATCATTATTCCAGCCGTAAAGTCCACTACTGAACAGGCCTCCCTCCCTCATGGATCTCCATGAGGGGTATTTGCCATACTCACCACGCTTGGCAGGCGGGTTGGCGAGCGCAGTACGGGATGTTGATACACGGAAAGACGCTGCTGCCCATCTTCCGGAGGTATCCCTTAGCAGGCTCTTACTGCATCCACGGGCAAGAGAGGAGGGGCAACATTCTACTGCCGGCACGAAAATACGAAATATGATAACTATACTACTACTAGGTACTACGGTATGCTAGCAATTATAACAACAGAAAATACTGCGGGTTCCCATTCAATATTATTTCGTAAATGTTTGTAATTGTCCTGCAAATATTTCTTCTTAGTATTCGTATCCACCGTGGGGTGTCAGTAGAATGTTGCCTCTCCGCTCTTGTCCATGGATGCAGTAAGATTCATCCAAGTGATACATCAGGAAGATGGGCAGCAGCGTCTTTCCGTGTATCAACATCCCGTAATGTGCTCGCCAACGCGCTTGCCAAGCGTGGCGAGTATAGCAACAACCCCCTCGTGATCTTGTAGATCCATGAGGGAGGCCCATGTCCAGCTGTGGGCGTGAACCAACTCAACGCTGATTCGGTGTCCATTTTGTGATGTTCGATTTACAATATTCACGTTTATTGATATTTTTATAAATTTCTATAACCCCATTGACTCACACAGAAAACATAAATAACGAGTAATAGCATGTCTATATGTATATTTATATTATATATATATATATATATATATATATTATATATTAATTCCTTTCAGCCAAAATATGCCATTTGAATGCATCGATTACAAATTTATACAAATTATTGAATTAAAATGGTTGTAACTATTCCTTTTTAAATTTAAATAGATGATAAACGTTATATTTATGTAATCTCCTTATAATTCCCCTTATTTTCATACCCTACTCGATAGGTTATGTTAAAAGAAATTGAACTACATATAATTTGGTGACAAAAACCGCCATGTTGCTTTTTTTAAAATATTTTTTATGGACACTTGGGTACCTTAATTGTCGAAAACCAGCCAGCCGTTTGGATACGTGGCAATAAATAAATTTGCAAAGAAACATACAAGATACGCCCGAAAAACAATACACTTCCTTGGCAGTCGGGTAAAAAGGACTGCTAACGAATGCTGTCATTTTGTTCTACGATCCCTGAGGCGAATACGGTAGCTACAGTACACATAAAATGGTACAATTATTGTTATACACGATCCCGCAGTTTTAAAACGTTTAATTTTGCATTTCCTCTGGACTCCTGTAATTAGTGGGAATGTTACATGCAGCTGATTGCTTGACGATTGAATAACGCTTGGAGTTCTGTGTTGAATGGATAGAATCCTCTGGAGTCACGGGATCTTTTAGGAATCTGTCGACGTCTGCGGGACCAAAAAATAGCGTAGCATTCATCATTTCAGCTGTAAAACGTCCACTACTGAACACAGGCCTCCCTCATGGGTCTCCATGAGGGGTGTTGCAATAGTCACCACGCTTGGCAGGCGGGTTGCGAGCGCAGTACGGGATTTTTATGCACGGAAATACTGCTGCTATCCATCATCCAGAGGTACCTATCCCTCTGGAGATTCTTACTGCAACTAAGGGCTATAAAGGGAAGGCAACATTCTACTGCCGGCATCCCACGGTAATAGGCTAGTTGACTAAATTTCATTGTTAGCTTGTCATGTTTCGTTAGCCTATTGTGTCCCACTGCTTTGCTAAGGCCTACTCCAAATCCTTCCATTCGTCGTTGTCGGAAGCGGTGTCCCACCAATTGGCATATAATATGTAGATGAAAAAAATCTATTGGACACGTATTTTTAACGTAATCCAAAATGTCGATACGCGACGACGCGACGTCTCGTAAGATAATTGTGACGTCACGAGCCCCCACTACTAAACTTTAAAGGTGTGAACAAATTATCGGACGCGTCCGTAAGCCGCGGCCGTAAGCCGCGGCGGACACGGCTTACGGACGCGTCCGATAATTTATTCACACCTTAACGTGCTTTATCTAAAGGGCCGTCTTCACGAGCGAGGGAATCGCGGCGATGTAATCGTCGTGCCACGTATTTCTATAAACTCTCTTAGAGGCCGTCTCCACGAGCGAGAGAATCGCGACGAGTCCGCGCTATAGAAATACGTGGCACGACGATAACATCGCCGGATTCCCTCGCTCGTAGAGACGGCCCCAAAGTATTGTTTCATTAATTAAAAGCAAACAATACGCGTCTATTATTTTTGTATTAAGTATCTAAATGACGCACTAAATAGAAATGTGATTTTCAAACCCTGTATTGTCCCAAACATACCTAGTGTATTCGATAACCAACTAAGGATATCAGAAACTCTCGGTGACCACGTAGTATCAAAACCGCTAAAAGATTTAAAAAAGTAAGGCCTTTTGCATCTATTATAGATGATTTATACAGCGTCAGCAATTGGTAATCATGCTGTACGGGACGCTGCAGTGCCTGGGACCTTGTTAGATGGATTAAGGCTTGCCCAGCACCTATACCATCCTCTCAGCTTAGTCAGCTATTATTCAGAGGAAAGAACAGGTCAATACGTCTGAAGCTAACTAAGCCGCGGGTTTCCTCCCGATGTTTCCTTCACCGTTAAAGCTCGTGTTAAAGATTATGTACTAATTAATTAAATTATTAAATGTTATGATTTATTTCGCCCTAAATTAACGGTTTCTAACATTATATTCTGTTTATCTAATAATAACAGTCAATTATTATCACCCACGACGGAAAGCATCATATTCCTATCCTTAGATGCATTTGGCGGATGACGAAATTGTGTCCAATTGTAGGTATAAGAAATTTTGTTTTTTTTTAAATTTTGATTGGCAGTTAAATATTAACGGAGTAATAACTTTGGATAATACATGAAGCGAAGTTTAGCAAATTCTAAACTAACAACATTTTATATAAATGTACAGAACCCTTTACAATGCTCACAATCTTACCCAAGTAAATTACGAAGGTGCGGACAACTAACCTCAACATTTGCTGATTCTAGGAAAACACTGAGGTGTCATTTTCGATTCCACGAGTCCATAGATTAATTGATGCCTTTCGACCATTGGCCGTAATGCTCGGTTTCCTCAATCAACATCTGTGCGTTTGCCTCAGCTTAGCAGCTTTGTTTTATAAACTAGGTACCTACCAGCTTTTGACCGTAGCTTTCCACGCGTTGTAGAAAATAAAATAGAATTTTATTTTCATATATATATCTAACGTGCAGTAGAATGATGTCCCTCCTGTATTGCCCGTGGATGCAGTTAGGATCTGCCACGGTGCTGGAAGAGAGATAGAGAGTTACAAGTTAGTCACAGCTTATTTTTTTTTATTAACTCTTAGACCTTTCGCGATCACGACACACATTTACACATATTTTACTGGGTATTACCTCTATTATTGTTGTAATTAACGCGATATATACCTGTTAACAGACAATATTCACTATTGTCGTTGACCCAGGTCGTAAACTTCAGAGAGCAGTAAGTCTACCATGAGTTTTCACAATCTATACTCACTAGCGACTAGTTAAAAAATGTATGAAAACTTGTACAGCGCCTCTAGCGGATAGTTTGGTACTAAAATACGCAGTAAACTATACTACTTACAGCGACTGTAGTTTGGGCTTTATTTGCTGATAATTGATACCCTGAGTTACAAATCTGACAGATGTCATAGTAACGTACTATTACCACAGTGTCTTGTCTTTTTATTTTATGGCTTTTTGTGTTTGGTTTTACACAATTCCGCCAGTGTCAAGTGAATTTATAAATTCTTAAGTTATTTCTTCTATTTATGATTTTTACATGTTTGTGTAATCATCTATTACTACTGTGGTAACGGCAGGCGATCTAACAGTGACAACTCATGGTTGACACACTGAAGTCGACAGCGAGTTTCAGACCTTAACTGCGGTGGAAGAGAAACCGCCAGGTACGAGTAGTCATATTTGACACTAGCTGTCCCGGCGAACTTCGTATCGCACCTACCACTGCAAATTCTTACTACAACTACTAATTTACCCAACAAAAAGTAGCCTATGTCCGTCTCCATGGTCTAATCTACTCCTATAACTTGTTAAGCTTTCGCGATTTGTTAACATATTTTTTAGTTTTAAATTACAGGATTTTATCGCGTACCTTTTTTATTATTTTCCCGACGTTTTATGTACTCTAATCTACTCCTATTCTAAAATTCATCCACATCGGTTCAGCGGTTTTGACGTGAAAAGGGAACATACATACATACATTCTTACTTTCGCTTTTATATATTAGTAGGAAGTAGTATAGGATAATGGCAATGTCAACCCGGGACCACGATTGTTGAAACACAGTCGAAACGTCGGGAATAATCAAAAGGTATTACGCGATAAATTCCCGTGTTTATGTTATTATATTATAATGGCAATATGTCAAAATCTTGCATTTTTCTAGTTCGAGTAACTTTATTAGGGGTAACTTGATAGATTTTTTTTTTGTAATTTACATTATAATGAATCAATAGTTTTTGATATGATTAGAAAAACACCAAAATGTTAAATTATAAAAAAAACTAATTGACAAAATCTTTAATTATTATTTATCTGACTATTTATTATGTTTATGTAATCTGTGCTATTATATTGCATTATTACGTCAATATAATAGACTAGCTGACCCGGTGCCCAATTCGTTGGGCGGTAATTTATAGCATATGACACTCACAAATACTGTGGCTTTCTATTAGTAAAAGAATTTTGAAAATCTGATCAGTAGATCCAGAGATTATCCCTACAACCTCACAAACTTTACCTCTTATATATTAATATAGAAAACATTTATTTATACAGGGAAAGGAAAACGCTGACGTCAACTACAGTATGACCACCAGCCTTAGACGAGATAAATGTCTAAGCCACCAGACCACGTTTGTCCTAGTGGTCAACCTACTGATATGACAAGCAATGTAGTATGATCACACGGAAGTAGTTTTTGAGAAGGAAGAGTTCGTCACGCGATGTGAGTATGGTCAGAAGAATCATGATGATAATTTTAAATCATCATCATCATTTCAACGTCCACAACATACGCCTCCCTCTTGGATCTCCATGAAGTTGCCATACTCAGCACGCTTCGCATGCGGGTTGGCGAGCGCTTTGGATGTTAGTTGACACATGGAAAGACGCTGGTGCCCACCTTCCGGAGGTATCCCTTAGCAGGCTCTTACTGCATCCACGAGCAGGAGAGGAGGGGTAACATTCCACTGCCGGCACCCCATGTCAGGCTTATAAAGATAAATGCGCGGTTGTAATGATCTAATGTAAGATAATGAAAGATAATTAAAATAACAAAACATTAATGATCTTTGTTTATTTAAAATAACTATCTACGTTAGTTAATTATTAAACATTCAATAAAAATAAAACCTACTTATATGTAGAGAATCCATAAAACAGCCATTCACATAATCATAATGTTAACGTAGTATATAATTTTATCTTTAAATCCTAGAGTTTAGTCTAGAGTTTTTTTGTTCAACGACATTTATATAAAACTATTTAAAACTCCTCGTAATTAAAAATCAACGAATACCTATTTCAATAAACAATAAACAAGATACCATTATTCCGTTAACAATCAACCATCCCTACCAACCCTATGAATTTTGATTCCTTTGAGAAGTCGAAACATGCGTTTTTTGCGGCAATTTCGTATCTTTGGTCGTATCCTTTTTTCAGGTTAACTTAGAACATTGATTTTTTTATCATGTATATATCATGTTATTTAATTAAACTCGATACCTCTACACGTTCTCGAGATGAAGGGTCTTGACAGACCTGCACACGGACAAAGTGATCCTATAAGGGTTTCGTTTTTTCAAATGACAACCTAAACATCAGCTGATCCATGACTGTTCGTTGACCTCTGCGAAGAGTCAGCAATTGCCATAGACGTCAGCAAGATGATAATAAGTTAGGTAGGTGGTGAAAGCCGTATTATAATTTTATTTAATGTTGTAGACGTAAAAATAAAATACCTATGTTTATAAGTATAGATTAAATGTGGCTAAGAAACGAGAGAGAATTTTAGGCTTAATATCACTTGGCTAGTTTATCTTTATATTAGTCGCGTCAAGATTCTATTCATCCAAGTCATCATCTTCATCTTCCGCTTGGAACGCCTTCGCGGGTGGTTGCAGCATCTTAGTCCGCGCCGCCAGCCGCATAGTGGCCGAGGCGATGGTGTTCTTAGGTCGGGGTTTGGACACCAGCGGCGGCGCTGACACCGCCCCGGATGTACCGAGGCCTGCTTTACCTTCGTTACTTACTAGTGGTACCTGGAGCAAAATAAAATCAATTAATCATTTATCGATTAAAATCTAAAGAACATATTTAGTTTCAAAATTAACGTGAGATATACTATTCATTTTGTAAAAACGGGAATTACTCACGTAGTATTGTAACGTCGAAGATTATTCCGACACGTTTCGATTTCGACAGTGTCGTGTCGGCCCTACGCGCGGACTGGCATTCAATCCCATGATGATGATTTTCTTGGAAAATCGAAACGTGTCGGAATAATCTTCGACGTTACAATACTACGTGAGTAATTCCCGTTTTTATGAAAATTAACATATTTAGTGTAAAATATCAAGATCTTGTCTCCCATGCTAGTTAAAAACTGTGTTACAGCAAGGCAAGGTCTCTCCAACTACAGTTACATATAAAATTACAATGACCGAGTAAGGTTCTTCAGTTCGTTCCTTTTCCCAAATCACGTATCATCTAAAGCGAATACATTTAATTTTGTGCATTATTTGTGTTTGTTTTATTTTGTAAATTTGCTAATTTTGTTTATTTTAATCTAAGAGTGCGGACTCACAAAATAAAGGCTTTTTAGTTAAGTTTAAAATCAATAATAGGATAACACAGCGCCATCTAACCCCAAACTGAGGAAAGCTAAGAACCAGATGGCTGATAAAATAATATGGTATAGGTACATCTCACTTTACTAAATATGAAATCACGTCAATCGTCACATTTTTCTTGTTTACACAATTAAGCACCAAAATCCTTCTTTATTTTATTAAAAAAAAATCACTGGTCGTCATTATACGATTTTCCAAAACAAACACAGAACGTCTCCCCGCGACCACGACCAGGTGCAATCCGGTCGAAACGTCGGGAATAAAATAAAGGTAATTACGCGATAAATACCCGATAATCCCATATTTTAATAAAACACAGAACGACTGCATTTCGTGGCAGTTTTCGATATGCTGCCAGGAACATTAGGGCTATTCGTGCGCTTCAGAAAATTTATTTTTCCAAGTGAGGGAGAAAAGCGAAAACGACATGAGTTTGAAAATACATACATATCTAAAAAATACATCTAATATGATTACGTACCGTACATTTTGCCATTCTCACTTCGGACTTGCCTGACATACGTTATTGCAAATGTTAATAAGTGCAAGAATACTATAATAGGTTCATTTAGAATACTAGTTTAGTACTCCGACAGCCCATTATCGCAGCCGGAAAGACCACGTGCTATAAACACCTGACCCACAACGTGCCTATAGCTCGTATTATTAGGCGTACAATGTTTCAAAGCGATCCATAATTACAGATAGACGGTGGCAAGGGAGAATCCTTACTCTGGGTGCCGTACTTTCCAAATTGAGTAAAGATGATGGAACGAAGAAGAGTTGTCATTCTTGTGCTTATTTGATAGATTTACTATATTCAACATCATCTCAGCCGTAGAAATGCTTTCCACGTCCACTGCTGGACTTAGGCAATCAAGGATTTTCAAGATCATAAGGCGGTTTTAGCTACTCACTACACTTAGCAGGCGGGCTAGTCTGGGTGTTCTTTGTATAATAAGAATGTTTTTACAATAACTATTTGCGAATATTACTATACATAACAAAATTATCATGCATTTCAACGCGCAGTTCAGCTAGATTTCAAAACTGCCTAGTTAGTTTTATAAAGTGCAGCAATCTCAGAGAGAGACAAAAATAAAACCAACACTGCTTAATAGGAAAAGACAAGATTTACGGATTATGGTGGGTACCATCACGGGACACTGTGATCTCAACCACCATCTCCTCAAGACAGGGGCCACAGGCAGTGGACTTTGTTGCAGGTAGAGGCGGAGCCACACGTGGTACTTGCACTGCGCTGCCACAAAGGAAGCGAGATCGAAAACGGGACTACATATAGTGCCCTTCTTCTACCACATCTGCATATCCTTAGGAGACAGATGCTCATGGAATTGGCCGCTGCGCGTTCTTAGCGAAGCTGCCTTGTGTCCTTCTTCGGTATTTCAAGGAGTTGGGCTGGCTAAGGGTCGATGTAGAATCACGAGCGACAATGCACAATACACCCCAATGCGGGACGTTTCAGTTCAATTTTCGTTGCAGATCTGGTATCCTCCACCAGTATTCGAATGAATGCAATCAAGTAAGTTAAAATAAATAAATAAACCACGCTACCTGTTCGCACAGAACCCTACAAACGCATAGCATAACCAGTAGACCATAACTGACGGGCAGTAGACATCAATTACTTTTAACGACAGACAGACGAGACAATGCGTTATTAGCGATTCAAAGTCTAGCCGGGTGAACATCCTAGACGGGCGGAAGTCCAGATTTCCTGTGCCATACTCGCGGCCGTGGCCAGTGCTGTGGTAGGCACAGTGTGGTGATATGTAGTTGGTCAACTGATGTTAACAATAAAATGTTCTGTACGCGAAGGTGCAACCTTGACCTTAGTTTTTTTATTATTTAATTTTATCTTTTAAATTTTTACCTATTTCTTATTAGTTTGTGTATTCTTTTATTTGCAAAATTAAATGTTGAGCATGCCTATAATTGGTAGACATTTTTAAGTATTTCTATTTTGTAACATATTATTATTTAAGTGTTGACTATGTCAACTGTTGGCACTGTCTTTTCTTAACACCTTGTTTACACAAGGCCATCGCTGGCTACCAGTCTCACTGGCAGCCAGCACTGGCTTGTTATTTGCCTTGTGTAAAAAGTTTTTCAAGCCAAGCCAGCGCTGGCTGCCAACGCTGGCGAGAATAGAGCGCCCGCCTATTTTTACTGGCGCCAGCATTACTGGCTTCGTATAAACTCTCCCTAGTAAAGAAATAAAGGAAAAGGTGCTCCATTCGCCCAGGTGACGGTTTTATTTAAAATCTAAAGATGTTGAAAAGCCGTGTTGGCCGAGTTATGTACCCCCGACTTTCAATCCAAAGGTCGTAGGTTCGTAACTGGATCTTTCCTGAACCCACATTTGCCGCGTGCTTTAACGGTGGCGGAAAACATCGTAACGAAACCCGCGGCTTAGTCGGCTATTGACCTGATCTTTTCTCTGACTAATAGCCGACTAAGCTGAGAGGATGGTGTTGGTCCTGGGTAAGAGTTAATCCATCAGTCAATGTCCCAGGCACATCAGCGTCCCGTACAGCAAGAGTACCAGTTGCTGACGCTGTAAATTATCTATAATAGATGTAAAAGGCCTTACTGCCAAATTACTACTAAAAGTTTGGCAGTTGAAGTCATATGTAAAAAAAAATATACCTTTTGAGTTAAGGGAAATATTGTCATTATATTTTATTCCTAAAACAACAATATTTATTTTTAATTTTTCTCTTCGATAAAGTGAGTAGATTGTAACCCCCAGCAAATAAGAGGGGTGTTTTAAGTTTGACTGCTATGTGTATGTGTCTGACTGTGGCACCGTCAGCTCTTTACAAGATTTGGAGGGAGAAAGAGAGTACCTATGGATAATCGAATACCCAAGCGTGGTAGCAAATGAAAGGGCATGATGTGTAGATTGCAAAACTAAGGGTACACATTACAAAAATACGAAACCCTAAAAATAGGTAAACCCTAAGACTAGGTAATGTGTCGGGGTTTTTTTATAAACTTGTACGCACATTCATACGTACACATTATAAAGAGTAATCAACATTATAGGTATTGCTCATAGATTTTCCGTCTAGATAAAACAAAACCTACTGCAAATTTATTTACTATGCCCAGTTCTATGGAGATCAGCGGCGGGCCAACGGCATGGATCAAAACAACACCATGTATGGCATCCTCAATGCCACACGCAACATGGCCCGTCTAATAAAAAGTAGGTATGCTTTCTCGCAACTAGGTATTTGTTTTACTGAATTAATTTGCATTTGTCCAGTCACGAATTGTTATTTCCTGAACTGGGACAGAAGAGATGAAAAGTAGGTTAGTCTTTTTTTCGGGCAGTCGCTGTAGGATACATTGGGTTGTTGGTAAGTTTAGGACCATGTAATGTATTTAATGCCTCACTATACATTGATTTCTTGTGTACGTACTCTTTTTTCTGAATAATTTTGAATGAAAACAATTGAAAAAAACAATGTAACTTCCCATTGTATGTCCTACATACAATTGGAAGTTACATTGTTTTTTCATTTATATGTCGCTTATGCGTTCCATCCTTCCTAAAACTTGATTGGGATGAGACAAATTCAGAAATTCTATTATCTATAAATTAACATCAGGACAGCCGTTTAGAAAAGGGTATTCGATGATGGGTTTCCATGACGGTCTTGGCCTGGAATGGTGCAGGTTTGCTCCATGAGTAGCAACCTGAATGCCACACGAAACGTGGCTCGACTAAAAAAACTGTAAATAGTTTGTTTACCTTTATCTAAACCTATTTATTATTATAAGCCTTTCTTGTCCTACTGCAGGGCAAACCTTCCATTTCTGTCCCTGGCTAGTTGAGGCCACTCCTCCAAATATGCGTCGAGTTCGTCCCTCCATCTGCGCTTGGGCCTTCGACGCGGTCGTCGTCCATTTGGGACCCACGTTGTATTAATTTTTGCCCCAAGTTCTTCCGACATACGACAAAATGATTAATAACTAAACCTAACTTTCAATTTTATGTAACTTGTAACTTTGAAGAGTTCATACCGGGAAGTACTACCACCATACCTATTTCTGCCGCCAAGCAGTAATGTCTGTTTTCTTAAATCTTTCCCTAACTGATTCGCGAAGTTTCATTTTGTAAATAGCACGTATCGCCAATTTTTATAGAACAAAGATTGTCTGTATATCGACCGCCCTTCCCCAAAGCAAGATACCATATGACATCACACTATGGAAGTAACTAAAATAAACCAGTCTAGCTGTAGCTTCATCAGTAATAGATCTTATTGTCCTGACTGCATAAGCTGCTGAACCAAGCCGACCTGCAAGTTCACGTGCCAAGTAACATGATCTAATAATGCCACGGCCAAAGAAACGCCGTTATCACTTTATGAATCGAAAAACGACATGTTCTTGAGTAAAAACTAGACTTGCCCTTTTCGAAACTCACTTTACATGGATCAATGCGTCAAAGAACTTAGGCAGTCGAGTCAGGTGAACGATTATCACATTTCGATATTTCTTTTCAGTGAATACGTATAACTTTCTCTACTTAATGAGCCGTCGAGTTGAATAGGGGATAACTCTTAGAAACAACGCGAGACTAGATGAACTAGTGCCTTAATTGGTCCAATGCAAGCAATTAAATAAAAATAAATTATAAATGTCAAACAAAATAAAAGAAATGTAAATGAATAATATGTCTGCCTAAGGCCTTTACATTAATTATGGATCACATATACAACGTCAGCAACTGGTATTCATGATGTACGGGACGCTGCAGTGCCCGAGACATTGGTGTCGATTCTGTTTCACACTTCCTAAAACTAATTAAAATAAACGATGTGACGTTTCTAAATAAGTAAAATCGGGTCGTTGTCTTATTCTGGTGGGGGTTACTAGATCTGCACTGACGTCCCGCATTGCGGTGTATTATGCATTGTCCCCCGAGATACGGCCCCGACCCTAACCTAACCAGCCCAACTCCTTGAAATACCAGAGGACTCGGGGCCGCCGGCAGCATTCCACGAGCATCCCCGTACGGTATGCAGATGTTGGAGAAGGAGGGCATGATTCCATGAACTCCTGTAGTCCCGTATTTAATCTGGTTTCCCTTGTGGCATCACAGTGCAACAGCACGTGCTCCACCGTATTTTCCTCCTCAAGACACCCGCGACACAGTCCACTGTCTGTGGCCTCGGGTCTATTTCATCATCATCATCATTTCAGCCGTAGGACGTCCACTGCTGGACATAGGCCTCCCACATGGATTTCCAGTTGTTGCGGTTGGAAGCGATCTGCATCCACCGTCGACCTGCGGTCTTCACCAGGTCATCATCCCATCTTGTTGGTGGACGTCCTGCGCTGCGCTTGCCGGTCCGTGGCCTCCACTCGAGAACTTTTCGGCCCCATCGGCCATCTGTTCTGAGAGCTACATGGCCTGCCCATTGCCACTTCAACGTGCTAATCCGTTTGGCTATGTCGGTGACCCGAGTTCTTCTACGTATTTCCTCATTTCTGATTCGATCGCGTAAAGAAACCCCGAGCATAGCCCTCTCCATAGCTCGTTGAGCGACTCTGAGCTTATTCATGAGGCCAATCGTGAATGACCACGTTTCGGTTCCATATGTCATCACTGGTAACACACATTGATCGTAGACTTTCGTCTATTTGTTTTGTTTTAATTTTAGAACGGCACTAAGTGAATATCTATAAGTCAGTTTAGTCCGTTTTCCGTCAATTTAATTAGCTTTAGCTAGTTAGTGCAACAACAGAATCGGCACTATTGTGAAATAATCTATCTCTTGCCTTGCCTAGCACGGACACCATCCTCTCAGCTTACATACAGGCAGACATAGGTCTACGTACATTTTTATAATAACTGTATTTTATAATAGTTTGCCATTGCCGCCCTTTGTACACTTATTAGATTGTTATTTTTCCTGTATCTGTGTTAGTCATATTAGTTACGCAATAAAGTTATTGCTATCAAATTATGGGGCAAAATTTGCAATGCTAGGATCTCGTCAGGATGAGACGCAGGTGGTTGCGGGTTCGATCCCCACCGGGTTTTAAATGTTTGCTTTTCGGTAAACTCTTGTCTCGGGTCTGGGTGTTTGTACATTTATTTGATTGTTATTTTTCCTCTGCATTAGTCAGATTAGTGTGTAATAAAGTTATTACTACCATTTTATGGGCCAAAATTTGCAATGCAAGGATCTCGTCAGATTTCAACACTGACCTCTTTAGTGACGGGCGGCAGCGCTCACCTCTCAAGGCGTAACTAAACAGCATTGATATCTGCTTTGACGTGATAAAATGAATTCCAGTAATTTCCACGGCAATTAATGTTAATTGAGCACTGCGACACAACTACGGCGATTTAATTTGAAAACATAAACCCACATAGAACGGCATTACACTTCTGCGGGTAAAGCTAATCAACCTACGAAAAAACGGAGGTTCTCAAGTCGACGCGTATATTTTTTTTATGTTTAATCGTGATCAGTGATCACCCATAATTTTTTACACTATCATCATTTCAGCCGTAGGACGTCCACTGCTTGACATACATAGATTGTCCATGATCCCTCATGGATTTCCAGTTATTGCGGTTGGAAGCGATCTGCATCCACCGTCAGCATCTTGTTGGTGGACTTTCTACGCTGCGCTTACCGGGACTTTTTACAGACTAGTCCGATTTAAAAATTTTATTATTTTTTTAAGGCCACGGATTGATAAACATTATTTGAATGTAATTGTAATAAAGTGCAGTGGTAAAACGCAGATTGACATACAAACTGACGAGAAAATCTAACTTAAAATGAAAGTCAAGCGTAAGCGCCATAACAGTCGTTTAAAATCAAAAAAAATATAGTCTTTTTTAAACTTTCGCGATCACGACACATTATTAACACATATTTAAACGGGTATTTATCGCGCTATTTACCTTTATTATTGCCCGACGTTTCGACAGGATTGCACCCATCGTGGTCCCGGGAAGACTGACATGTTAGAGGTGACCGCAGCAAAGCGAAGGCGTCTTTTCAGACTACCCTCACTTGGTCTTCATAAATATAAAAACTTGAGATTAAGGCTGTTTCATACTGGGACAGCACACTACACTAACTGTATCAGCACACTTAGGTTGATTCACACGTCGAGTACACTTGGCTATCACTGGATTCCATGAGGCAGAGAGTCTGAAGCCGTCTTCACGATTGAAATTAGGATACTTCTTAATTTCAATTGCTTCCCGAACCATTCTCTTGTAATAGTGCCTCTCGTTGGCTATAACTTTGGGATTGTGGAGTTCAATCCAGTGATAAAGGTAAATAGCGCGATAAATACCCGTTTAAATATGTGTTAATAAAAAAAATATGTAAAATCCTACTACTATTTTAAAAAGGGTATATAGACTTATGTATGTTCAGAAAATTTTGAGGCATAGATCGGTTTCGTTCAGCTGCAATGTGAAAATCTGTGTACCTATTTATGAAGCTATTTTTGTTTTTTTTTTGTTTACCATGAGTTGTCACTGTTAGATCGCCTGCCGTTACTACAGTAGTATTAGTTACTCATGACATCTGTCAGATTTGTACCTCATGGTACCAAAATCTAAGCCAATGAAGCCCAAACTACGGTAGCTGTAGTATAGTTTACTGCGTATTTAAGTAACAAACTATCCGCTAGAGGCGCTGTACAAGTTTTCATACATTATATTAACTACAGCCGCAAGCGAGTATAGATTGTGAAAACTCATGGTAGACTTACTGTTGTAATAGTTAGTACCAATCGTGTAAAACAACTACCAATTTGAAGTAAATTGTCGATGCCGAATGTTATCTAATTGCTGAAAAAAGTTGAAATCCAATAAGCCAATATTGTCAATCATCATTTCAGCCGTAAAACGTCCACTACTGAACAAAGGCCTCCTTCCATGAGGAGTAGTTGCCATACTCACCACGCTTGGCAGGCGGGTTGGTGAGCGCAGTTATACGGGATGTTGATACACGGAAAGATGCTGCTGCCCATCTTTCGGAGGTATCCCTTAGCAGGCTCTTACTGCATCCACGGGCATGAGGGGAGGGTTAACATTCTACTGCCGGCACCCCACGCTTGTCTCGTATTAATTTGTCGGCATTTGTATACGTAGAAGCATTAGACCTACTACTGCGGTTAAAGCTTAACCCCCGACAAAAAAGAGGGGTGTTATAAGTTTGACCACTGTGTGTGTGTTTGTCTGTGGCACCGTACCTAGCTCGTAAACGAGTGGACCGATTTGCATGTACCTCTAGTCTTTTATTATTTAAAAGCAGTTTTCCCGGCGATGGTTTAAACATGTTTTATCAAAATCGTTTAAGAAGTTTCCTAGATATGGGGGTGTGTGTGAAAGAGGGGATAAATAATCGAATGTTTCCAAATATACCCGAGTTTGGTATCAAATGAAAGGAAATGATGTGTAGAATGCAAAACTGAGGGAACACGTTACAAAAAAAAATAAGTTACCTCCGAGACTAGGTAAAGTGTCGTGGGTTAATTAATTTTTAAAATTTTAAATTTTTTGGTTAAATGCCGGATGAGATGAGGTTGCGGGTTCGATCCCCGCCGCAAATGTTTGCTTTTAAGCAGAATTTTATAGACCAAAATTTGCGATGCATCTCGTCAGATTTTAACACTCCTCAGTGACGGGCGGCAAGCGCCCACCTCTCAAGGCGTAACTAAACAGCATTGAAAACTACATTTCTAAATAAATAATGCTGGACAATTCACACAGCATTATCTAGCCCCAAGCTAAGCAGAGCCTGTGTTTGATGTACTTAATACATTATACTGCATAGACATTTGGAACCACGACGACATTTTTTTTATTATATATAGAAAAACAGTGCAGAAAAATATCTGCAGATCGTACAGACACTTGTCCCGAGGCGGGATTCGAAACCGCAACCTCTTCCGACGCAGGCGAACCTTCGCCCGCTACGCCACAGAGGCCACAGAGGTTTGGCGTGATTAAATAAATTCCAATAATTTCCACGTCAATTAATGGTAATTGCGCACTCCGACCACGGCAATTCACTTTGAAATCATAAACCTACATAGAAATCATTCAAAGCAAAGTTGCGGGCCTGGTTAAGTAAAATATTGAAATAAGTACTGTAAATAAGTGAGAGTCAGGTTTCGTTTCCACGTTTTCCCTCCTTTGTGGGAAAAAACAATTCGGTCCAGTTAGTTCAACCAACCAAACAAATTCTTCAGCTTACTAATAATTAGTATAGATAAAAAAATAAAATTAAAGTATCCGTTTGTAATGTCAAAATAACAGGTTTTTACTATATGCGTAAGGCAATATTTTTTTTTGTCTGTCTGTTGTTCCAGCCAATATATGAAACGGCTCGACCGATTATGGCCAAACTGTCACTGGCAGAAAGCTAAGCTTACTAACATACTAGAAAAAATTGGGTTCCGCGCAGAAAAACAAAATCAATAAAACACGGGCAAAGCCGCCGGCAGCAGTTAGTCTTTAAAAAAATGCATCGCTTTATTTACCTTGCGCCTCGTCACGACCCACAGAGCATAAGCTGCAACAGGCACGATCAACATTCAAAGACAAAAAGTGATTCTCTTTATGACAAGCCACGATCAGGATAAGGAAGTCAGGTACACATTTAATGCCCACAAAACGCTTAATATGGGCATTAAAGATAATTTTTGCGAGTGGTAAATGCATGCAGTCGGACGGATCGCGAGATGCAGTTAAGATAGCCACGACCGATGCTGTGATGCACTGGAAATGTGGCCAGGGGGAGTAGAGGTTCTGGACTCTAAATGTTAGCTTCCCCACCAATCCTCGTTTTCAAGTAGGAATCAAAACAATTAATAATGCTGGACATTTTACATAGCAACACTAGCCCCAACGTAAGTAGAGCTTGTGTTATGGGTAGAGTGTTGATAGAATACTTAACTTTTTCAATACGTGGTAATCACATATGTCTCCCACATAGAGGAGATGGCGTTACGATCTAAACTATTCAAGATCTTGGCCTGTAACAGCTTTAAATCGCGAATAATGGAAGAAGGGATCCTTTGCCCTGCAGTGGCACACTAATGGCTAAAACCCCAGACTCGGGACAAATATCTGCAAACCAGCAAACATTTATCCCCCCCCCCCCCCCCCCCCTGCGGAAATCGATCCCGCATTCCTCTTGCGTATCAGCTGCGTAGACCAACTGAGCCGTTGATATTACTATATTACTAAAGATTGAGGTTAAGGCGCGACTAAGTCCCATGGTGCTGTAGGCGAGCGGAGATACGGGTCAAAAATAATAGCGAAATATCGCGTCCAGAAGTTCAAAGCCCCAACTCCTGTCGTTGAGCGGTTGTGAAGTCGGACAAAAGGTAATAGACTTGTAAATGCACTCTGAAGAGTCGAATACGTTGGATCCACCGCTCGGCTGTCAGCCTCAGACGATTTACTGACACCATTATTCAACGGAGAGCTGATCGTGCGTTGCAGGTTTTATCAAAATAAAAATCATTTCCTTTATTGCTAATTACAAAACTCAATACTCAATATATTTATGCGAACATGTTGTTACATAAGATCTAACACAGATAACTTACAGATATCTACATCTTCCGGCAGATGCTTTCTATATCCAAGGGCAAGAGAATAGGGGCAACATTCTACTGCCGGCACCCCACGGCAATCTCAGAGCTGCACATTTGATGATAAGTAAATATAAAGCCGTGGGGCGCCGGCAGTAGAATGTTGCCCCTCCTCTCATGCCCATGGATGCAGTAAGAGCCTGCTAAGGGATACCTCCGAAAGATGGGCAGCAGCGTCTTTCCATATATCAACATCCCATACTGCGCTCGCCAACCCGCCTGCCAAGCGTGGTGAGTATGGTAACTACCCCTCATGGAGACCCACGAGGGAGGCCTTTGTTCATTAGTGGACGTTTATGGAAAAAAGAAATGAAATGATGAAATATAAATTATCTTCTTGGCCACACCGTGTCTCTTGATAACCTCCGTGGCTCAGCTGGCCTTAATAGCCGGCAATGATAATGGGACGAAGGTGGTAGCGGGTTCAGTCCCGACGAAGTACAAATGTTTGCTTTTTTGTAGATATTTGTCTCCGCTCTGGGTATTTTATATGTATAATATGTATATATTTACAAAATATAGTAAACTCAATGACCAAAATCTAGGTGCTAAAAATACCCAAAACCCTATACTAGTATGTATAAGCATAAAAGTAGCTGCATAAGCATTACATTTGAATATTTCCCTTGATTTATCATGGATCGCCCATCATTAGAACTTGGTTTAAAAGCAAGCAAACATTATCAAGTGAAACAAGAAACCCAACCGCAGCAGGTTTAAATTTACACACTATAAATACACATTTACATTACATTATTTAATTCCATTAAATTTCATTCTAATGACCATCAAAATAATGCTCATCTTCTCTTATCTGTCTTTATTTTATTCATTCTAACTCTCATACTCTATCTTCATCCTACCACCTGTATGCAGATGACTTGCAAATATACACTCAAGCTAGTACTGATAACATAAACTGTGCAATGATACCATCAATTCTGATTTAGACCGTATATGTGAGTGGAGCAAATCCTATGGCCTCACTGTTAATCCTAAAAAGACACAAGTCATTATAATTGGTAGTTCGAAGTTGATATCCAAGGTAGATTACGCACAACTTCCACTTATAATCTTTGATGGCACACCCATAGCTATAATTCAGTCGGTGAAACACTTGGGCAATATCAAGGACGCCAGTCTAACCTGGGATCCATGTGTTGCCGAGATCAGTCGTAAAATGTTTGCGTCTTCAGCCTCTTTACGTACACTTCGAAACTTCTTGCCTACTGCTACTAAAGTTACGCTCGCACAATCTTTGTTACTTCCCATTATTAGATTATGCTGACGCCAGCTATCTTGACCTCACCGAAGCTCAACTGAACAAATTTGAGCGCCTTCAAAATCTTTGCATTCGCTTCATTTATGGCTTACGAAAGTATGACCTTTTCTCTGAATTTCGCGCTAAACTCAAGTGGCTCCCCATCCGTCTACGCCGGAATGCACATATTCTGTCCCTTCTCTTTAATATTCTTTTTACTCGTACTTCTCCCCTCTATCTAAAGGAGCGTTTCCACTATCTACATGAGTGACTCATGTAGATAGTGGAATAAACGGAATCTTAGGTCCTCCGAAACTCTGCAGCTTTACCTTCTTCTTTTCCAGAACACTCCTTTCAATTCTATGGGAACTCTTTCGCAGTACAAGCTGTGCGTTTAAGAAATGCATTGCCTTCCTCTATAACATCGTCAAAATCTCTGGCTATTTTTAAAATCAGAACTACTATGTCTATGTCGTAGAACTGATTTATTAATTATATCAGTGTTTCTTGTTTAATATAATATGTACAAATCTTTTTAGGTAAATAAAATCGTTATATATGTTTGTATGTAACTGTTTATAAGTATGTAGATTTAGTAAGTAGATACATCATATTATTTGTTAGGTTTTTATGTATGTAGGTATATTTTATGTTTGTATTATGGTACACCACCGTCTTTTTGATCAAGTATATCCTGTCCATCCAAAGGTTGTCTGGAAGAGATCGCTTTTAGCGATAAAACCGCACATTGTATGTTGTTATTATTTTGTTTGTATCCTTATATTTTTACTTTCTATGGTGTACGTACAATAAAGAGTTAATCTATCTATCTACCTATGACGTGTAGGTAATATGATGATAAGTGGATGGGGATATATTATCTTAGCCATTCTTCGATGTCGTCACCAGTGATTTTTTTAAGATTGAAGAGTTTTGATAACAATTTTTGGTCTTCTTCATCTGCTCCACTTCACCTAATTATATTTAATTATAATTATTACTTTCTGAAAGCAAATGCTTGACCTTGAGCTAAATATGCCAAAATACTTGAGTTACCTCGACACGTCATGGATCCCATCATCGGAACTGAGTTATGAAAAATAATGGGACCTAATTCAAAGTGTATCTTCATCCATGTCGTTATACTTTTATCAGAGTGGTCGTGGTCAACATGGTAGATTAAACTATTGTCCATTTAGGGGCTGATGTGATTCGCCTCACGATTTCTCGCCATCTTTCTCTCTGAGTGGTTTTCCTAGTGCACTCATTAGGGGACCTATTCAAACCCAATTTTTTTTCAAATCGGTCCATAAACGACGGAGTTGTGAGGTAACAAAGCCGACTTGATAACCTCTTCCTTGTTTTTGAAGTCTGTTAAAAGACTATCCCACTGCACAAACAGATCTTGATGTATGAGCATAAAATGCATCAAGCCATCAGACAGCTCGAATAACTATACAATAGGTTATTTGATACACGCCCGAGATACGGTTTGATGTATATGCAGCAATTTAAATTAGACTCTTGAGGAATACTTATTTTACTTTCGACTGGCTTTTGCCTGGAACTTTACACGCTTACAAGAATTGTAGTTTACAACTGCAATATGTGGTGCGCCGAGATAGCGAGACGGAGTTGCGGACGGACGACTACGCAGACAATGAAGAATCTTGACAGGTCCAGCTCGTCCCTTCATGAATGCCCGGACCGGCAAAGAGTGGCACAAAATCGTAAGGAGTCGCGGGAATGGGGGGAGGCCTTTGCCCAACTATGGGTCGCCCCATTGTTGGGCAAAGGTACAGGTACAGCAAACAGTAACAGTAAGAATACAATCATTCATTATGATTGTATTATTGGGGGTTGTTGCCTGAAGAATTTGTAATTATCACAATTTTACCAAGCATATGATAAGTTTCTAACGATTATTTATTTATTTTAAAAACATTTCACTGCACTGCACTGCACTAATGCCACGGAGGACCATGGACATCGGGTCAAGAAACCACCCTGTCCTATAGGTTTAGTAAGCTTCAAAGGCAGTGGTAATATCTGTTGAATTGATAACAGGGTCGACGAGTTCATAAATATGGAGACGGTTACTAGCTAGGTGTAGTTACTAGGCAGAAAGCCGAAGACAGTTTAAGTTTTGACCTGCTTCTCCGATATTCTCAAACAGACCGAAAAATTCATAAGGTCATGTTTTTTTATACAACTTGTGACAAGACGAGCCCAGTGCCCACCTGATGTTAAGCGGTAAACTTACTCGCTTGGCAAACGTGTTGGCGTGTGGAGTACGGGATGTTGATACACGGAAAGACGCTGCTGCCCATCTTCCGGAGGTATCCCTTGGCAGATTCATACTGCATGTACGCGCAAGATAGGAGAGGAAACCTTCTACTCCCGGCACCCCTCGGAAATTACTAAATATTGTCATATAATGCATCCGTAGACTAACAGTCAGTCAGTTCCACAACATTTTGTACATAGCAACGATTTGATCGTATCTGCACTTATCAGCCCACAAGCCATCTGCAAGTTCTGCGTGTAACTTATTTTCTGCTTTACATACTCGGTGCGTCAAGGTCCATGATTTCACCTACGTATATTTTACAGCTACATTTTGTTACTGACACGCTGACGAACAGTTTTTACGGAAAATACTTTGTTGGTTACTTGATAGGGTTTGACAGCCGGCTGAGACGTTGCGAGGGGGTTGCGGGTTCGAGCGCCGCCAGGAGGCAAAACGTTTTATCTGAAGATATTTGTCTCGTGTCTGGGCATTTTCTATGTATGCTAAGATGTAAAATAAATGTATTTCAGTATTCTGTGAAGTGCCGTGGTGTGCCGGCAGTAGAATGTTGGCTCTCCTCTCTTGGCCCGTGAATGCAGTAATAATCTGCATTCGGAAGATGGGCAGCAGCGTTCTTTCGTGTATCAATATTCCGTACTGCACTCGCCAACCCGCCTACCAAGCGTGGGGAGTATGGCAGGCAACAACCCTTCCATGATCTTGGAGCTCCTTGCGGAGTCCAGCAGTGAACTTAATAATTCTTTAATATAAAAAAAACGACTTTAAATGATAACATCCTTGACTTGTAGCTGTAAACACCCAAAGCGCTATATTTACGCCTATTATATTTGAGTACCTATTCCCTCGATTGCCGTGGGGTGCCGGCAGTAGAATGATACCCCTCCTCTCATGCCCATGGATGCAGTAAGAGCCTGCTAAGGGATACCTCCGGAAGATGGGCAGCAGCGTCTATCCGTGTATCAACATCCCATACTGCGCTCACCAACCCGCCTGCCAAGCGTGGTGAGAATGGCAACTACCCCCATGGAGATCCATGAGGGAGGCTTGTGTTCATCAGTGGACGTTTTATGGCTGAAATGATGATATTTGAGTATTCCCTCGATTTATTATGGTTCCCAACATCAGAACGGGGTGTAAAAACAACCAAACATTAAAATCCACTACTGGACATAGGCCACCCTCATGGATCTCCAGTACATATCATGAGGGGTTCCTGCCATACTCGCCACACTTGGCAGACGGGTTGGCGATTAAATTACTACTATTATACTTTTAGGTAGGAATTCTGAGTAATTTTGTTAACCTAGTCTGAAGAAAATCCAATTTTCTATTTCACTCGAATACAATATATAGCCAGAGACAGACAATGTTCAACTCAGTTTAATCTTAATCATATTTCGTCTGTTCCAAGCTCAGCTGCAGCCTTATACATATGTATGTGAGTGCATGTAGCGCTGTGCATACAGGACGTCTGGTAAAAAGCATTGCTGGCACCGTCTCATTGCAATCAGCGCGTTCAAGTTTTTGTATAGTATACAAGGAAATAGAAGTGCAGCAAGTCAAAGTCAATAAGTGTTTATTCCCGAAAGAAATAACTGTAGATTAGATTTAACGTCCATTGGTAGCTGTAATGTTATATTATAAGATCCATTATCAGAAAATGCCAAAAATATTTATTTATTAGTAGATAAGAGATTAAGTAGTATTATTTCAGATTAATTAACTAAGTGTAAGTAAATTAAGTTTGTGTAATAACCAGGGCGTCATAATCGCATAAGCGACAAAGCCCTTCTTTATAATTAAAAAAAAAAGTTTTTATTCAATAGAGCAACAAGTTTATAAAATTAAAAAAATAATTAACCCGGACACTTAAGCTAGTCTCGGAAGTTACCAAATTTTTTTTGTTCCCTCTGTTTTTCAATCAAATCAAATGAAAGATGTAGATATTGTATGCTCTTTCATTTGATACCACACTTGGGTATATTCGATTGTTCACCCCTACTTTCCAGCCCCATGAATGATGATATCTCATGAATGGCTTGACCGATTTCTGTATAACTTTCAGTATTGTATTCTAAACAACATAAAATAAAATAAAATAAATCATTTTCTTTAATTGGTACCAAATTCTGGTATATACCTCTATATTTGGAAACGTTACTCAAAACACTTCTAAACCGATTTTGATAAAACATGTTTAAGAACCACTAGAAAACCTGCTATTAGATATAAAAATTGGGTGCACATCGGTTTACTCGTTAAAGAGCTTCGGTGCCACAGACGGACACACAAACACATAGCGGTCACAGTTATAACACCTCTCTTTTTTGTCGCGGGTTAAAAAGCTACATAGAATAGTCAGCTGGCGCTCGTTGCGCTGTTTGTGTAATTTAATTTTTCCGAGTGGGTAAGATTTCCGTAATGTCAGAAAAGGGTCACGGATCAGCGATGGTTACCGAGCTTGCTAGGAAATCAAATCAATACTAAGTCGGTGTCCATTTTATGATGTTCGTTTACAATATGCACTGCTATTTTATATTTTTTTGGAGGGTTAAATACCCATTGACTATGTGCATCTTGTAAACCTATACGTTATGAAAACATTTTTTTATTTAATATACGAAATAAAAACAAAACACAATTGAACTGAATAAAGCACATAATTGAATTCGTTCGCTTCAGAAATATTTTTGAGGAGTGAGGGAAAGAAGCGAAGAAGAAACCGCAATACCACAGTTTTCAGAGGAAATTCATTTATCAAAAATGTTCCATTCTTGTTGAGTTAGAACCCACGTCGGTCGTTGAAAGCCGGAAGTGATTTAACTAAGCTACGGGACCCTTGACGGACTAAGTCTACATTCTTGATAACGCCCCCCTTTGGGTCAAATTAGTTAATTAGAATCCTATCAAAAACTTGATTGTGAAATTGGGAGCCAAGTTTAATATTTAGAATGTCGTGATTGTTGACTTCGCCCACACAAAAGCATTGAGGTTTAAATGACGCCATGTTCCATAGATAATCCTGAAACATATTTAATAAAATATCTCAAGGTTTAATTTGGCTATTTTTCACAAGTGACAGTATTACTGTTTGAAAGAGCTATCACTTCTAAATATGTTGTTATAAAAAAGAGCCAAATTAAATTATGTGCTTTTCATTTGAGCCCTAATCGAAATGTCTGGGGCGAGTAGTTGTCGAGTTATGGCCATTTGAAGTTTGACAGCTATCATCGAAAAAGTAGGTATCATCAATGCCTTTCATTCGAGCCCTAAACGGAATGTCTGAGGCGAGTAGTTGTCGAGTTTTGGCCATTTGAAGTTTGGGAGCTGTCATCGAAATAGTAGGTACCATCAATGCCTTTCATTTGAGCCCTAAACTAAATGTCCTAGACTAGTTGTCGAGTTATGGCTATTTTTAAACGAATAGGTAACGTATACACACGTTAACTCTCTTGTTATAGTTATAATCAAAATAAATAAAAGTTATTTATTGTGTTGCGGAGAAAAATATAACTTTTTAAATTGAAAAAATATTGTTTTAAGTAAACAGGCGTGGGAACTATATTTTTTCAATAATTTAGCCAGATCACTCTCAGTAGATCCAATTTTAAATAATGGATCTAGTGAGTTCGTATATGTTTGTACTCTCAGTAGATCCAGTTTCGAAATTTACAAAGAATTTAACTGCATCTATGTAAAATATGCGATTATAACATGAATCTTCAAGTCCCATATCGATTTGACAGGTGTCAAAAATGACATGTCAATTTGCAAAAATTTCAAAAACGACAGATGTCAAAAGTGACAGAATTTGTAAAAATTTGAAAAAAATACAGATGACAGCTGTCAAACTTCAAATGGCAATAACTCGACAACTGACATTCCGTTTAGGTCTCAAATGAAAGGCATTGATGATACCTACCTTTTCCATGACAGCTGTAATATGGCACATAACTTAACCCTCTGAATATTTTTAGGTAAAACTTTAAATTACTAACTCACATGGTTTGTGTCTTACTTTGTTCTGTAATTTAGTTTTGGTGACACTGAGTTTGGAACTGAACATGTTTGGACTTCCTCTTTGAATTTTTTTCTCTTTTAGTTTCACACTTGTCGGTCCTTCCCATTGATTTATCTCCAGGCCAGCCTCCTTGACCTCTATAAGTAAACCCTTTTCAAATGAGTATACTAACATAATAATTAATTACTAAAGGTTACGGGTATATCGTACCTAGATGTAGTAGAACTTTTTGGGAAGCACTACCATTTCTGCCGCCAAGCAGTAATGTCTGCATAGCTGTGTTCCGGTTTAAAGTGAAAAGGGGCCGGTGAAATTACGGTCACACTAGACCTTACAACTCTATGTCTCAGGATGACGAGCGCAATGCAATGCAGCGTTGGGCACGTGCTTCGTGACCGTGATCACCGAGGTATTGCAGTTGTGCCGGTTGCATAGGTGGAGGTTAGCGCCTACCACCAGGTGTAATAAATTTAGGTTTTTCGTGGTGGACGAGGCGAGTGATATAACTTCATTGTAGTTGAAACGTGTTTATTGTATGGCTGTGCGTTGAGTTATCTTTAATACAAAGAGTCTTAAGATACTATTAATTATGCTATGGATAAGGAATGCGCATACACTACAAGGTGGGCCTTCAGCTTGTCTCGTTTAGTCGTATAAAACATACCAAGGTTACATGGGCATACGATATACTGCTTCAGATATACTATGTTGTTTGCATGTCTGTCATCGCCGGCTTATGTGCGACCCAGTCGTAAACACTCATTGCAACTACAATTCGTATGCATATGGTAATGCCGCGACAACGTACCATGTCCGACACTTATTTCATCATTCGAGAATAAACACGTCTAAGAAACTTAATGAGAAATATGCTTTGGACGTCGGAAAATTAAAAACTCATACCCTCTCTCACCCCTCATATCTTGTAAACTTCTTAACCGATTTTGATAAAACATGTTTAAGAACCACCGCCGGAAAACCTGCTTTAAAATAAATAAAAACTGTGTACAAATCTGTACACTCCATTATGAGCTACGGTTCCACAGACAGACGCACAACAATATAGCGGTCAAACTTTTAACACCTCTCTTTTTTGTCGGGGGTTAAAAATACATACTTATATTAATTGAGAGCCATAAGAAGGTTGTTGGATATAAAAGCGGATGAGAAGAACCAAAAAAGTATGGGTCGACTGCGTAAAACATGACACAACCAAGGCGCCTACTCTAGAGGTAGAAAACGATTATGATATAGTCGTCAGTATGGCAATCTTTACGTAATGGCCGTAAGAGAGAGACGACCTCTGTGGCGCAGCGGGCGAAGGTCCGCCTGCTACGCGGTTGCGGGTTCGAATCCCGCCTCGGAACAAATGTCTGTATGACCTGCAGATATTTGTTCAGGGTGTTCTGGATGTTTTCTATATATAACAAAAAATATCTATATACATATGTAGTATATTGTATTAAGTATATCAGTCATCTAGTACCCATAACACAAGCTCTGCTTAGCTTGGGGCTAGATGATGCTGTGTGAATTGTCCAGCATTATTTATTTATTTATTACGATTTCATCGCGATTTGCATTCAAGAGTAGGCCCCCAGAAAAGGTGTGAATGTGAATCTGACGAGTGAAGAATGAAGAAAAACATACATAATGCCGTCCCCCCTAAGTAGGGCAGGTGATAAATATACTAATACTAGAAGTCGCCCGCGGTTTTACCCGCATCTATGGTTACTGCTCCGCTCCCATAGGTCGTAGCGTGATGTTATATAGCCTTCCTCGATAAATGGGCTATCTGACACTGAAATAATTTTTCATATCGGACCAGTAGTTCCTGAGATTAGCGCATTCAAGCAAACAAACAAACAACCAACCTCTTCAGCTTTATATATTAGTATAGATTAATTTAACTATGAAGCTTGCCTGTGGCTTTGCAAGTATCTTTATCATACTGTGCAATCGTACTATCGTAATCGCTTTTTTTACTTAAAATATGCAATAATGGTAAAATATCAGATTACCTAGAGGACAAAACCATTTGGGACGGAATCTGCTTCAATTACAAAATAAGACAAAAGACAATTTGTTAAATGATGTCTATAACGACCAAGATAGGTTCTTCCGTTCACTTCGTTTTCCTAAATCTCGTGTCATCTGAAGTAAACAGATTCAATCAGTGCTTTCTATTCATTTGTATTGTTTTATTTTGTAAATTGACGCATGCAAAAAGGCCCTTGCGGCCGCACTAAATAATGTATTTTTGAGTTTAAGCTGAGTCTATCCGTAACACTACGCTACGTTCGCAAACTGGAATTGCCGATGTTGGAGACAAGACTGCTAGGCTCAAGTGGGATTGGGCGGGGCATGTGAGTCGCATGTATCCGGAAAGGTAGGCCCGGATAGTTACACAGTGCGTGCCTGAGGACGGGCGAAGACGCCGAGGAGACGCTGGCGTGATGATCTGGATACATTTAGGATTTGATTGGTGAGACTTGGCTAGATAACGTGATTCCTGGAAGGACTTGGGGGAGACCTTTGCCCAGCAGTGGGACAACAAAGAATAAAAAAAAGCTAAGTACTTATTTTTTAATCTTTGTTGTCCCACTGCTGGGCAAAGGTCTCCCCCAAGTCCTTCCAGGAATCACGTTATCTAGCCAAGTCTCACCAATCAAATCCTAAATGTATCTTGGTCGCGCTCCCGCGACCAAGAACGCTGAAAGGTGTTCGAAACGTCGGGAAAATAATAAAAAAAGGTACGCGATAAAATCCTGTAATTTTAAAACTAAAAATATGTTAACAAATCGCGAAAGTTTAACAAGTTATATAGCTAAGTACTTTTTCCGAAGTTCATGCCAGGGTATTAAATGAGTTTATTCCATGGCATGGCATCATTTAATACATTGGCATAACAAAAGAACAAACGAATGAACGGGGCGAACGAAACATAATTCCGTTGACACATTGGATGACATATACACCGTGCCCGTTAATAACCCGATAGATTTAAGCCAACGATTCTAGAGCCTAATTAGAGTTTATAAAATTATGTAACATATAGTCCAAAAACCCATATAACTTAAGGAGATATTAATTATTTATAACAAATCACAAGTTAAAAAATCTCCAGTCTAACACACCCTAAAAGCAAACATCGTGCTAGACATAACTTGACACTTCTTGTCATAGAACACAAGTCACGGCATTCGGAGCGATTCGTGAAGTGTCACGCTCGCTCTCTGTTTCTCTACATGAGTTTCTCAACTAAAGACTTGTTCACAAAGAAGCGGGCAATTAATATGATTTAATTTGTACTGAAATAGTAATTTAATTAAGACAAATAATTAGACCCATGTTGATATATTTATTTTATTTATTTATTTATTTATTACAATTATAATAGAAAGCTCACAGTTTACACCAAAACGCTTACTATCTTAAACTAAAACTAAGATAAACTCTTAAAGAGTTGAAAATTACACTTAAGCTGTCATTAAATATATCTATATGTTGAACATCATGAATATAAGCATTAATAAGGTTGATAGCTCTAATTGTTGGTGCGTTATTCGCATGTTGTGTTCGTGGAATATGGCAGGCAAACAGCTGATGATAACGTCGGCCACAGCGCAGATAGTTGTCTGGCACATAGAGTGACATCGAGCCCAATATGGCGGGATTATTGACTTTGCTGCGTAGAATAAGACAATAGTGGAGAGCGAGTTGCAACTTACGCCGCAGTTCTAACGTGTCCAATCCGACCATACCGGTTACAAACAGAGAAGGGAAGAGGAATGGATAGTATCCGTACATTCGTTTATACACGTATCTAGCAAATTTGCGTTGCAGCCTTTCAACCATAACCGTGTATTTATGCTCACGCGGATCCCACACTACAGAACTAAATTCAAGTTTGCTGCGAACAAATGCATTATAGAGCATGATGGAGACCCTAACGTCCTTGAACTGGGAAGCAGTTCTCATTATAAAACCTAAGTTTCGGTTTGCCTGTTTGCACATAGAGAGGATGTGCTCACGGAAGTTAAGCTGGGTATCTTCTAGAAGGCCTAAATCGCGAACGAGTGTAACTCTCTCTAATGTAGAACCAGCCAGCACGTAGGACTTGGTTATAGGCGTTTGCAACCTGGTAAAGGTAATCGCATTACACTTAGAGACGTTGAATGCAAGTCTGTTTAACTGACTCCAGCGCTCCAAGCAATCGATGTCATGCTGCAGTGCAACACAGTCTGAGTCGTCAGATACAGATTGGTACACCTTTAAATCGTCTGCAAACATAAGGCAACGGGCAGTTTTTATAGCTTTCGGAAGGTCATTAATCATAGCCAAGAAAAGAGTTGGTCCAAGTGTACTGCCCTGGCTGACACCTGACCTAGTGTAGTACTCATCTGATCTAAAATTTTGCAGTTGGACATACTGTTTACGTTCACTCAAGTAGTCTGCAAAAAAGTTTAGCAGTTTTGGAGACATATGTACCTAGTATGGAGAGCTTAAATAACAGAAGGTCATTATCTACGATGTCAAATGCTTTACTGAAATCAAGAAATATAGCGTCAACTTGCCGACGAGCGTCTATTTCTGTCGCCACATAATCTACAAAGCAAGTGTGGTTTGTAGTTGTAGAGCGAGAAGCGCGAAACCCATGCTGTGAATCGTCCAGGATTCCATCTAGTTGACGCTTAAGGTGAGAATTAATTATGGATTCGAACACCTTGGCAAATACACTAAGTACCGCTATTGGCCTAAACATGGTTACGTCTGTAGCAGCGTTGGTTTTAGGTACAGGTGTCACTCTGGATACTTTCCACCTAGCGGGGTAATGACATGTCTGTAGAGAAAGGTTAAAGAGGTGTAAGAGTGGCTCTTCCAAGGCAAATAGGCAATCTTTCACCACAAATGGAGGTATGGCATCCGGACCCGCAGCCGAAGAAGGCTTAAGATGTCTAGCTGCTTTACGTATATCTGCAGATGTAATGCTTGATACAGTAACTAAGCGTGCATTAGCGGGACTTGAGTAGCCTGCTAGTTCCTCGGCTACATCAACTTTAAGACTAGGTATGCCATCCAGGAATACAGAGCTAAAGAATTTGGCGAATGCAGCAGCAGCGTCCTGGCCTGTCACTGGCTGTCCATCAACCGAATAGTTGCCAACCTGATCCCTATTTTTACGCCTATCCTTAACATACCTCCAAAATTGTGTTGGATCACGACTAATATTAGCTCCTACAATTGAAATGTAACCACGATACGCCTTGTCTACCAACTCCTTTATATGACTTCTGTAGTATTTAAATACCTCATGATTAAATTGCAAACCTAATTCCTTATATTTGCGCAAATGAAAATATTTTATTTTAAGTTTACTAATTATTTCGGACGTAAACCATGGAGGATACCGTCGGTTTTGCACAAATAAGCGGTTATTTCTGATTGGTACATGCTTTTGAATAGATTCGTTTAAACTTTTGTAGAACATATCTGTAGCAGAGTCGATATTCTGCTGAGTTAGGACGTCAGTCCAGTCAATGGAAAATATATCTGAGTAGAGGGAATTAAAGTCAGCTTTGCGAAAATTCCAATCGTTTGCATGTGACTAAACACTGACAGATGGTGTTACCGAAACTTGCACTCCGCGCTGAAGAGTTAGCGTTATTTCAAGCGCAGGGTGATGACCTTCAACTTTTACGAGTGGAATGACTTCATCGCTGACTGCCACATCTTCTGACTTCAGCCCAGCTGTCAACACGAGGTCCAACATACGATTATTACAATTTAAAATGTTATTATGCTGTTCCAATTTACAAAATTCAAGAAAACAATGAAATTGTAATCTAACATTAGCACTACAAGAATTGAGATTGAAGTCTCCAACTATAATTACATCAAGTGAGGAAAATTTACAAATTGTGTTTTCTAAACAATCTAGAACATTAAGGTATTGTTCATCATTATAACTTGGCGGTAGATATACGACACAGATTAAAAAAAGTATATTTTTCCATGATATTTTAGCTATTAACAATTCCTTATCATCCGTCAGACCATCTATATCAGTGATCAACGTAGCCGAATAACAATCACGTAAGCCCAACATAGTTCCTCCATAGCCGACGTCACCTTGGCGGTCCCTCCGTAGAACCACATATCCGGGGGGGAAAAGTTCAGCATCAGACACTGAACTATTCAGATAGGACTCCGTAATGGCTATAATGTCAATAGAACAGGAAATCAAGACGTTGTTATAGAACTCAGTAGTTTTTGTTCTTAATCCTCTGACATTCTGGTAGTATATTTCCAGGACCTTATTGCTTCGTTTGACTTTCTTTTGGTTTTGCACGAAATGACTGCCTCCAGGGCTTCACACAAATATCTTCAGCCCAGTTAATATTACTTACTCGTATTGTCGTCAAAAATACGTGATTTAAATCTTTCGGGTTATTAAGGGGCACGGTGTATATAAGCCCTCTATGTAACGCGTCAACTCAAACGGTTCTGTGCAATAGGATTTCCCATAACAAATAAAATAAATAAAATTCTAAATAATCACTAGAGGTATCAACAGTTGCATATTCTTCACAGATTACAGAACAATTTAAAAATATAATATATGTATCTTGAGTGCTCTACCGCAGCTTAAAGTTATTGACAATTTCTATTTCTGTTTTGAGACTATTTGACAAAAATACGCAACTTTTTATACCTCTCTTGTGCAAATTATGGTCACTCTATTGTGCAAATCCCAAACACTGTATTATTTTCCGTACGGAAGATTATCAAAATATTGTAAGTACGTCATCATCATCATCATCATTTCAGCCGTAGGACGTCCACTGCTGGACAAAGGCCTCCCTCATTGATCTCCAAGTACTGCGGTTGGAAGCCGTCTGCATCCACCGCCGACCAGCAGTTCTCACCAAGTCGTCTGCCCATCTTGTAGGTGGACGTCCTACGCTGCGCTTGCCGATCCGTGGCCTCCATTCGAGAACTTTGCTGCCCCATCGGCCATCTGTTCTGCGCGCTATATGGCCTGCCCATTGCCACTTCAACGTGCTAATCCGTTTGGCTATGTCGGTGACCCGAGTTCTTCTACGTATCTCCTCATTTCTGATTCGATCCCGTAGAGAAACCCCGAGCATAGCCCTCTCCATAGCTCGTTGAGCGACTCTGAGCTTGTTCATAAGGCCAATAGTGAAGGACCACGTCTCGGTTCCATATGTCATCACTGGTAACACACACTGGTTGTAGACTTTCGTCTTAAGGCACTGAGGTATGTTGGACGAAAAGACGTTGCGAAGTTTCCCAAACGCTGCCCATCCGAGTTGGATTCGACGATTGACCTCTTTCTCGAAGTTGGACCTACCTAATTGGACTGTTTGTCCTAGGTATACGTACGCGTCGACAACTTCAAGAGCCGAGTTCTCAACCATAACTGGGGCAGGCACGACATGGACATTTGACATGATTTTCGTCTTGTCCATGTTCATTTTAAGGCCTACCCGCTGGGAGACTCGATTGAGGCCTTCGAGCATCGTGCTGAGCTCTTCCATCGACTTTGCCATGACCACAATATCGTCGGCAAATCGAAGGTGAGTGATGTATTCGCCGTTAATATTGATGCCCAGCCCTTTCCATTCCAGGAGCTTGAAGGCATCTTCCAAAGCGGTCGTAAACAGTTTCGGAGAGATTACGTCTCCCTGTCTTACGCCTCTTTTTAAGGGAATCGCCTTCGAGCTCTGTTCTTGTACTCGGACTGACATAGTGGCGTTTGTATACAAACACTTCAACACTTCGATGTACCGATAGTCAATTCGGCATCGTTGGAGAGACTCAAGCACCGCCCATGTTTCGATCGAATCGAAGGCTTTCTCATAGTCCACAAACGCAAGACATAGCGGCAAGTTATACTCTTCGGTCTTCTGTATGACTTGCCGCAGCGTATGTATGTGGTCTATGGTACTGTAGCCTTTTCGGAACCCGGCTTGTTCGGGAGGCTGGAAGTCATCAAACCTGCGTTCGAGACGGTTCGCGATGACCCTTGAAAACAGCTTATAAACATGGCTCAACAGCGAGATGGGTCTGTAATTCTTAAGTAAGGTTTTGTCACCTTTCTTGAAAAACAGAACCACCACGCCCTTGTTCCATGCTTTCGGCGTCGTACCTTCAAGCAAGGCGGAATTAAATAGCTTCTGAAGGACTTTAAGTACCGGTGATCCACCCGCTTTCAGAAGCTCTGAAGTGATTCCGTCCTCACCCGGCGCCTTGTCGTTCTTAAGCTGTTTCAAGGCCATCCTGATCTCGTACAGGCTGATGTCCGGGATATCCTCGGTATAATGTCGGGTCAGTTTAGCTCTTGGGTCGTTGGCCGCACTGCAAACAGGTTTAGTGACCGAATCGTAGAGCCGTCCATAGAACCTTTCGACTTCCCTTAACACTTCTGCTTTACTTGACGTTATGCTGCCATCTTCCCTCTTCAGCTTCGTCATCTGGCTCTGCCCAATAGAACTATCTCTCGCGAACACTTTGGAGCCTTTATTCCGCTCTATCGTATCTTTAATACTGGCTGTATTAAAGGTACGAATATCGTGCCGCAAGGATTTCCAAATTTGTCTATTGAGCTGCCTATGTGACTGAGCATCATCGGGAGACTGCAGTCGCAAAGAACGTCGTTCAGCCATGAGGTTTAGGGTGTCATCAGAAAGTTTCTGAGGTCTATTAGTACGGGGGGTCTTAAAGAACTGGGACCCCACCGTATGGACGGTTTCTACGAACCTGTTATTGATCTCGTCCACCGATGCATCTACTCCTAGACAGTCAAAGCGATTTGCGAGTTCGAGTTGAAAGCTCTCGAGGTTTTGGATATGTGCGCGAGTGGGTCGGAGCGTAGATTTCATCAAACGGGACCTTTCAAGTTTAACGTTCATATTCAATGTGCCCCTTACAATTCGGTGATCACTGCCGGTTTTCACCCTGTGAATCACAGAGACATCATTGAATATTCGTTTCTTGTTGGTCAGGATGAAATCAATCTCATTTCTCGTAGAACCATTGGGACTCATCCAGGTCCATTTCCTGTGAGGCGGCTTCTGGAAGAAAGAATTCATCATAAAGAGTCCTTCTTTCTCCAGAAAATCGGCCAGCCTCTGTCCCCTGGGGTTCCGTTGCCCATACCCAAATTGCCCCACTCTCAACTCATCATCGCTTCTCATGCCTAGCTTTGCATTGAAGTCCCCCATTACAACAGTGAAGTGAGTGTTGTTCGTATGTATGGCTCTACTGATGTCCTCATACATAGACTCTACTTCTTCATCTGGGTGTGACGAGGTCGGCGCATATACCTGAACGACCTTCAGCAAATATCGCTTAGATATTCTGAGTGTTAGGTACGCGACCCTGCTCGACACACTGTCGATGGTGACAATGTTGTTAATGAGTGACTTGTGAACGAGAAACCCGACACCACCTTGGGACTGTTGGTCGCCCTCCCGGTAGTATAGTAGGTTACCGGACTTAAGGGATATCGTGTCCTCGCCCTCTCTACGGACTTCTGATAGCCCCAAAATGTCCCAGTGTAATCTACTAATTTCTTCTTCCAGCTCAACAATCTTATCGTCTGTCCTCAAAGTGCGGATGTTGTGTGTTACCAGGGCCAGTGGTCGTCGTAGGGGTTGGTAGCCGATCGTCTCCCGGGGATTCTTAGCACCCCTAGCCCCGCCGTTACCGTGACTGCTACCGTAGCCAGGATTAGCGGGGCCGCCGGGGACTCGGGGCCTGGTTTTTTGTTGTGTTGTCATGAGGGGGTTGATGCCATACTCGCCACGCTTGGCAGGCGGGTTGGCGAGCGCAGTATAGGGTAGTGAAAAAAAAAAAAAAAAAAACACGGAAAGATGCTGCTGCCCATCTTCCGGAGGTATCCCTTAGCAGATTCTTACTGCATCCATGGGTAAGAGAGGAGAGGCAACATTCTACTGCCGGCGCCCCACGGCTGTAAGTACGTGTTTTAATGTAAATCGATTCAGTGTGAACATCTTGTGTGATATGATAACACCTTTATACATTTTATGTCAAGGGGATTCTGGTGAACCAATGAGTTCACTGGGATCCTCTGGGGGATCAGGTTAGGGGATCCTGGTGGCCTCACCCGGCGCAACTGTACCCGTATTATTTGGGTTTATTTTTCACTACTGTGCTCCACTTGGAAAAAAGCTTTCTGCGTTTTGTTTTTCTTTTGAAATTGACATGTGGCGTTTGTTTCCAAACTATGTAACCAGAAAAAAGAACTAGTAAATCAACCCGATATTAATTTACCTATGAGAGGCCCCTGGCCATTCAGTCCAGTCTGTCCATCTTTACCCCACACTAAAATTAAATAATTCGTCGAAATGTCTGCTTACAATGTTGCAGATATTCTTTGCTTATTTGTTGTTTTTGAAAAAAAGCCACGAGTGGGTGTTGGTTAAAACAGAGTTTTTTTGTGTTTTATTATCATTTAAACCCGTAAAGATGGTATACTGATCTGATTTTCTCGACTGAATCTGAATAGGCAAATAATGAAAATGTATAATTATCAATTTACACAGACGCCTATGCAATGTTTCGACTACGAAACATTGTTACTACGCAGCCAAATTCTTAACTACAGGATTAAAATTGAACTCCAGTCGTATAAGAGGATATACGTTATTATAGCAGTAAAGGTAGTCAAAATGTTTATTAGTAGAATAGATTGTGTGAATGGCCACAAAAATATGTGACTTAAATTGTCCTCTTAAATAAGATAAATTACAGAAAATATTCAAATAAAAACTTATTTATATTTTAGGTATGATCGATACAACGTACGCTACAGGAAGTTGCATTGCCTGGGACACAGTACACTCGGATACCACACCACAAATCTAAAAGTACACACACGTGTTTTGGACAAAAATATACGTACAAGCACAAGTATAAAACCAAACCAAATAATAAAATGTAAAATAGACACAAACGACGCCTTTTATTGCGTATCCGTGTTTCACACTTAAAGCGAAGATAAGTATTTTTGTTTTACATTTACAGCAAAAGCGACGTCGAAGAATGCCGTAAAATCAGGACTTAAGAAGTCAGAATTCATACCATTACGAACACCGTTTACGATAACAGCTGTAGATACTAAATGGACACCACCATAGTAGACGCTCATTTAAACATACCTACGGACAAGTGTGAGTTGGTCTCGCAACCTGAGAATTCAGAAACTTCTTTACTACTCGTAAATTTATAATACTTAGAGCGAGTTGGTGCATTGTTCCTAAAAACCTATACAAAGAACTCATTGTTACTAAATAGGTTTGTTTGTACAAGGAACTCGTGTGTCTGAAGTGAACGAATTTAATTTTGTTCTTTATTCAAATAAAATTCACTGTTTTGTTCTGTAAATTGACATTTCCATGGGGCCTTACGGCCGAATGAATACACATCTTCTTTATGTTCTGTGAAATAAACGCTTCTTAAGTTTGTAAAATACCAAAACCATGCCTACACTAATATTTGAGCAGTTCCCATGATTACTCATATATCTCGTCAACACAATATTTTTTGAACAAAAAATCTACAAGTATATCGTTTCGAACCTAAAAAGGTTTATTCAGATGTGCCTCACGCAATGAGACATTTAAAGTAACAGATTTGTACATTTCGCCCCAAAAGTGGCCTGGAAGATATTGCTTTTAGCGATAAGACCGACGATTGTATTGCTGATAATTCTAATAAAAATAACTATCATGTAATTTGTTAACCAGTTTCTTTGTATCATCCATCACACATTACCCAAAATCCTTCAAACACTTACATAAAAGTAAGGCCTTTGCATCTATTATAGATGATTTATACAGCGTCAGCAACTGGTAATCATGCTGTACGGGACGCTGCAGTGCCTGGGACATCGTTAGATGGATTAGGCTTGCCCAGCACCTATACCATCCTCTCAGCTTAGTCAGCTATTATTCAGAGGAAAGAACAGGTCAATACGCCTGAAGCTAACTAAGCCGCGGGTTTCCTCACGATGTTTCCTTCACCGTTAAAGCACGTGTTAAGTGTGCACATACATTTTTCAAGAAAGAAAAATCCATTGGTGCACTGCCGGTATCGAACCCACGACCTTCGGATTGAAAGTCAGGGGTACATACCACTCGGCCAACACGGCTTTTTAAACACTTACATACATTCCCACTAAAACTGGCATCTGATATGTTCAGTATTTGTACGTTCAGTTTATTATAGAGTATGAAAACGCGAAGGCGGAACCCTTATGCAAAACAGAAGTGTACTTTTATTCACACCAGATATAACTGTCGTTGTTAATTCAACTTAAAGTGAAAACTAAAGATGGTCTCCAGAAATAGTTTTATAGAATACCTTGGCAAATTTAAAATAGGAATAGTTTTACTGAAGTCAAATTATTATAAAGGACAAGGCAGGTGCCGGCTTAAGAAAACTCTAGATGGTCTCCACAAATAGTTTTATAGAATACCTTGGCAAGAATAAACTAGGAATAGTTTTACTGAAGTGAAATTATTATACAGGTGAAAGCAGGTGCCGTCTTACGTACTGATAAGAATCTGCCAAGGGACACATCCGGAAGATCTGTAGTCACAATGGGTGTACCGCAGGGATCAATTCTTGGGCCTTTTCTATTTTTAATTTACATTAATGATCTACCTCATCTTGTCAAAAGCAATCATGAGATTGTATTGTTTGCTGATGACACTTCACTTTTGTTCAAAATGAAACGACGTACCACCGATTATGACGAGGTGAATAATGCAATCTCAGAGGTTGTTAATTGGTTTAATGTCAATAACCTATTACTTAATGAAAATAAAACAAAATGCATTAGATTTACTCTTCTTAATGTAAAACAGGCTGATGCCAAGATTAAATTAAAAGGTGAAAGTTTAAACCTTGTAGAAAAAACTGTATTTTTAGGCATAACTTTAGACAATAAGCTTCAATGGGGCCCACACATAGAACAACTATCGGGTAGGCTTAGTTCTGCAGCATATGCAGTCAAAAAAATCCGCCTTCTTACAGACGTTGATACCGCTAGACTTGTTTACTTCAGCTATTTCCACAGCATTATGTCTTATGGCTTACTACTGTGGGGATGTGCTGCAGATATAGACACCGTGTTTGTGCTGCAGAAGAGGGCTATTCGTTCTATCTACAATATGGGTCCCAGAGAATCACTTCGCACTAAATTTAAAGAAATAAATATAATGACAGTAGCTTGTCAATATATTTATGAGAACCTGTTGTACACCCATAAAAATATTGCTTCGTTTAAGAAAAACAGCGACAATCACAATGTAAATACAAGAAATAAGAATAAACTCGCTGTGCCCACTACTATGCTCCATAAGGTGAAAATATCTTTTAAAGGGCAATGTATACGCTTCTACAACAAACTCCCAAGTGAGTTGCAGAAGTTATCATTGAATACATTCAAAAACATTATTAAACGCAATCTGTGCAATAAAGCTTATTATAAAATATCAGATTACCTAGAGGACAAAACCACTTGGGACAGAATCTGCTCCAACTCCGTCAAACGTAACATAAGACAAAATAAAATTGTTAAATGATGACTATAACGACCGAGTTAGGTTCTTCTGTTCACTTCTTTTCCTAACTCGCGTGTCATCTGAAGTGAACAGATTCAATTATGTGCTTTATTCTATTTATTTGTGTTGTTTTATTTTGTAATTTGTGACGCGTCAATAAGGTCCATGCGGCCGCACTGAATAAAGTATTTTTTGATTCTTGATTCTTGATTGGGAGCAGCGTCCTTCCGTGTATCAACCCGTACTGCGCTCGCCAACCCACCTGCCGAGGCGTTGTAATTTTGGCAATAACCCTCTCATGATCTTGAGAGTTCAACGAAGGAGGTCTATCTCCAGCAGTGGACAGCAGTCCTACGGCCGAGAAGAAGAAAAACAGGTTCTTTCAATTTCGCTAATTCTTTATAGAAATAAGGTTAATAGTTTTATTTTACCTTATACCGCGGGGTCTTTTATATAAATTCTCATAAGGATAGTCTATCAAGGTTACCTATGTGTTTCATTCGGAAAGTTTCAGCGTTGAAATTCGAAATACAATGCTTTTGTAAAAGATTTTTTTTCGAACATTCCTTATTTTGTACTTGGAAGTTGGTTACCGATTCAGCGAGCTTTCATCATTTCAGCCGTAAAACGTCCACTAATGAAACTAAGGCCTCCCTCATGGATCTCCATGAGGGGTAGTTGCCATACTCACCACGCTTGGCAGGCGGGTTGGTGAGCGCAGTACGGGATGTTGATATACGGAAAGACGCTGCTGCCCATCTTCCGGAGGTATCCCTTAGCAGGCTCTTACTGCATCCGCGGGTAGGAGAGGAGGGGTAACATTCTACTGCTGGCACCCCACGGCAAAGCGAGCTTTATCCCCCACAAAATATGTTTTACATCAATAAAGACTTTTGACTCTGCAGCGCACGGTTTTCTCTATCTTTTCAGGTCTTTCTTAGACACATTACAAATAGTACAAACTCCAGTGTTAGTTCAGTATTCAGTATTCAGTTGTTTATTGCTTTCCATTGTAAACATAGGTCTTTAACATAAGTAAATAGTACAGAATGGAACCCTGATGGGCACTGCAATCTAAAATCTAAAATGTAGGTATAAGAAGGTATCATGCAAGATAATGTCAGTTAAATATTATTGAATTAGAAAATTTGTCATTAAAATGATTATAGCCTTAACTTTACAATAAACAATTTGTCATGAAAAAAAACGATGTTCGATCCTAGAACGCACATAAATAAAAATTCAAAACATTATCAAACTTCTAAAAACTCTGCAGTTATCTAGTTCTAGAGTTAAAACAATCATACTACATGTAAACACTCTTATAAAGGTTGAAAAAACGTATACATCATCAAATGCAAGCCGAGCGACCGCAGACCCAATGGATCACGGCCAGGTTTCTAGCCGCAAAGACTACGGTTTCACACTATTCTTAATGAGCCCGGTGTTAGATGGCCTGGTAGGTATTGACTAGCTATTGATATACAATGTGGCAATGAAACGTGCCGTAAGAAATTTTTAAATTGCGAATTTGTTAGTAACTTTCTCGGACGTGCCTATAAAATTATTCCCAAATGATATGGAAATGCTTGACAAAATATTCAATAGTTTGTAATTTTTATAGTGTTTAAAGAAATAAAAAAAAATGCACCAATACTTGATTTGACGGACGTGGGTTGGAATCCCACCGGAATCGTATAAAGGTTATTCAAAATATTCAATGCCTGCAGAATTAAAAAAAAATATTATAGATGATTTATACAGCGTCAGTAGCTGGTATTCATGCTGTACAAGACGTTGCAGTGCCTGGGACATTGTTAGATGTGAGGTTTGCGAAGGAGGAACAATGTTGGTAGATTTTTTTTCTTTTTATTTAATATTTTGTGCACAAAAAACAATGTCCCCTCCCTATCAGCCGTAAAACGTCCACTAATGAACACAGGCCTCCCTCAAGGATGTCCATAAGGGGCAGTTGCCATACTCACCACGCTTGGCAGGCGGGTTGGCGAGTGCAGTATGGGATGTTGATACACGGAATGACGCTGCTGCCCATCTTCCGGAGTCAGCTCCTAGCAGGCTCTCGGCATCCACAGGCAAGAGAGGAGGGGCAACAATCTACTGCCGGCACCTCACGGCTTAACCGAAAAAAACAATGTACAGAGGAGGAATTAATGATGTCGTATAGACCAATCTCCTAGCATAGTCAGCTGTTAGAGGAAAGAACAGGTCAATAAGTCTGAAGTTGACTAAGCCACGGGTTTTCTCGCGATGTTTTCCTTCATCGTTAAGCACGAGTTAATGTGAACACACATTTTTCAAGAAAGAAAAATCCATTGTCCGGTCGGTATCAAACCCACGACCTTCGGATTGAACGTCGGAAGTAGATAACACTCGGTCAACACGATTGATACTGCGGACCTGCACAGGAATTATGATAGATTGCCGGCTTTTCTTAAATATTTTTATAGAATAGAATAGAAAATGTTTATTTATGTCTCAAAGATACATATGTACATGAAAAATAACACATTAAGATACAGAAACATAAATCGGTCGCCAACTCAGCACACGCCGTGAGAACACGACACTGATTTTCAGTGGCGCCGTATTTGTCCCACAGGACGCAACACCGACCAAAACAAAACATCGAAAATTAATAACAGTATTGAATTTAACAATAAATAAACTAGAAAATATATTTTTAACATTATTATCAATTAGGTAGATATTACCTATTACAAATGTTTAAGGTTATATAATTCAAAATAAAAACATTGACAATCTTAATTTTAAAACTTAATTTACACTAAAAAAGCCCTAAAATCGACCGTTTATGTATTCAATTTCTGAGAATTTAACAGATGTTTTTAAGTGAGGTTTTAAAAGAGGTCAAACTGTTGTTTTAGGGGGCGAAGCCCCCTAATATGCATAGCGCTGTCCGTCTGTCTGTCTGTGCATGAGACGATTACAACCGAACGCGTTGACCGATTTACATGAAACCTTTTTTATTAGCACCGTCTTAATGAGATAAGGGTACTGATGAGTTTGATTTTGGAACCGGAGTTATTGTGACCATAAAAGGTCACCAAAGGTCAAAAATGGCATTTTCGGAAACATTCGCCCCCTTTTCTGGTACCCCCGTACCAATGCTTGTTTTAATTATTACATGAGCCTAACTTTTTCCACTGCAAGGTAAGACCTCTTTTCCCTCCTATCGCTATCTGTGCTCTCTGGTGCCAATCTTACCTTGAGAGACTTTATGGCGTAATCTTTGGCAGTCTAGCTCGTATTGTAGCATCATAGTCAAATAATAAAATCTTCTTCAAATCAAAACAGCGTAGCTTAATTTTCTTCTAACAAACACACAATACATTTATTTATTTAGGTTGTTATGTATGTAGGTATATTTTTATCTATCTATTTCTGCGTATGTATTATTCATACACCGCCGTTTTTATTATCTTATATCCTGTCCATCCAAAGGTTGTTTGGAAGAATTTTCGCTTTTAGCGATAAGACCGCCCATTGTATGTTATATTTGTCTGTGTTTCTCTTTGTGAAATTTATGTTATATGGTGAATGTACAATAAAGAGTTTATCTATCTATCTATCTAATACAATGCTTCTAGTGGAAATAGTTCTACGAATACAATTACCTATACCGGCAATTACCACTTCCCTTTCTCGTTACTGGTAATGGTAATTCGTGCGTCTTAACCGTGGAAGACGAATGCACTTAATACTGCTATTATTATATAGAACTAGCCTTCCGTGGATCGCCTAGCAACATTGTATGACATCCGATGTGCCCTTGGCTCTTTGCATCGGTTCTCAGTGGAATGTATGTCTTGTTGGCAGGTGGATAGGTTTGGTAATAGCATGGTAGACGAGCCTGGACATAATATGATGTATCTCTAAGAGCAGGCCTCTCTCGTGGATCTAACCGAGATCATGAGTGGTTGTTGCCATACTCACCACGCTTGGCAGGCAGGTTGGCGAGCTCAGTGCGGGAGGTTTATACCCGGAAAGACGCTGCTGCTCATCTTCCGGACGTATTCTTTGGCAGATTATTACAGCATCCTGGGTCGAGAGAAATATTACGACTCACCAAGGGGGGAGGGGGATCGAAAATATGAAAACCGCCTCACGTAATTGGACACTCCCTAAGCAAACCAAGACAAATATCTACGAGTAGATATTTGTATATTCTACAAAAAAGAAAATATTTGTCCCGTGGTAGGAATTGAACTCAGGTAGGGTTCGATTTCGTATCTGTCGACTTGTCAACTAAGCCACTGGGGCAGCCATGAACTTCGCATGCGTTATACATTTTATATCACATTTCAATTTTACACGCATTGATGTTTGAGCCACCCCGATAAAAGGACTAACCGGCACTAACATATACTTACAATTTAAACCAGGAGTTCCTGAGACAAAACAACGAACTCTCAGCTTATCCGCAAACTTTTGCGATCACAATCAATACATATAAAACTCTTCCGTTACTGACTGAGTGACTGACAGACAACGCACAGCCTAAACCACTGGACCTAGAGACTTGAAATTTGGCACACATATACCTTGTGTATCCTAGAGGTGCACTAAGGATTTTTCGAAATTCCCACGGGAACGGGAACTACGCGGGTGAAACTGCGGGATGCGGCTAGTTGATTATAATAACAAAAACATGGGAATTTAACGCGTAATAAGTCGTGGTCCTGAGTAGACTCTACCCGGTCCACCACGACTGTTGAAACACAGTCGAAACGTCAATAATAAGCAAAGGTATAATATACTCTTCAGCTTAGTAATATAAGTAAAAACAGTGACCATAGGTAGATAACAGATTAATAACCACGCCATAATTCACTAGAATAGAATAGAATAGAATTTTCACTGCGGCGTAATAGTGATATTACGCCGCAGTGAAAATTCTATTTACCCCACTTGCGGTAACCGAAGACCAAGGAAACGCGTAATAGCCCGGGTACAATAATGGTCGACAAGTGGCCGACAACTAAAGAAAATGATCTGTAATTGTGCACTGCATCGCAATTTACACTTAGAAGTCGTGCCCACATCCTCGGGTTTACGTATGAAGAAGGTTTTATGTATTTTAGCAGCCTCGACCGGTCGTGAGGTGGATCATTCATCATTTCAGCCGTAAAACGTCCACTACTGAACACAGGCCTCCCTCATGGCTCTCCATGAGGGGTAGTTGCCATTCACACCGCGCTTGGCAGGCGGGTTGACGAGCGCAGTACGCGATGTCGATACACGGAAAGACGCTGCTGCCCATCTTCCGGAGGGATCCCTTAGCAGACTCTTACTGCAACCACGGGCATGAGAGGAGTAACATTCTGCAGCCGGCACTCCACGGCATCGTACAATATAATTTGTAAAAGGAGTTATATTCGGAGAACCATCTCTTGTCCGATAGTGGAATTAAAAAAAAATACATTTGATTATTTCTAAAAACTACAGTAGAGTATACGATACGATGATAGCATGCCTAATTCTTTCCTGAAAAAACCAGCTGTGACAGACAGACAGACTTAGTCACAGCAAAAGGGTCACGATTTCAATACTCCTTTCCCACTTGGAAAAGAAAGTTTTTTAAACAAACGAATTCATTATGTGCTTTATTCAATTTAAATATATTTTGTTTTTATTTTATAAATTGACTATTTTATGTAGCTCTTCGCTCTATTGAATAAACACTTTTTACATTGGCTTTGACACTTTGCTTCGGAACCCTAAAAGTAAACGACGTCAAATTCGCCTCGGCCATTTTTTTTATAAAATTTCAAGGCAAGGAAGTCGTTGCAACATTGTTGCAAAGGTTTCGAAACATATTCAAAGGATACAACACAAATGGAGCATAAAAAGCAATAATGGTGAGCTTAACATACAAATTGATAATCATTTAATTCTTTAAATTGAAAAACGTAATGGTTATTTTATGTGAACGTAACTTTTCTCAAACTTTATGGGCCTTAAAAATGCAAGTTGACGTTTGTATTAAGCGCATAAGATTGGGGACTTTTATTTTAAACGCGCGAAAGCATAACAGTTTCTCAGGGATAAAATGGCTTCACATTTGCGCCTACGGCAATTCTGTGCCTATTCTTGGTTATAAATAAATAATGCTGGACACTTCACACAGACACAGCACCATCTAGTCCCAAAGTAATAAAGCAGAGCTTGTGTTATGGGCTGATTTTTCCTAGCCGATTTCGGCCATGGCGACTGAGCATTAAAATAAAAATAAATAAAAAATAAATAACGCTGGACAAATTGGCCAAAGTGGCTTTGTGTCAACTTGGTGTACTGTCCCCTCCGGAGTTCCCCAAGGATCTTTGCTAGGACCTCTGTTGTTTAACATCTTTGTAAACGATATTAATTCTTGCTTCATATATTCTAAATTTTTGTTGTATGCAGATGACATGAAGATTTTTAAAAGAATTAATACAGAAAATGACTGTCATCTGCTGCAACAAGATCTTGTTAGGTTGGAAAAATACTGTAATCATAACAAACTTGACCTTAATGTTGCCAAGTGTCACTCAATAACATTCACGCGAAAACATCAACCAATAAAACATAAATTACATTATCCAAAACCATAACCTTAATAATCTGGAAGAAATCCGAGATTAAGGTGTTATTCATGATAGTAAACTGACTTACGATAAGCATATTGATTACATTGCTAAAAAAGCCAACAAAGCTATGGGTTATATTATCCGTTCATGTTCCCAATTTTCTCAGGTTAAAACTGTGAAAATACTGTACTGCTCATACGTTCGTAGTATTCTGGAATACTGCTCGCAAGTTTGGAATCCACAATATAGTATTTACAAAGATAGACTAGAATCTATTCAGCGTAGGTTCATGAGATATCTGCAGTTTAAGTGCAACACTTTCGACCCTAGTTATGAGGCGCGGTGCAGAAGGCATCATATATTACCACTTGCTGAAAGGAGAACCTTCTCAGACATATCTTTCTTGGTTAAATTAGCACAATCTCTCATAGATTCGCCATCGCTTCTCTCAACCTTACAGTTTCGCGTGCCTACTCGTTCCGTAAGAACTCCCTTTCTTTCATTGTGCCACAAATTACAGGCAAAATTCATTTTTTATTAGATCTGCAAATTCCTATAATAAAAATGTAATTAACTTTCCCGATTTGGATTTATTTATTACAAAGCCTTTAGCCTACAAGCGCGTTCTATCCGATAACTGGTTCAATTTGGTTTGAATAATTATTAATTCTACTACCTATCTGATTGTCACTGTTAAGTCGAACTTTAACTTTTACTTACTAATATTCTAGTTTCTATATGCGAAAACATATTAATGGTCTTTAGTCTTAATTACCTTTATATTTTTTGTTAAAATTGTACTGTTTGTTTTCCTAAATAAATAAATAAAAAAATCACACAGCATCATCTAGCCCCAAGCTAAGCAGAGCTTGTGTTATGGGTACTAGACGACTGATATACTTAATACATTATACTACCTCTACATAAATAGATATTTTTATTATATATAGAAAAACACCTAGAACACCCTGAACAAATATCTGCAGATCGTACAGACATTTGTCCCGAGGCGGGAATCGAGCCCGCAACCTCTTGCGTCGCAGGCGGACCTTCGCCCGCTGCGCCACAGAGCTCGTCATTGAGATAGGAAGTCTCATAATATGGTTTTGTTCTTCATGAGCTAGAAGCTGACTTATGTACCCAAACATATGAGAGACGGTACGAGACACTTGATAATTGAGAGTATGTACATATAAAATCATTTTTTGTAAATAATTATCTCAGCCGTAGAAAGACCACTTGCTGGAAATAGTCTTGGATTGAGATCCATGACTATGTACAAGTGCGGTGAGTATGGCAACAATCCCCCACATTACTGTTAGAAAATACAAAGAAAGGTTCCTACGGACAAATATCTGCAGAAAAACGGTGAGGATCGAAACCCGCAGCTTCCTCCGTCGCAGGCGGGTATAACAACTGTGCCACGGAGGCCGACATATTCTTAGCACGTTAGTTTAGAAGTGTTGACACAGCTCTCGCGAACAATCACAGCACCATCACTTTAGCATGCACCGTGACAGACGGACAAGACAATATACTGGGGAAAGGTTGAGGTGCTGAGCAAACTCAAACTCAAAATACCTATATACTTCATTCGCGTGCGGCCGCTAGGGCCTTTTTCACGCGTATACAAAATAAAAGAATAACGCACATAATTGAATTTGTTCGCTTCAAGTGACACGCGAGTTAGGAAAAGAAGCGACCAGTAGAACCTAACTCGGTCGTTAAAACAGTACAAATCCGTCAAACTAAATCTTACTTATATTATCAAAGGTCCGCTTGCGACGCCAGGGGTTGCGGGTTCGATTCCCACCTCGGGACAAATGTCTGTATGATCTGCAGATATTTGTTCAGGGTTTTCTGGGTGTTTTTCTATATTATAATAAAAATATCTATCCATGTAGTATAATGTAATAAGTATATCAGTCATCTAGTACCCATAACACAAGGTCTGCTTAGCGTGGGGCTAGATGATGCTGTGTGATTTGTCCAGCATTATTTATTTATTTATTAGAGCCGAACGTTTTTTGTATGGATGAATGTATGGTTGTTCGTTACCTCTTCTTTGATTGAGCTGAAACTTTGCACACGTGTAAACGTAGGCCGGTATTAACACAGGCTTCTTTTTAACCGGGTGCAATGTGTGCGAATCTACTTAGAACTACTTTTGCAAAGATGCTTTATCTTATAAAATATATAGGTAGTTCTAAGTTTTAATAAAAAATAGTTTATTCTGTGAGATATCTTTCTTGTTATAAAAATGTTTAGCATATAACATGAAGATGCGATTCGTAAACACCAAGTGTTGTTGACGACCTCTGTGACGCAGCGGGCGAAGGTCCGCCTGCGTAGCAAGAGAGGTTCGATTCCCGCCTCGGGACAAATGTTTGTACGATCTGCAGATATTAGTTCAGGGTGATCTGGATCTGTTTTCTATATATTTGTCCAGTATTCATCATTCCAGCCGTAAAAAGTTCACTACTGAACAGGCCTCCCTCATGGATCTCCATGAGGGGTAGTTGCCATACTCACCACGCTTGGCAGGCGGGTTGGCGAGCGCAGTACGGGATGTTGATACACGGAAAGACGCTGCTGCCCATCTTCCGGAGTATCCCTTAGCAGGCTCTTACTGCATCCACGGGCATGAGAGGCGGTGTAACATTCTACTGCCGGCACCCCACGGCTTACTCCTTAGTCCAGTATTATTTATTTATAATTTATTTACATAGAAAACGCTACCCTAGTGTCGGAAAATATATTAACAGAGCACTAACGGACGCGTGAGTAGACAGACAGCTGACGGGGAATAAGCAAGAGGTTATCAAAGTGGCATGCGCCACGACGGACAACTTTAGATATGAACGTTCTCGCGAAAGTCAGCTCAGCCAAAGCCCTTTTAAGGGATTAACTCATTAAAAGCTTAGAGAGATTAATTATTTACGAAACTACAAGTATAAACATCACTCCTGACTTTATCGTGACTCTGTGATCCGCTTTCCGTGTCAAGATTCTTAGTGAGCCGAGTATGGCATGGCATCTACACCAAAATTTTTGTCTCTACCCGCGTCAAAATAGCGTTACAGGCGGAAAAGATAGGCCTTGCTATCCCCTGAACATCCATTTTCAAACATATTTGAACACTGGCCTTGTTGACATAGAAAACACTAGTCAAGTGTTGGAAAACATATTGACAGAGCTCTCAGGAACGCGCGAGGTGACAGTTGAATAAGCGAGAGCTTATCAATTTGGCATGCGCCACGGCGGACCATTTTAGATAAGAACGTTGTTGTGAAAGCCAGCTTTAAATAGATTCATTCATTGTTTAAGATAATGAGCCGATTTCAGTAAAAAAAGAAAAAGGGTTTTCTACTAAACCTAAAAGATTGAACTGGCAAGCGGATTAAGCAAGTTTGTGATTAATCCTGTCATTGTCGAATTGTGCCTACCAGTAAAAGAAAACTAACGCCATCTATACAGTTCGATGTAACTATTTTTGAAGTTTTTACTTCTTAATGAAAACGCCTCATTGTATTTCTGCAGCAGTTTCTCTAAGTCTGTGTTTAAGATGTTTCTAGAAGAATAGACAGCTGAAAGACATTTTATACGACTAAAGTCCGCTTGCGCAAGAGTAAATGCAAAAAAATAGCACTCCTTCATACGATTTGACGATTATTTATTGTGTTTTATTAACCGAATCCGAAACAGTAGAAATTATCAAGTCACCTATGGTTTTATTTTATTTCGTACCTACCTACTGCGTTCCTTATAAACCGATTCGGAAAATTTCGTCCATTCGCAAATCATCACTACATCTAGCAGGTCCGTCTCCCCTCAAGCACTCATTTAACCTATCGGTTATCGATCTGTTCTTCGACAGATATGGTCAGTTCACTGCCTTTTCAGCTTGCTAATATGTGCTATGTCAACGACTTTGGTGACGACTTTTTGGACTACTTGACTTGTTGATATATGAGTGCACGCGGAGGGAAAGGGTCGCGGCCTGTCATCACCCTGAAGAATGCCCTCGATAAGGGTCGAAACAGTTGGTGCCTCCACCAATTTAACAAGTACGTGAATATTCCCGGTAACTAATATGGACTTTTCCGCCGTGGGTGCCGGCAGTAGAATGTTACCCCTCCTCTCATACCCATGGATGCAGTAAGAGCCTGCTAAGGGATCCCTCCGGAAGATGGGCAGCAGCGTCTTTCCGTGTACCAACATCCCGTACTGCGCTCGCCAACCCGCCTGGCCAAGCGTGGTGAGTATGGCAACTACCCCTCATGGAGATCCATGAGCGAGGCCTGTGTTCAGTAGTGGACGGTTTACGGCTGAAACGAATATCGACTTTTTGGACCTCTATCGTCGTAGGACTGTTGTTCACGTCCACTGCTAGACATAGGCCTCCCTCATTGATCTCGAAAATCACGAGTTGCTTGTTACCAGACTCGCTACGCCTGGCAGTTGGCAAGCGTGGTACTGGATGTCGATACACGGAAAGACGCTTCTGCCCACGTTTCTGAGGTATCCCCAGGCAGCTTCTTGCGCATCCACAGGCAAGAGAGGAGAGCCAACATTAGTTTGCCGGCACCCCTCTATCGATAACCATGTAATATTTGTGCCGATATTATGGATTCATAATTGACTAGTGCGGGATCGCCTTACGTCATCTGGTCGCAGCTGTCAGTATACTCCGTCATCCGACCACTAAACCATATTAGCCGCAACCCGTAACAATGTAAGGGCATATGTAAAATTTTATCGGTTTTGACTTTCAACGGTTTGATGTTATGAGGGGGGAAATAAATAATGGTAGAAACTGCAAACAGCACCATCTAGCCCAATGTAAGCAGAGCTTGTGTTTTGGGTACCAGCTGATTGATAGAATCTTTTTTTTTTGCTAAAAGCTATTAATAAAAAGAATATCTGCAGATTCGGGACATATATCAGCAGAACGATAACATTTTCGTAACGATACGTCGAACGATAATATAATTCGCAAGAGGGTTGTTGTATCAACTACTTAAAACTTTTGCTTTTTATTGGAAAATCTTTTTATTTATTGGTTCATCCCTACACCCGTCCGAATTCAGGGCAAGTCGCGTAAATATATCCATATGTACTTAGAATTGATATATAAATTAGCACTAAGAAATTAATAGTGGAATTTAAACACCTAACGATTCTCACTTAGAAAGGAATTTCGGAAAAACCTTTTAAAGTTTCTGATGCACACCAAAAATGTTTTAAATTAAAAAAGTAGTTGTTCCTACGCTTTGTCATTATATCATTTAAGCCTAAATCTTTAGTCCTCGCGGACAAAGTCGCGTGTAACAGCTAGCAGTAAAATAAAACGTTGGTTATTACCGTTGGCGATGTAGCCATTTGTCGGCTGTCGGCGTGGTTGCCAGACGGTGCAACAATGTTGCACCAGACACGTCGTAATTCATACTACTTACCGATCACTTGACTTAACCTGTATTGTTATACCGGTAATATCACAAATTAAACCGAAATTACACCTTGCACCGCACCGTTTAAAGCTGCTTTTAGCACGGGCGAAGGAACATTAGGTTGATATTTCGCCCCAAATTAATTTTAATGGGTCATGACAAGCGAAAAATTTTACTCCGAAGCGAACGATGACTTGACTTCTTCAAAAACCAGATCGGGCCAGTTCGATCGGGATCGACTCTTACAAAGTCTCTTTATTTCTATCGTTACTCCTGTTTATTCTTTACTTTCTAAATTCACTAGCAGACCCGGCAGTCGTCGTCCTGCCTGCTGATTTGGGGACATTATGACAGCAGCACCATCTACCCGGTTCAATTGTGTCGGTCCAGCTGACGTGTGCCATCACCGCTGTGATTGTGTCGCGCGAGAGTTTTCATTACGCTATAACTCGTTAGATATCGATTTGATATATATATGTTACAAGACGCCTTGCTAAAAACCTGCGGCAAGTGCCTGAGTCAAATAATATTTTTTTTTATGTATGTAACTGTTTTTATTTATGTTTACCGTGGCGTGCCGGCAGTAGACCCTACTCTCTTGCCCGTGGATGTAGTAATCATCTGCATAGGGTTATCCCAGAAAGATGGGAAGCAGGTCTTTCTGTGTATCTTCATTCCGTACTGCGTTCGCCAACCCGCCCGCCAAGCGTGGCGAGTATGGCAACGACCCTCTAATGATCTTAGAGATTCTTGAGGGAGGCCTAACTACAGCGACAGAAGACAGACAGCGAGTCTATAGCAAAATAATTATAATACGCTGCCTTTCCTCCACACAATGTTATTAGTAACTATCAATATGTAATATATATATAATAATATGTAATATATATATAAAAAAAGCAAATTGTTTTAAACGCACAGGTAGGCGTACGTCTGACCTACAGACAGCCTGGCGGAAAAACGAACAAGTGCGCTCAGATTTTTAAGATCCTTAGATAGAGGGATTTGAATAGCTTAACATTTATGAAATCAAAATTAAGTATTATACATTTAGTGTTAGTTTATTTACCTAAAATGTGTCCCACTGCTGGGTAAAAACCGTCCCGTCTCCTAAATCTCACGATCACCGGCCGCTTCCTACCTCTCCTAGTCAGTAACACTAAACTAAACAATGCCGGTTGGTTGAATTTTGTTAATTGGGGTAGTTGTTGAGATATGCCCCTTATCACAAAAACCACCCAATTGTCGAAATATTTTTTTTTTATCCAAACTTAGTTTCTCAGAAATTTCAAAAATAGGAAGAAAGACGCCTTCGCTTTGCTGCGGTAAAGTTTAAAATTAAGTTAAATTAAGACGAATGCATGTGCCAAGACAAACCTCGTACGATTTTTATGGCACTGATTTTTTAGAACTGTACGTTTTTAAGAACAAATTAAAAAAAGAAAATACATAAATTGCCGTGGGGTGCCGGCAGTAGAATGTTGCTCCTCCTCTCTTGCCCGTGGATGCAGTAGGAGCCTGCTAAGAGCTACCCCCGGAAGATGGGCAGCAGAGTCATTCCGTGTATCAACATCCCATACTGCGCTCGCCAACCCGCCTGCCAAGCGTGGTGAGTATGGCAACTGCCCCTTATGGGCATCCATGGGGGAGGCCTGCGTTCAGTAGTGGACGTTTTACGGCTGATATGATGATGAAATACATAAATTATCGAGAACCCGTAACACACCGCGGGTCAATCTTGCCCGAATATTTTCGGCATTGCAACCGCAAGGTCAAATATATTAGTCTGTCTGAACTAATTAGTCACGTCAAAAACTAATGGAGATGTAATTCATTTAGCGTTTTTGCAAAGCGTGATCGACGATGCACCTTTACTCAATGCGACTGTTTAAGGCGAAGTGGCATCGTAACGGCCAACCGCCGGTACACAAAACTCAAACTCAATAACCTGTGTACTTGTAACCTGTAACTTTATCTAATTGATTTAATTTTTTTTTCAAACAATGTAAATACGAGTACCTGCTTAAATCTCGCGTCAAGCTTTTTTATTACATAAATTGTGCTAAGACGTTTTAAGTTGACATTAAACCTTAATGGAAAATGTTTATTTTATTATTTTTAGTAGGTAAGTACGTTTAAATAAAAGCTTGTTTGTTATTTTTTTTACTTTTAATTTATTTTTTACTTTTCAGTTATCACTGTAGTTGGTTTCTTGTTTGTTCATCTCATGCCCGCCATGTTTGATTTAGAGTGAATCATATATGTAATTTTTCGCTTAACTCTTAGCAAGCCCTTTATTTGATATCCATATAGTAAAAGTGCATTAATAAAATAACTAGTCCGCCATCTTGGGTATTCTGCCATATTGGATTTAGAGTGACGTTATTTAATTTTTCTAATTAGTCCGCCATCTTGAGTATACCGCCATGTTGGATTTGGAGTGATGTCATTTAATTTTTCGAGTAACTCTCAGCAAGGCCTTTCATTTGATACCCATATTATTGGAGTGCATTAAGAATAACTAGTCCGCCATCTTGGATGTTCCGCCATGTTGGATTCAGAGTATCGTCATTTCATTTTCGAATTATTCTCAGCAAGCCCTCTCATTTGATACCCGTATTGTAGGAGTCCATTAAAAATAACTAATCCGCCATCTTTGGTGTTTCGCCGTGTTGGATTCAGAGTGACGTCATTTAATTTTTTTGAGTTTTTTTTGTCAAAAACCGCTGTTTAACTGTTGATTAATTTAACTAGCGTTTATGAGTAAGCAGGCATTATATAATCACCTACTTTGGCTCCCACTTCACCTTAACAATGTGACTGGTTCACATAGCATGTGATCATTTGTATTAGGTTTCATTTGAGAACGCATTTGTTAGCGGTGAGGTAGGACAGCTTAAAATAATTGTATTGGCTTTAATAGTGTTTCACGGTAATTGATTAGCTCTGGGCTTTTGTAGGACAAATGTAGGTTGATGTTGCGAGAACAAAACATTGCAGTAAGAACATTATTGTAATGGTAAGTGATTCTGGTTGTTGTGTTTTATAATTCCGTGTAATATTTGTTTTGGCAATCATCTCACAGATCTCCACGATACAGGCTCAAAGTCAATTAGTCTTTATTCAATACAGCAAAAAGGTCATAGAATAGTCAGTTGTCAAAAACAAAACACGTTTAAATTGTTTCACTTTCAAAATTAACGTGAGATATACTATTCATTTTGTAAAAACGGGAATTACTCACGTAGTATTGTAACGTCGAAGATTATTCCGTCAGTGTCGTGTCGGCCCCACGCGCGGACGGGCATTCAATCCCATGATGATGATTTTCTTGAAAAATCGAAACGTGTCGGAATAATCTTCGACGTTACAATACTACGTGAGTAATTCCCGTTTTTACAAAATGAATAGGTTTAAATTGAATAAAGCACATACTTAAAGTCGTCATGCTTGCCTAGTGTGGTGACCGTGGCCTATACGATCTCATCTTTCAACATTATCAGGTAGGTTTATTAGGTAAGACATTGTTAATTAAACAAAATATTTTGTATTTATAGCGTTCGTCTTATCGAACATTTTTGCATCAAAGATATGAGAAATAATTTGTTGAAGCTTTCGTCAGATACCCATATTTGACAGTAAATGTCAAAAAATACATAATAATCCGCCATCTTGTGGCGGCGGCCATTTTGAAAGTTTCGCATATTGTATTATCACCGGAACTAAAGGTGTACCTATGCAAGTCAGCTAAATAAGATGTCAGAAAGTGGTACAAAATTTTGTTTCCAAGATTTTGGCCGAAAAACATTTCAACTTAATTAAGAACTTAAGAACTTAATCGAGGGAATCGATAACCTGTCAAAAATATCATCATTATCTACTTCGGCTTCCACTTCACCTTAACAATGTGTCTGTTTCAAATTGCATGTAATCATTTGTTGCATTAGGTATCAATTGTTAGCGTTAGCGTTATTGAACGCATTTGTTAGCGTTAAGGTAGGATAGCTTAAAATAATTGTATTACCTTCCATAGCGTTTCACGGTAATTGTTTAGCTCTGGATTTTTGTAGGGCGAATGTAGGTCGATGTTTCGAGTACAAAACATTAAAAAGAATAAGAAGAAGAAATTAGAAGAAAAAACTTACTATAATAGTTAGTCAAATATTCTTTCGTTGGTAACTAACATGCATTTTTCTTGTATAATAGCAACTGCCTTATTATTTCAGAATATATCATTTTTAATTTCCAAAAAGGATCCGTTTAGTTCTGTTGTCCAAAAAAAATACACCGCGAACTAGCCCGCCCCGCTTAACGTGGAGAAACGGCAAACAGGTAAAAATACTCAAATGACGAGATAAGTGCCAACGGTTTCGATTCATTGGGATAATCTTCATCTGATTGAATATGTTCCCCGATGCATGCTCGACTTTTTTGTAGGCTTTGTTCCAACTTCCAGCATTGGGACACTGGACAAAAGCCTCCTCTGTTTTCCTCCAATTATCCCTGTCCGTACATGAACCAAACCCTAAGGAACACGTAGATTAGAGATTCGCGGGCGTGACATTTTATATTTTTCAGAAGGGGCGTGTGGAACAAAATCGTTCGGGATCCCCTGAGACAGATCATTCATCATTTCAGCTGTAAAACATCCACTACTGAACACAGGCCTCTCTCATAGATCTCCATGAGGGGTAGTTGCCATATTCACCACGCATGACAGGCGGGTTGGCGAGCACAGTATGGGATATTCATACACGGAAAAACGCTACTGCCCATTTTCCGTAGGTATCCCTTGACAGATCTGACGATACGATAGTTTTATTGCTGACGTCACTTACCGGTTCTGTATCGCCCTGACTGTCCTTGCCCAGTCCCTCGCCCTTCGACCAGCCCATTTTCTGTAGCAGCTTGAAGCCTTTGTTCTCGGTGGATATTGACCTGAGTAATGTTTAGAATGTTAATTTTCTGGTCATCAGAAAGTTCTTCTCCTCGATTGCCAGAAGATCCGACGTTTAGATGTCTTTGATTCAAGCCATTTAAAGCCACACACTTCATTACCCTGAACATGACCTTAATCTTTGCCAAATAAGTTCTAACGAGAATCAATTCTCGATGCTGTTGTTTCCTTTTGAATGCCTATACGAGCCTCGTACATTGGCCTACATAATTCTGTCAATCTAGCATTTACGCCATGTGTAGTTTTACCTGCAAAATCACTGAGCAATCAGTTCGCCTTTCGCTATCCAACCGAGCGCGTCTCATTAACATCATCAGTAGTATAAGTTCTTTAAAATATACATACATACATACATATAATCACGCCTTTTTCCCGTAGGGGTAGGCAGAGACCACTTCGTTCCACTTTCTACGATCCTTACATACTTGTTTCGCTTCGTCCACTTTCATTATTCCCTTCATACATGCTCTTCGGTTTAGGGTACTCTTGACCTGGCCTTTTTTCAAGACGTCCCTGATTTGGTCTTGAAACGTCCGCCTAGGTCTACCCCTTCCAACACTTTCATTCACACTCGCCTTATACACTTTTTTCGTCAATCGTTCTTCATTCATTCTCTCGACATGGCCAAACCATCTCAGCATACCTTTCTCAATTTTCGTCACTACATCTTCTTTCAGACCACAACGTTTCCTTATCTCACTATTTCTTATCCTGTCACTCAGTTTAACTCCTATCATACTTCTTAACGCTCTCATCTCAACTGCATTTATTCTGTTTTCATGTTTCTTCTGCCATGCCCAACTTTCACTTCCGTACATGAGTGTCGGAACCAACACTCCCTCATGCACAGCCAAACGAGCCTTGTTAGACACCTTCCGACTGTTCATAAAGGAGTGCAAAGCTCCATTAACCATGTTTCCTGCATTCACTCTTCTTTCAATATCACTCTCACACTTTCCATCTCTTGTAAACTTTGAACCCAGATACACGAACTCATTCACCTGTTCAATTTGTTCACCTCCAATCACGATATTGCAGTCTGTCACTGCCTCATCTCTTTCAAACACCATCACTTTCGTCTTCTTTACATTCATCTTCATTCCCTTTCTAACAAAAGATCCACTCATAGCAGTTACCATCTCCTGCAACTCCTCGGCCGAAGACGCAAGTAGTACTTGGTCATCAGCATAGAGAAAACATTTGACGAGTAACTCATTCATTCTCAACCCACTTTCATTCTCTTTTAAATCTGTCAAGCAATTGTTCATGAACAGACTAAACAGCCACGGTGACGCTACACATCCCTGTCTAACACCTTTTTCGATATTAAACCATTCAGTGAATGCCCCGTTTATCCTTACACAAGCACTAGAATATACCAGTAAAATATACCAGTTAAAATTTTACTAGCGGTGTTTTTTCTGATAATATCGAACTATATTACTTATTGCCAGGGTGTGCGACCGTACAATGCCAGAAAATGATTATGCTAAACTGAACCATAAACTGTATTCAATAAGGTCTAACCTACCTGTATAACGAAGTGGAATCAGTCTTCACAGAGTGATGAGAGGAACCAACAGTCTCCCTTCTCGTCTGTGCTCTGTCGTGGTAAGGTGTCTCTTCTACAGTCGAGCCATTTCAACGAGAAATGGTTATGCTAAACAGAAACATTCTTCTTCTATTCAATAAGGTCTAACTTACGTGTATAAAGAAGTGGATTCAGTCTTCACAGAGTGGTAAAAGGAACCAACAGTCTTCTCGTTTGTGCTCTGTCGTTGTAAGGTTTCTCTTCAATTGCTAGAAGTTGCGGTGCGTATATCGTCCGTCGGATTCATTACCGGAACATTTCCGAAATCACGTGTTTTGAGATAAGTATGCAGTTTGCTAGGGAATTGAATATTCTTTCCAAAGCACTAATGGTACAACTCAAATTTTGGTTCTATTTGACAGAAAACTATTTATTCCGGTAAAGAAAAGTAGATTTTAGTAATCTCTTTGTAACTTCAACCCTCAATTACTCAGAACAGTATAATTTTGAAATGTTCCATTACTGTTTCCGACCGACGATATATTCTATAGTTGAGCCATTTCAAGCGACACATGTTTATGCTAAACCGAACCTAATCCTGTACCAATTAATATCTAACTTACGTGTCTAAAGAAGTGGATTCAGTCTTCGCAGAGTGATGAGAGGAACCAACAGTCTCCCTTCTCGCCTGTGCTCTGTCGTTGTAAGGTTTCTCTTCAATTGCTAGAAGTTGTGGCGCGTAGATATTCTTAAGTCGAGCCAGTTCCAGCTCGTGTTGCTTCTTAACGCTGCACGTTCGTGTGTAGGCGGCTTTCTTTTCTTTTTCCTCCGCTGATGGGATAATGTAATTAATTTAGTTTATATTTCTATGTAATGCCGTGGGGTGCCGGCAGCAGAATGTTACACCTCTTCTCATGCCCGTAGATGCAGTTAGAGCCTGCTAAGGGATACCTCCGGAAGATAGCAGCAGGGTCTTTCCGTGTATCAACATCTCGAACTGCGCTCTTCAACCCGCCTGCCAAGCGTAGTAAGTATGGCAACTACCCCTCATGGAGATCCATGAGGGAGGCCTGTGCTCAGTAGTGGACGTTTTGCGGCTGAAATGATGATGATATTTCCATAGTCCGTAAAACTTAGCTTGATCGCTGCGACGGCTGTCATCAAAATCCCGCCCATCAACAACTTAATTCTGTAACGGTACGAATTACCCGTGGCAAAGTCATACTTTATGGGTGGGACTGAACGAAAAGTGATGTGCAATGTCGATTTGACGCCGTGGGGTGCCGGCAGTAGAATAATACCCCTCCTCTCATGCCCATGGATGCAGTGAGAGGCTGCTAAGGGATACCTCCGGAAGATGGGCAGCAGCGTCTATCCGTGTATCAACATCCCATACTGCGCTCACCAACCCGCCTGCCAAGCGTGGTGAGAATGGCAACTACCCCTCATGGAGATCCATGAGGGAGACCTGTGTTCATCAGTGGACGTTTTATGGCTGAAATGATGAATGTCGATTTGTCATCGCAACCAACGCGGCGTACACCGTCTATTTTCAACATCGTCCCAGCCCTATTCGTCTTTTCTTAAATGAAAATCAATGAATCCTGAACAGTCGTACGCCTAAAGTTGTTCTTTGGTGTGGTAAGAATCACTCCCATTTAGGACTGTACTGCAATATGTGTCCTAAGCTAAATAGCTTAGGACACATATTACAGTACAGTCCAGCAGGGCTAGCATGGCCGGAGATATTTTATCCACGGGGAGAGGACAAAATACTATTCCCCTCTGTCAATTTTGTCCACCCTCCGAGCATGGCGACATGGGTGGATAAACTATTCACGGTGGACAAACCAGGGGAAACGAAAGCTATAGGCGGTGGGTGAGTATCCACGTCTAATGTCAAAAAGTGATGTAATTCTCTTTCCCCCTGTTGCCGTGCTTTGGAAGGTGGATAAAATAATTTTATCCATTGTCAGTGGAAATAACCGGTGGGTAAAAGTTTTATCCCCAGCCCATGCTAGACCTGCTGTATAGACAATGATTTGTGAACTTACTCTCCATTATGAGGCCGGGCTCGCAGTGCCCGCACGTGTCGTTGCCGGGGTGTATGTGGCATAGGAGCTTCGTTTCCCCCAACTGTATGGTACTGCCGTGGAGTATCTACAGATAAATAATTAAATTTAATACATACTTCAACAAAAAAAACTGACTCCAATGATAAAATTATACTATACTTTTTCCTTTTTCTAATAATTTTTCTTAATTAAATTGTATGAAAACATAAATCGAACACAAATTTGCAGCGCCCTAACAGGGTTCATGTAATTACCTATAATATGAAAATGATTTTATTTTATTTGCAACAACATAGGAAACTTAAAGTAGTTACAGTGTTATAATTAAGAAATGTCTAGCATAATAGACCTCTCCTTATACTGTTGTAGAAGTTGTGGAAGTCTCCTTATATTGTTGGAAGATGAGACCGTAAAAAGTATTCTACGCTCTCCACACTAGGCAAGCCTGTATCGTGGAGACCAGTGAGATATTAACAAAATAATATTACCCGGAATTATAAAATTATCTATACAGTATATAATAAACAAAAACACAGAACTAAACGACTAAACGGTATGTATTGCTTAGACTTAATACAAACCTGTACATGATGCAATAAATAAATACAAATATGTACAAATACAAAAACCTCAACGTGTTGCTGAAAATACCCAAAACTGGTCGTAAGTACTACCCTCGGTTTATCATGGATCACATCATCAGAACTCGATCCCAAAGAGAACAGTAAAAAAAGTAAGCCAACAAAATAAAGGGTAACAAAAACCCAACCGCTAGTTTAAATTTAAGGCATAAAACTATACCCGGACGGACTCCAGTAGACACTATTAGGATTAGAGTTCCGTAAAAAATGGGACTTAATTGAAAGTGTATCTCATCATTACAGCCGTAAAACTTCCACTACTGAACACAGGCCTCCCTCACGGATCTCCATGAGGGGTAGTTGCCATACTCACCACGCTTGGCAGGCGGGTAGGCGATCACACGGAAAGACGCTGTTGCCCATCTTCCGGAGGTATCCCTTAGCAGGCTCTTACTGCATCCGCGGGCATGAAAGGAGGGGTAACATTCTACTGACGGCACCCCACGGCACTTGTACAAAGTGTATCTATTCGAACTCAAATCGGTTCATAGACGACGAAGTTCTGAGGTAACAAAGATTTATAAAAAATATATGTATGTATACATATATGAGCTAGACTTCTTTTTGTATAGACTGGCTTCAACAAGCTCAAGACTGTATAAGTGGAAGGAGGGAACCCTGAACCTTGCCCTGCAGTGGGAAACATCAGGCTTATAAATAAATAAAACCGGGCAAGAGCGAGTCGGACTCGCGCACCGAGGGTTCCGTGCCATCATACAATATAATATATGAAAAAGGCGGTTTTATATTTGTTGGAGAACCTTGACAGCGCCATCTCTTGTCTGATAGCGGAACTTATGTAGATTTTTTACACTTTCGATGATTTCTAAAAAAGTATGCTATGTAGAGAGATTGTAATAAATTTCCTCTAATCTTTACATACACTTCTAATAGCAATAAAAGTTTCAGAGGTTTATCTCCGCAAACTTCGGAGATAAGGGGGGGGGGGAACGCTATTTTTTTCAATATTTTTGTACATAACTCAAAAACTATATGACTTAAAGGAAAACTAAAAATTGTTTATTAATGTGCAAAAGAATACCTTTCATATGATACCCCACATCACCTAGTAACTTTCCAAAAATTTTGAAAACGCCCCTTCCACCCCCATTGTCTAAAAAACTATGCAAATTAGAGAGTTCGCTATAATTTTCCTATAAAGTTTACATATACTTCTATTAACTATAAAAGTATGACGGGTTTATCTTTGCAAACTTCGGAGATAAGGGGGGGGGGAACGGTCGTTTTTTCGACATTTTTGTAAATAACTCAAAAACTATATGACTTAAAGAAAAACTAAAAACTGTTTGTTGATGTGCAAATGAATACCTTTCATATGATACCCCACATCACCTATTAACATCACAAAATTTTTGAAAACCCCCTTTCCACCCCCCTTGTCTAAAAAACTATGCAAATTAGAGAGTTCGCTATAATTTTCCTATAAAGTTTACATACACTTCTATTAGCTTTAAAAGTATCACGGGTTTATCTCTGCAAACTTCGGAGATAAGGGGGGGGAATGGTCGTTTTTTCAACATTTTTGTAAATAACTCAAAAACGATATGATTTAAAGGAAAACTAAAAACTGTCTATTAATTTGCAAATGAATACCTTTCATATGATACCCCACACGGCCTAGTAACTTCACTTAAAATTTTTGAGATCCCCTATCCGCCCCCCTGCAATCAAAATAAGAATATTTTTTAACATTTTTATATACGCTATATTAGTAAAAAAGCGTTGTCTTTTACCATTTTAAATTTCAAGACGATAGCATCAGTAGTTCTCGAGATATCCATGTGTGACAGACAGACAGACAGACAGACAGAGTGATTCTATAAGGGTTCCTTTTTACCATTTTGGTCCGGAACCCTAACTAGCTTCTGCCCGCGACTTCGTCCGCGTGGAATAGTTACTTTCGGCTAACGCTAACTCTAACCCGCGTCATCGTTTACGTAGAAGGTGAAAATATTTTTAAGTAATACCTACGTTAAGCGTTATTTTAAGTACCTACAGCACTCTTTTATCAGTAAGAATGGAACTTTAAAACGTTAGGTAAAAGTACTGGGTCTTATAATCTTATATCATGTAGATTGTAGGTTATTCTAAAAATAAAATAATAAATAACAGACGACTTGAAAACCTCCTATTTTGAAATCTGTTAAAAATTGCAACAAAGTAGCATAATTTGTAAACAACTCACATCCATTGGAGGGCTGATTTCCGCACTCTCCGACATGCGATTGCCGTTAAGTACGGTCCCGTTCTTAGAGCCTAAGTCCGTGGCTACGTATACGCTCCTCTGCATGTCATATCGCACGTCCAGGTGGTTCTGAAACAAGAATTATTATGCTAGATTACTATTTATAATTTTTCTGCAACCTATACTAATTTAAAAGGGCAATACACTAATATCACATAATAGTGTTTTGCCATAACTAAATAGCACCATTACTGCGAGGACTGGAAAGGTAAAACATTTTTTTAAGATATATCACTTATTTCCAAAAATATCGCATTGAAAGTAATATAAATAGATAGATAATTAAAAATACTTTTAAATAATTCCAAACACTACATGCTTTAGAAAAGAGATGAAAGAACTATCGAATGAAAACCGAAAGAAGTTTATTTGCGTGTTTACTCAAATTGGACTTTTTCAACTTACAGTGGTTAGTATAGTAGTTAACTTCAACTTATTGGCTTTACACGGCAGTATACTTTCCCATAGGGATAAGAGGAACCTCCGGAAAATGGGCAGCAGTCTTTACGTGTATCAACCAACATCCTGTACTGCGTCCGTCTGCTCAGCGTAGCGAGTAAGACTACAACCCTCTCATGATCTTGGAGATACATGAGAAGTCCAGTCGTGCGGCTGAAATTATCATACTGTCCCAAAGGGCAAAAGCAAATCCCATGATGCTTTTAAGAATCACGTTTGCACGCTAATCAATCCTGAATGTATTTATACCACGCCAGCATCTTCTACGCCTGCCTTGAATCGCAATCTTTGCAATAGAGCTTATTTTAAAATATAGGATTACCTAGAGGACAAAATCACTTGGGAAGAAATCTGCTCCAACTCCGTCAAACGCAACATAAGACAAAATAAAGTTGTTAAATGATGACTATAGCGACCGAGTTAGGTTCTTCTGTTCGCTTCTTTTCCTAACTCGCTTTTCTGAAGTGAACAGGTTAAATTATGTTTTATACAGGTTCTTTTTTCTATTACATAACTGTTGTTTTATTTTCTAATTTGTGACGCGTCAATATGGCGGCCGCACTGAATAAAGTATTTTTTGAATTTGAATTTAATATTATGGGAGCAAGCACTGGAGACAAGTCTGTCTCTCTGACAGTCACTTGCATGCAAGTTGAATGGTGAGACACAAAACTGTTAAAGCTTACCCTAGAACCATTTTTAAAACACCCTATATAAGTATAGCATGTTGTTCTCCCTCTCTGCCGATCGTGCCGCCATCTTTTGTGAAGAGTGCCCATATCCAGTTTGGGCAGGATCGTCTTTCTGACAAACACTCGCATGCAAGGTGAATGGTTAACTATTTTCGCTTCCCAAGGCTGTCAAATCAATGCTATAAAAAATTACACCTTACCCTTGAAACATTATTGTCCTTTATCAGTATAGCATGTTGTTCTCCCTCTCTGCCGATCGTGCCGCCATCTTTGGTGAAGAGTGCCCACTTTCAGTTTGGGCAGGATCGTTTTTTTGACAATCACTCGCATGCCAGGTGAATGGTTAAATGCTTCCCAAGGCTGTCAAATCAATGCTATAAAAATTACACCTTACCCTTGAAACATTATTGTCCTTTATCAGTATAGCATGTTGTTCTCCCTCTCTGCCGATCGTGCCGCCATCTTTGGTGATGAGGAAGAGAGTGCCCACTTTCAGTTTGGGTAGGTCTGTCTCTCTGACTATCACTCGCATGCACGGTGGGTGGTGTTTCGCTATAGCATCTGAGAAATAATGTTTACTAACTATACAAGCGTCTAAAATTGTCAACTGTCTAGCCATCACGGTTCATGAGATACAGCCTGGTGACAGACAAACGGACATACAGACAGATAGACGGTAGATGTAGTCTTAGTAATCAGGTCCCGTTTTTACCCTTTGGATACGGAACCCTAAAAACCACCTTGACATCAGAGTAAGGACCCTAACAAGGCCACAATACAAGCAACACATTGGGTTTTTTTTACGACTTAAAGAGAGTAAATTGTCTGTACTTTATGACTTGGACTGTACTATTGATGGCTGTATAACTTGTGAAGCTTGTAACAAACATTTTTGACTAACTTATTTTAGTTGAGGTTATTTTCGTAAATCATTGTAACCTTTTGAGAGATAATCTGTCATCATGTCAGCCATAGGACTGCTGTCCACATCCACTGCTGGATATAGGCCTTCCTCATGGATCTCCAAAATCATAATTATTGCCATACTCGCCACGCTTGGCGAAACTTATCTAAATACTTAACCATCTTAAACGATTATTTAATACTAAGCAATACATGTTACTGTAAAAACGGAGAATATATAGCTTGTTACAAACATATTATCTGATTAACTTATAGGTTTGCATTTGAATTGCATTTGTATATTATTTCTTGCAAAAATGTAAACGTCATTAAACCTGGGTACTTTGTACATGTTGGGTACTCCCAACAAGTAAGACCATGGTCGAATCTTTTTTAAACTTTCGCGATCACAATACATTATTAAAATATGGGATTATCGAGTATTTATCGCGTAATTACCTTTATTTTGGGGACCAGGTGCAATCCGGTCGAAACCTCGGGAATAAAATAAAGGTAATTACGCGATAAATACCCGATAATCCCATATTTTAATAACATGGTCGAATCCTTGTTCAAGAACAACAATTTTAATTTCACTGTAATAACAAATAGTTTTACAAAATACATTTGAGTAAAAATATTAGGTCGTTACGTTACATATAAAATTGGCGTTTTAACGTACTGGTCACTTTGATATTAAGTAACTTCTCTTTAGTTAGGAATTCCAAATTAAAATTTATACAGCTATTTATTTACTCATGCATTTGTGTTTCGAAAACCATAATTCATTTGTTTTTCCTCTTTTGTATTTTTTCTTTGCTTCACTCAGTTTACAAAATGGAAAACTTGATATATCGCTTTATTTATGAGTACGAGTTCCACCGTGGCACTCCTGTCGGCGATTAGTTCCTCCAGTGCTGCAGAAACGGGTCGAAGGATTGGATTTGGAATTATGTGTATGGCGGCGGTATCGCAAAAGAAAACACAGTGCGTTTTGCGTTTTTATTTCCAACGTTTGCGTTCTGGAAATTTCGACCTGCAGAACAAGCCCCGTGGACGGCCGGAGACCTAATTTGATAATCAAGGATTGAAGGCTATTGTGGAAGCGGATCCATCGCAAACCACGCCCGAGTTAGCTGCAGGCTGCGGTGTTAGTGATAATACTATTTTAATCCACTTGAAGCAAATTGGGAAGGTGAAAAAGCTTGAAAGGTGGGTACCTCACGAATTGAGTGAAGCAAATCGACAAACGTGCGCCAACAAATCTGGCCAGATGAGAACGGCAGACGACTATTGTCAGCAACTGCAAACCATGATGGAAAAGCTAGCTGCTAAACAACCGAGGCTGGTCAATCGCTCTAGGCCACTGCTGCTTCAGGACAACGCTAGACGTTAGAGGAGCTTCAATTGGAATGTCTAAGACATCCGACCTTGCTCCAACAAATTACCATTTTTTTCAAAATTTGGATAACTTCTTGCAAGGGAAAAAATTCAGCTCCGGGCTTGGACTGCCCCAGTCCAAACCGCCTTCAAAGATTTTATTGATTCCCGTCCGAATGTTTTTTTTTAGTAAAGGGATCAATGAACTACCTATGAGGTGGCAAAAGTGCATAGATAGCAATGGTACATACTTTGGTTAATTAAATATTTTATGCAAAAAACAAATCGACTTTATGTTCCACTCATACAAAACGCCAATTTCATATGTAACCTATTATAATTATATTATTTGATATTAAGGCATTTTATAAAAACTGGTCCATTTTGATTAGCAAGTAACAATTTTTCCATCGCATAAAAAAGCAGAAATCTGGCAGGAAACTGTCCAAGACACACCAAAATGGCGACATCTATGGAGAGCACTTCGGGTGCACAATTTCACCCACTGCTGGGTATAAGACCTCCCTAGGTTTGTGCCATCCACCACAATCCTGTGCCAGTATCTGTCGCATCCATTGACGCCCCGCGATGTGTACTAGGTCGTCGCCCACCTCGCCACCGGTCGCCCGACACTTCTATGCCCCATGATCGGCCACCATTCTGTTGATGCCTTGCTCCAGTTGTTGTCTTGCTTCACCTGTCATCACCACGCCTTGCAAGGTGTGATGACCACAGATGCAACACCAGAGCCATAGGAGTAAATAAATAAAAAAAAACTGGTGTTTAGTTTGTTTACCCTCATCATCAACCGATGCTGTGCTGGCATTAGATGAACTATCATCATCATCATCACTAGCCGAGTCACTGCATTCTCCATCTTCCAACTCTCCATCTTCTTTCTTCTCTTCACTTACTTCACTTACAGTTTCTTTTGGACTACCCTCATTGTTTACAAAAATATCTGCTGGTTCTTTCTTATCTTTTGTATTATCCTCTATATTTTCGTCTTTATTCCCATCTTCAGTGAATTCATTCTTCTTGTCATCTTTATTTCCTAATTCTGTGGGTTCATTTTTCTTGTCATCTTTATTCCCTTCTTCTGTGGGTTCATTCTTCTTTGTTATCTTAATCTTCCTTCTCTTAGACTTCTTGGTATCTTCATTGTCCTGTAAAACGATATTGCAGTTTGATATTGGGGAGAAACTGGGGATCATAGTATTTACCTAAGGCGTTTGGGCCTCGTAAGGAGACCTGTGATAGGGTTTTCGTCAGGTGTTCAATGTCTTCCTTATTCCGCTCCTGTAAAATAAACATACATGTAATCATTTGGTAATCAATCCATATAAGGATATTTTAAAGGGTATGGATCTTACCAATAACCTAATAAATATAGTTGTTCCTAAAATAGTAGATTTCTAACGAAAATAGTAGATCTGTCAATAGAGTTGAATCACCAAGTAGAATCTGGTTCTAGCTGGTTGTTTTTGTAACACAACCAGAACCTAATCTAGTTTTTTTACGACGGGGTTTTACCTAGTTTTGGCGATTCAATTTCGGTGACAGATCTACTATTTTAGGAACAAATATATATATTATTATGTATAAGGTCAGCACAAGCTTACCGGAAATAATCAGCCGGCCAATAGTTTGGATTGAAATAAACACATTATATATGAACATATGAAGGTTGTAGGCACCTTTATACGCTTAGGGATGTCTTATGCAACAGTGTAAAATACTTTTTTCGACAAACTGGGAACTTTAACTTAGTCGATTTTCTCAGATTTTTTCTATCAATTTTTTTTTTATAATTCTTTTCATACTATTGGCCAGCTGATTATTTCCGGTAAGCTTGTGCTGACCCTATATATTAGGATATTGCAGAATAGTGAAAAAATCTATACATTGGTGAATGAAAATATACTTGCCAATTAATACATTTCTCTGCCTGTTTGATATACCTGCATAGTAATTATTTCATATCCTAGAATTACTAAGCAGAGGAAATAAAAAAAATGGTACAATCATATTTTTTGTGAACTATCAAGAGAAACCTATTAATGGCTGTTCCTATATTATTTAAGTGTAGGTACCGTATATGTTTTATTTTTGTAGCTGTTGTTTTTTTTATATTATTAATAAAATTCAAATACCAGTTTAATAGATGACTAAAATTTACCCTTTTAAGTTGTTTCCGAGCTTTCTTCTTCTGGTGCGCGAGGAGATTAGCATTGACAGCACTTGTATCAGGGTACGAGTGGAACTGAAACTGCTGCTTCTCTTCAGAATAGTAATAGTAGCAGTTGGTGTCGGTATGGTAGTACAGACCTAGCTCCTGGAAAACAACACAATACTAGTCAAATTTGAGGTAAATAATACTGGAAAATGAGGACAGTAAACTTTTGTGTGTCGGCCAATTATATCATAGGCAAAGACCTCTCCCAAATCCTACCAGCAGTAAATTATTAGAAATTAATTTGAGGCTCAAAGTACAACAACATAATTAATGAATGAATATGAGCAAATATTAAATTTCATCATCATCATGAGTGTTACTAGTACTAGTAGTAGTAACCCACCTGCCTAGAGTGGGTAGTAGCTTACTACCCACTCTTGGCAGGTGGGTTGTTGAGTGAAGTACTGGAGATAGATACAAAAAAAGACACTGCCCATCTTCTGGATCCCTTGGCAGATACTGCATCTACAGACAAGTGAGGATGGGCAACATTCTACTGTTGGCACCCCACATTAAATTTAATTTTCTTCAATTGCCTGGTTAGATATTTTTGTGGGTTTATTTCATAGCTACACATAATATGTAAGAAAATTATTCTTATTTGAAAATTGACAACTGATAATGTTGTTCTCTACAAGAATATGATTACATACTCACAGAATTATAATAATATCCAGTCTTATAATCATAGTACATGCCGGCAGACTCCACATAAACCATACCAGATTGTTGAATTGCACTCTGTGCTACTTCTTTCACCTGATCCGAAATACTCTTTTCTTTATCCCCATTATCATTCAAATTCCATCCTGATTTATTCTCAAACTCTGTTAGAGCATTTAATGCTGCTTCTTTTACTTGTTCTGCAATGCTTTTTTCACTGTCACCACATTTCCATACATTTTTTAAATGGTCTATGTCTTCCAGACTTTGTTTCTCTGGGTTATCAGTATCTTGGACAATGTTTTCATCAAGTGTGTTTTTAGACAGCTTCTTAGTATCCGAGCTTTTTAAAGTTTGAGTAGATGAGTCATTAAATTCTTTGGGTTTAGAAACTACATCTGTATTACAGGCCTTTTCATCAGACAACTTTGGAGTAGCCTGAAAAATATGAAAGAGACAATATTATGTGAAATGGAGTAGCTATTTTTATATAAATCAATAAGTAGTACAGATGTTAACTGATGATTTAAAGCAAATGTAGAAGGCCAATACTGGTAAAGCAAAGAATTATTTTGAGAGTAGGGTTAATTACTTACATCATGTTTTAAGCGATGTTTTAAAGATTTTATCTCTGAATTTCTTCGTCGTATCATCTGGCGCATTTTGAGAATCAGCTGCATTAGTTTAGGCCTATATTTCAAAGATAAACGTAAAGTTTTCCATTTGTTTTTGTTGGTAGTTTTCCGGGCGGTTTCGGCCATAGTTTAAAGCTTGCTTATTGGACAAACTGAAGATCTTTATAGTAAGTATGTGAATAGCCAGACAAAACTTTGGAAATAATTCAAGCTTGTACCGTGAAACAAACTTCGGCTTTTTCTAATTTGCTTTTTCCGCATTTGAGATTTGAGCAATTTTCAAAACAAAACACACACTTTGACATTTCAATAAATGACGTTTATATTTTTTAATTTTGACGCTGACTTACCCTTACACTATTTCTTGGCCTACAGTTTTGGACAGCAAAGTAAGATCACGTTTGACCAGCAGATGTCTGCTTTTGCTACTCGCCGCTAGGGGACAGAAAAAACAAAGTCTCAAAACTTGAAAAACAAGTGGGCTTCTGCTAACCATCACTAGATGGCGGCTATAATTAAAATCATTGTGTAAAAAAATAAAGTTCAAAAAACGCAGTTTATAATTTTTTAATTAATTTATTTAAGACTTTCTCGCGCAGTTTATAATTTCATTGGTGTTTATATTTTGTCAATAAGTAGGATAACTTACTAATAAATAGATCCTGTTTTTAGAACAGCATATGTTATGGGTCTAGTGAATGAGAGTTTTAACGCTCAGTAGATCCTTTTTCGCATTTACAAAAAAAATAACTATTAACATCATCGCCATCAGTTTCAGACCGTGTCAACCAACTGCTGGGTGTAGGCCTCCTCCATTCCTTACTACTCCTTCCGGTGTTGGGCCGATCGCATCCAGGTCTTGTTGGTGACCTAAACGATCTCATCCACCCATCTAGCAGGTGGTCTGCCAGCGTTGCGTTAAGGATCATAAATAATGTACATAAATTCTTACCGTAAATTCGTTAGGTTACCGTTATACTGTCAAACAACGTCCAGATAATCCTACCATTGTTAATATATCTGCTGAGTCTAACTGATGGAAGCTAACCGTAACCAGGACTTTTTGAGAACCAAGGATATATCATCTTTAAGAAAATTAAGTGACAGCCTCGCTTTCGTAGCGCAGCGGATGTTCGCGAAGGCGTCACGGACGGCTTTTATGCGATCATTTGTAAGGAAGTCGCTTCTCTACATCAGCGTGTAAGCTGCAGTAGCAGCAGCAGACATTTTTTATCGTCTAGGCTGGCCCACCCAAAATAGCTGGATGAAAATAATGATGGAGTCAAGAATAAAATGAATAAATAATATTGGACAATTCACACAGCATCATAGATTATTTATCAATAACAATAAGGATTCTTGACCCCATTTTAGATTATTTATGAGGAGCTTTTTAATAATTTTTGTTTCTAAACTTTCATCATCATTCACCTCAGCACTAGGACGTCCACTGCTGGACAAAGGCCTCCCTCATGGCCGAGTACTGATCATGAGGGGTCATTGCCATACTCACCACGCTTGGCGAGCGCAGTATGGATGTTAATACATGAAAAGACGCTGCTGCCCATCTTCCAGAGGTATCCCTTGGCAGATTGTTACTGCATCCACGGGTTTCTAATCTGAATGTAATTTCATTAAGCTACATAGGTATTAAAATTTGCTTTACATTCATTGTAATTATTGACATAACTGTCAGTTATGACATGTGTCAAAGAGATCAAGCCGGTAAAACCGTCGTTTAAACTCATGAATCAAGGTAAAGTAGGTAAACAAGTAACAAACCCACATGTAGGTACCTAGCTTCAGTTTTGGTGATTTCTCTATTTCGTAGCTGGTTGCGAGAAAAGGGAATAAAAATTATTGTTTCGCAACCAGTTGCGAAAACGGCCAAAGCGCTTTTTTATTAGGAACTTTGGTCAGGAACGCGGCTACCTTTTGGTATTCTGCAAATTTACTAGTTGCGATAGAACCATCGACGATCTCTTCGACGTCTTAGTGTTTTATGAGATGGGGTCGTTCACCTAACACAGTGGGAAAGGAAAAAAATATAACACATTTATTGTCACTAGAACTTTTATTTTAAAATAAAAAGCTCATTACTTTAAATTACATAAATTATGTATGTGCGTTTAATGAGAGTGATAAAAAACAAATGCTAATAATAATAATGAAATGGTAGATACGGTACGGTTACAAGTGGACAATTTAAGTACTTAAGTTAACACAACAATGTAATGAACATAAACTTGTTATAAGTTGTCCTACAAAAATGTATAATATTTAAACACTAAGAAGATCTATAAATGCAAAACTCTAAATGAGTATACATTAGAAAAAAATACATCCAAATAAAGATTGTTATAGCTCATTCTTCGATAGTCCTTATAGTTTGCACAATTTGTTAATCTTACACCCTATGGTAATTAGACAAGTACAAAATGATATCTTAATACTTATATGTAATCGTATCCTATAACTAGAGTCAGTTGTATAATTAATTAGATAGTCATTAATAGTGTACACTAGCTAGTTCCAATAATCCATGCATTTTTAACAGCGTTTCGTTCCAAACATTCCAGGAAGTAACTTCAACCTACATACATGACTCAACAGTTCACTATCATACCCACGCGCTACTTATTCAAAAATGTATATTATGGTGTATGGAAGATCTACGCTAAAGGCTAAAACGTTACAATTTCGATATGTTTACATATAAATTACATCATTCAACAACTTTTAAACAATGGCACGATGCAGCCAAATCCTATTTATTCCTTACTGTCGTTTTGGTCTATTAGCAAATAATCATAACAGTGTCACGTGTCGCGAGTACAAGCTCGCGTTTTGTGTAAATTGTGTAAAAATGTGTTAAAATACGCTTACAATTTCAACGACTTTAACCTAGCATCTAGTACCTAACACACTACCTCAACAATACAACTAGCACATTGTGGAGTCTCCTGATAATTGAAACGGCAAATGCATGTTTACTATATAAATCGTGATTTTAATTATTTAATTCGTAGTCCCATAATGTACGCGAGTGGTACACAATTCCTTGTAATATTGAGGTTTGTAGTCTTAATTTTATAAATGCATTTTAGATGCAACCGTTGTACATGTAGCCGCAAATAATACCTAAGCTATATATATGTATAATGCACGTCTGTTTATAAATAGCTGTGCATCGCCAGTCGACTAGGCACTTAAAACCGAAAGAAGTACTTATAAGTCTATAAAACATAAGATGATGGCAATCTTATGTAATAAATAAGAATAAACATCGTTATGTGTGCGATAGATGGAATAGTTCACAAAACCCTCGGTTTGATTTCTATTGATCAACAATAACTTTCAAAAGGAAGTCAAAGCACTGATTTAGTTAGCTACACAATTCTAGACTCCGTTGTTCTAGCTTTAAAAATAAGGTATCGATCAGTAGAAATCGAAGCGTCTTTAGCCGAACATCATCCGAGATGTTCGGTTCTCATCCTAAACTATTTGGCAGTGCTTACGGAGGTACGTATGGTGGTGGTTTCCTGTATGTAGGGGTGGCTTTTGGCCTTGGCGGGGTCCGAGAGGCCGCGAAGGGTGGGGGCGGACGGTGGTACGGGGGCGCGTCATCCCCGGAGCGATAATCAGGCGCGGGCGGTAATAAGGGCGGCTTCTCTTCACGCATGATGACAGGGCTTTTGTGTACTGGTTCTGTGTCTCCCCTTTCTTCTAGCTCGTCTTGGAAGATGACGGGGATGCCTTTGGAGCGGAATGCTTGGCGTTCTTCCTCGTCGCCAACGCTCATTTTACCTGGAAATGTTGTTGGTTATTTTAAGGTCAAGCTTTCTATACGATCTAGACAGTATATGGGTCTGTACAGATGGACAGTCTTATTAAACTATCGCGATCAGAACACATATACCTACAGTTTATTACGTTCAATTAACAGGCTTTTATTAGCTTCATTTGTATATGTATGTGTAACGTGTATCTATGTAATGGAATCTTCGAATTTTATTTTGACCCACTTTACGACATCAGATTTAATTCAAACTTTGCATACTTATCAAGGACCATATACCATCCTTATCACTGCAATGACAATGCAATAATTAGGCGTGTTTAATAGTTTTTAATGTAATAATGTATGTAATAATGATGATATATTTTAATAAATGTTTCTACTAGTTTGCACCTAGTCGTAGGATAACACAGGGTAATATAACTGATTTACGTGACAAAATACTTGATTACTCAGGTATTTATAAGATTAAGTATATTCTTAAACAGAACACGTGCCACAAACTCTGATTTCGCAGAACATGCCGCATTCCTGCCAAGATACTGTACAGACCGATTTACTGTCTAGTGGAGTTAAAGCGACGTTGAAATGAATTGCATAATTTATTATCAAAGTAGTAAACTGTGTTTATTATTGTATGAGCAATGAATAGTAGCAAAGAATAAATCTGCCGTGGGATGCCGGCTGCAGAATGATATCTCCTCTCATGTCCGTGGATGCAGTAAGAGCCTGCTAAGGGATCCCTCCGGAAGATGGACAGCAACGTCTTTCCGTGTATCAACATCCCGTACTGCGCTCGCCAACCCGCCTGCCAAGCGTGGTGAGAATGGCAACTACCTCTCATGGAGATCCAAGAGGAAGGCCTGTGTTCAGTAGTGGACGTTTTACGGTTGAAATGATGATTATAGTGAAGGATTATTTCTTCGCTTCTACTAGGCCGTTTGTGTTGGTGAATCAGAAAGTTATGCAATCCATTTCTTAAATTAGGAAATAATGATAATTACTTTTACAGAAAGCTTGGAAATATTTCGTGTTACGACACCTTAAGCCTGTATTATATTACACGGTATTCAGGGACCCTTACCCTAACTAAGAGTGGTGTAATAAGAGTTAGAGCGTAAGGGACCCTAACTAGCGCGACCGCGGCAAGCCTTGCTCCCTAATCGCCCTAACTACCGGGCCCTGAATACCGTGTAGTGTAATACAGCTTTTAGGGCCCATCTATGAATTACGTCACTCAGTAAGGGGGAGTGAGGGGGTCAAAGAAGTATGACATTGTCTGACAATGGATAGGAGGGGTCCTAAAATTCGTGACGTCAGAGTTTTAAACTGTTAAGCGGGACTTATTTAGTATTATACGTTTCGAGTGTCCTCGTGGTCACGGTTAGACTGGTATATTCGTAATGTCACGAAATAATTTAAACGGTAAAAAAACTCGAAACTGCTGTTTTAATAATAATAATAATGCTGGACAAATCACACAACATCATCTAGCCCCAAGCTAAGCAGAGCTTGTGTTATGGGTACTAGAAGACTGATATACTTAAAACATTATACTACATAGATAGATATTTTTATTATATATAGAAAAACACCCAGAACACCCTGAACAAATATCTGCAGATCGTGCAGACATTTGTCCCGAGGCGGGAATCGAACCCGCAACCCCTTGCGTCCCAGGCGGACCTTCGCCCGCTGCGCCACAGAGCTCGTCGAATTGTGTGCAATTTAATATCAAGGAATTATTAAATGTTTTCATTTAATAATTCCTTGATGTTAAATTGCATAATCACATGGTGTTCCTATTTCGTAATTCCTAGATGTGAAATTTCTAAATGTTAGACACCTAGGGAGGGCGAATCTCACAAATGTGACCAGCAGTGACAATGAGTGACGAGGGCGTCAAAGTCATGAAATTCGTGTGACGTAATACATTGATGGCCCTCTTACGACACCTCAGTGTATTTACAAGACAAGCGACAATCCGTGACGTTTATGTTCTATGGTGTAATACAGTGTTTTAAAGCCAACATCTATAATTTTCGTGAATAGCGCTGTGTACGATTTTGATTGAATCACCTTTTATTTATTCATTTGGATTGCTTCCATCTATACAATCAAATCAGGGTGTTAGTAAGCTGTACCAATTTATTCATACAATTTTACGGCTATACTTGAATACTTGTTTAACATTGCTAGTATTAAGGGAAATTTAATTCTGCATTAGGGCTTAAATACAAGTAGAAAATTGGAACAATAACAACAGTCATGGAGGAATCAAGTTAGTTTACGGTTATAAGTTCTGAAAAGTTTACGGTTGTCTGAGACAAATACCGGCTTTCGTCGCGACGATTTCACTGCACGAAACAAACTGCGTCCCACACTCCACGCTTGCGCTACCGTCACACACGCGACCGAAGACGCACGCCTTTTCTAGTCTGAACTAAACCAGATCTCTATAGAGTCTACTCTCTTTAATTTCCACCTGGGAGTCTGAACTTGGTTGTAAGTTCTTATGGAATTGGCACTCAATCTAGACTCAGAGAATAAACAAATTTAATTTACAAAAGAACGTTAAAATCATTCTGAAAAATATTCTAATATACACATCCTATATTGGCTTATTGAAGCGAATAGGATGTGTATACTAGAGTATTTATTTTATTATTTCCGATAAATGATTTTAACGTTTCATTGGAAAGAATTACTACTGCCCATCAAGAATTTTAAATACAATTCAAATTTATATTTAAACACATTGTCATTTCACGTTTAGATGAATTATGCAGAGCCAGCGACGCGTCCGCGTTCTACCGTTGTAATTTAAACACTCATATTAACATAATTGTTTGTTTGCGTCGCCTTGAGGCAGTAGACTTGGCAAGGCCGTACCAGGATTGGCGTATAAGAGCCCTTACCCAAAAGTAGGCGTTACCAAATCAATTAGCTAGTTTAGTGCTATCGAACGCCGACCCTAACCCGTCCACGCCTACGTCCGACATACAAAAACCCCCGTCGATACAATGGTGTCTTACCCGTCATCCTTCGCCTATACAACACAGACGCGATGATCCCAGCTAGCAAGATCATACACACAATCACTACAGCCGGTATTATGAACGTCACCAAGTAGCTGTTATCGGTAGCACTTCCCGCCTTGCTGTTTGAGGAGTTTGGCGAGCCGGCGTACACGGGAACGTTCTTAGTTTGCTTTGTGCTTTGCTCGGCGCAGAGGTTGAGGGGTATCAGCCTTATAGACATGACTTTGAGCTCTTTCAAGTCGAATATGTTGTCGACGTTTTCGCGGAGCGCGCCCGTGTTGGAGCCGCGCTCGTCGATAATCATTTTGCGGAGTTCCTCAATCTCTTTCTTCGGGCAGCGGTCCATTGGTAGGCTTGTGTTGTACCTGAAAGAGTTTTAAGAATCGGTTAGGATTGTTTTATATTCGCGATAAGACATTTTACAGGGTAAAAACGAGTATCCTGAACATCTGAGTCTTCAAGAAAGATCAGATTAGAAACTTAAGATGGTTAAATAGCTTGAGCTATGTCAACCAATAATGACAACAAAAAAAATATACGTCTATTCCCTTTTGGCGGTGTCTTCGCTAGTTCTACTATGAGGCTGTCGTAGTTAAAGTCATAGGTTACATAGGTGTGGGAGGGCTTCTAAAATACGTAACGTCAAATTTAAAAAATGAATTATGCAAAATATATGTTTCGTCACACTGTAGAGGCTCTCACAAATGTTACAAGTAAAGCGTGATGGTTGGCCAAAAATTATGATTTGTATCATGTGGTGTACAAGGGATATTTTTTTTTCGAATTGACAATAATGTTGTTGACCGCAGATGGCCATGACAACGTTACCGGACTAAGGCGAGCGCAGAAGGTGCCCAGCCGCAAAAGTTAGGTTGGGGCAACAAGCTCAAGGGCGCCATTTAGGTTCGAACCACGGCTTGGACTGTAGCCAGATTTTTGTGTATAGTGATGGTTAACGTCCAGGTGCAAAACTGCACCTTAAGACGGAAGAGTGTATTCTTCGGCCCCGCCGGCGGGACCGGTTATTGAATGTGTGCCTAGCAGCTAATGTGGGACGGGTTGACGTCACCTCCGGGTTAGCGGCGGTGAGCTCGTCAACGGGCAAGCCGAGAACGTGTCTCGGTCGAAGGAGGAAAGGTACAAGCGATAGTTTAAGCGTACCATATAATAGTAGTCGGATTATTCGTAATGCTCTGGATCCTGATATTATAAGGCTCCTTCTGCTCGAACAGTGCTGCAAGTTTCTCGACGATTTTGCGTTTGTTTGTCGCGTCGTAGGCTAGCTTATCGTAGGGATACTCCATCGTCATCTGGAACTCAACCGTCGGTCGGATGGCCGGTGCCTTCGCTACTTCTACTATGAGGCTGTCGTAGGCGCTTCGTTTGCTTGCGTCTTCTGCGATCTGTGAATTTCCATCAGTTGTTAAAATCTGGTAAAACAACACAGGAGTATAGCTTTATAGCTATGATCTATCTCGTCCAGACCCTTGGGATGGACAGGAGAATGGAAAGGAAGTAAGGCTTTTACATCTTTAGAGAGACTTTATTTGTGTAGCGTCAGCAACAATAAAACAATGCTGTGCGTCTTACAATGTCTGTAATGGCACTGTTAGACGCATTGGGATGCTCAACAGTTATACCATCTTGTCAGATTATTCGGCCCCCCCATCCAAAGAAATATAGACCTTTGATATTTGATTTACCGTCATTTTTGACATCAACTGTCATTATTATTTTTTAAAACTTAAGGATTGGCCATAGTCATGGGCCATATGAGAATTTAACCTAATCTAAATAGCCCATCGGATCCCACTGCTGGGCAAAGGCCTCCCTTCCCTTTCTCTACTCGCCCCGAGGCGAGTGGAGAAAGGGAAGGGATATACAACAATAGGCAACAAGTTCATCCCACCACCTGCGCTTGAGAATACAAAAGAATATATAATTATAATGGTTAAGGGGATTTGTGGAAATTTTGCGTCCCCTTCGAGAGCCGGAAAGGGATTTCTGGACAAAAAGTCCAATAATCCCCTTCGCAGGGGATCGTCGAAGGGGATTTTTGGAATAAGCCCTTTGATATAGAGTCTACCCGGGACCACGACAGTTGAAACACAGTCGAAACGTTCGGTCGAAACTTTAAATTCCCGTGCTTTTGTTATTATAACGAATTGTGATCGTGAAAGTTTACGAAAAACAAAAAAATATTTTTATCATTACGACTGTAATTCTTCAATCTTAAACGCCTGTATTGGACAATCTCAAAACTAGTTTTAGAATCAAATAACATCGAATTGGTAAGGTTCAACCATCGTTAGTGACGAAGAAGAAGAAGAAAATCATTTATTGATCCACATTAAGTTTAAGTCATCATCATCATCATCATCATTTCAGCCGTAGGACGTCCACTGCTGGACAAAGGCCTCCCTCATTGATCTCCAAGTACTGCGGTTGGAAGCCGTCTGCATCCACCGCCGACCAGCAGTTCTCACCAAGTCGTCTGCCCATCTTGTAGGTGGACGTCCTACGCTGCGCTTGCCGATCCGTGGCCTCCATTCGAGAACTTTGCTGCCCCATCGGCCATCTGTTCTGCGCGCTATATGGCCTGCCCATTGCCACTTCAACGTGCTAATCCGTTTGGCTATGTCGGTGACCCGAGTTCTTCTACGTATCTCCTCATTTCTGATTCGATCCCGTAGAGAAACCCCGAGCATAGCCCTCTCCATAGCTCGTTGAGCGACTCTGAGCTTGTTCATAAGGCCAATAGTGAAGGACCACGTCTCGGTTCCATATGTCATCACTGGTAACACACACTGGTTGTAGACTTTCGTCTTAAGGCACTGAGGTATGTTGGACGAAAAGACGTTGCGAAGTTTCCCAAACGCTGCCCATCCGAGTTGGATTCGACGATTGACCTCTTTCTCGAAGTTGGACCTACCTAATTGGACTGTTTGTCCTAGGTATACGTACGCGTCGACAACTTCAAGAGCCGAGTTCTCAACCATAACTGGGGCAGGCACGACATGGACATTTGACATGATTTTCGTCTTGTCCATGTTCATTTTAAGGCCTACCCGCTGGGAGACTCGATTGAGGCCTTCGAGCATCGTGCTGAGCTCTTCCATCGACTTTGCCATGACCACAATATCGTCGGCAAATCGAAGGTGAGTGATGTATTCGCCGTTAATATTGATGCCCAGCCCTTTCCATTCCAGGAGCTTGAAGGCATCTTCCAAAGCGGTCGTAAACAGTTTCGGAGAGATTACGTCTCCCTGTCTTACGCCTCTTTTTAAGGGAATCGCCTTCGAGCTCTGTTCTTGTACTCGGACTGACATAGTGGCGTTTGTATACAAACACTTCAACACTTCGATGTACCGATAGTCAATTCGGCATCGTTGGAGAGACTCAAGCACCGCCCATGTTTCGATCGAATCGAAGGCTTTCTCATAGTCCACAAACGCAAGACATAGCGGCAAGTTATACTCTTCGGTCTTCTGTATGACTTGCCGCAGCGTATGTATGTGGTCTATGGTACTGTAGCCTTTTCGGAACCCGGCTTGTTCGGGAGGCTGGAAGTCATCAAACCTGCGTTCGAGACGGTTCGCGATGACCCTTGAAAACAGCTTATAAACATGGCTCAACAGCGAGATGGGTCTGTAATTCTTAAGTAAGGTTTTATCACCTTTCTTGAAAAACAGAACCACCACGCCCTTGTTCCATGCTTTCGGCGTCGTACCTTCAAGCAAGGCGGAATTAAATAGCTTCTGAAGGACTTTAAGTACCGGTGATCCACCCGCTTTCAGAAGCTCTGAAGTGATTTCCGTAAGTTTAAGTACATAAAATTAATTAGGTACTAAAATAATAAACAAATTTAATATTAACAAATGAACACAAGTCAAATTTGTGGACCAAAAGGTTATTCTACCTCAGCATAATGTTAATCCTTAAATATAAGGAATAACGCTGGTTTTCCGGTAGGACCTTATGTGAGTGTCGCACATAAAAAAACAAAGTAAAATAAAATACGATATTGGTTTTTAACTAACTACCCAGTAACTAAACAAAACGTTAGTGCTAAACTACACGTTAGTGCTAAACTACACGTTAGTGCTAAACTAAACGTTAGTGGTCTGACTGTTGTGCTTTTCAGCCTAGGCCTTTCCCTGAGGATAGTTCTTACCAGCTGATAATTGACGCTGCCCTCGTCGTTAGGCCCAGGCAGGCCATAGAACTCCTGGTTCTTGGCGTCGAACTGCAGCCAGTGGCCCTTAGGTATCTCGGAGCGGTCGCTGTAGCGTAGCGACAGTTTCAACTGCCGCGTGCCGCCGTCTTCTGGGTCGAAGAATGTGTCCTGGAGAATTGATTTTATTAGTAACCAGCCGCACCTCGCAGTTTCACCCGCGTAGTTCCCGTTCCCGTGGGAATTTCAAAAAATCCCTTCTTAGTGCACCTCTAGGATACTCAAGGTATATGTGTGCCAAATTTCAAGTCTCTAGGTCCAGTGGTTTAGGCTGTGCGTTGTTTGTCAGTCACTCAGTCAGTCAGTCAATCAGTCAGTAATGGAAGAGTTTTATATACATACATTGATTACTTTTTAATGTATACAGCATGTCCCGTAATTGGGGTACTAAGCCGAAAGGGGGGTTTTCTACCCCCCCTGGCAAACAACGTTTGTTCTACGACTTTCTTGATTTTCAAGTTTTTCAGTGATAAGATAACGTTCAAAGTTTATACCAATTTCATAAGAGTGACAACCCTGCTCTCAGCTGTTACGGGCAATGACCTATTGACCGCCGGGGATTCCCGCGGCGCGCCCGCAACGCGCTTGTGCGTATATTGAGTGTGGGTATAGGTGCGAGGTGTGCGTAGGCGCGTAGGTATGTATTATGGACACGCGTCTGTTATACATTAGGGTTGACAGCGACTTGGAAAACTTGTAAAGATATTTAATTTTGTATAGAAACCTGAAAATACGTTTTTCACGTTTTTAAATCTTTCTTCGCCTTTGCATTCCTTTGGTGGGGGGTAATTTGCAGCTCCTGGCTTCATACACCAGTTACGGGACACCTTGTATACAAAAACGGCTCTGATCCTACATGCAATATTTAGGGGATTTGAGCCTTTTGCAGTTTTGCAAATCGTCAGTGAAGTTCTAACAGTGCGGAAGTCATTTTTGACAGTCTTGAGATTTTAATGCAATTGCATTCTGACTTCCACACTGTTAGAACTTCACTGACGAAATGTGAAGTCATTCGAGGCTTGTTATCCGTGATCTTGCCGTGAGTAAAGCCAAGACACTACGCCCACTATAACTGTCAGAGACATGAGACCTTGCCGTGGGGTGCCGGCAGTAGAATGTTACCCCTCCTCTCTTGCCCGTGGATGCAGTAAGAATCAGCCAAGGGATATCTCCGGAAGATGGCCAGCAGCGTCTTTCCGTGTATCAACATCCCGTACTGCGCTCGCCAACCCGTCTGCCAAGCGTGGCTAGTATGGCAACGAACCCTTGTTCTTGGAGATCCATGAGGGAGGCCTATGTCCAGCAGTGGACGTGGACAGTGGTCCTACGGCTGAGATGATGATGATGATGTGACTTACCTCAGGAACTTTATAGATGAACATGTGGCCCACAATCGCGGTAAGATGGTCGATTTGGTTCCTCGGTGACTTACCTCAGACACTATATAGACGAGCATTATGACTGCGGTGAGATGGTCGACTTGGTTCCACAGGCGGGAACCTTGGTAAGTAGAACTATCTTAACTATGGTTACTACGGAAGACCAGCGCTGTGGTACGACTCGTTCTGCCACAGCACATGCTGAGTAGTGACCATTTTTGTCACTAGTTTTAAAACCGAATTGATGATTTTTTTATTTGATTGTAAAAATGTGACAAAATAAACGTTTCTTTATCTTTAACTAAACTAACCTAATAATATTAGTAGTACCTACTTACCTACTTCCGCCGTGGGGTGCCGGCAGTAGAATGTTACCTCTCCTCTCCTACCCGTGGATGCAGTAAGAGCCTGCTAAGGGACACCTCCGGAAGATGGGCAGCAGCGTCTATCCGTGTATCAACATCCCATACTGCGCTGACCAACCCGCCTGCCAAGCGTGGTGAGAATGGCAACTACCCCTCATGGAGATCCATGAGGGAGGCCTGTGTTCATCAGTGGACATTTTATCGCTGAAATGATGAAACTAACCTATTTAATACTTAGGTATATGTACTTTGTAAATGGAAATATAGAGAGTAGACTTACCTCAGGCACTTTATAGACGAACATGTGTCCCACGATCGCGGTGAGATGGTCGACTTGGTTCCTCGGGACGGGCGGGTAGGTACCCGGTGCCTTGGTAACCGGGACATCTTGGGCGCACTGCCCGACGCCCCGCCAAGACACTCCGCCCACTTTCATTTCCGGAGACATGGCTCTGATGAGGCTGGCTGACGGGCTGCCCGGTTCTGTGTCGGATTCCATAATCTGAAAAGTATTGTGTTATTTATATTTTATTTTTATAACCCATTTGTGTCCTACTGCAGGACAAAGGCCTCCGATCCCTTTTTCCTTGTGCGATTTAACGCTGGTACAGGCCAAGATCTTAAGGTCCAACTAGTCGCGGAGGCAAAGTCGTCAGTGGGCGCGGCCTAAATGTATGCTATCTCACCTGACATAGTGTGTTTACCCGCGCGCTAGAATGAAATGCACTATGATTCATTCCTAAACCGACCGTGCAAAAATATGTGAATAGACTTTTAGCACAAGGGTTATTATAGAAAAACTTGAGTGTAATCTTTTCAAAATAACATTTATTTCAACTTTTGAATAATTAAACTATGTCGGAACGGCGTTTATTTTTGAGTTTTTCTCCTTATATTATTTAGTTTCGTCCAAAGTTGGGCTAAAATTAGTGTTGAAATACGAAAGTTTAGAAGCTTGTATTTTTGAAATAAATACTTTTTCTACGGTTTGGGGTGTATACAAACATAGATTATGACAAGATAAATTGATATAATCCTTAGTGTTGGATGGTTAACGTCAAACAGTGGAGTAGTTACCCTTCCACGTTTGTATAGAAAGATGGGCGACTCGTTCATCCTTAAATGGGTGGCTAGCTCATCGCGCCATCTCCTTCTGGGCCTCCCACGTCGCCGACGTGCATTGAATGGGATCCACTCCGTGGTGTTCTTTGCCCACAAATCGATCGAAAATTTTTCTATCTATCTATATCCATAGGTCGCTGGTTCATATCCGGCTCGAAGGACCATGTACACTTCCGTACATGTAGAGAGAAACACCAAAGAATTGTGAATGTTAAAGAAGCTATTTATTCTTTTTTTTCACCATGCACCGTTGTATTGTATTGTCTCTACTAGTTAGTCTCTCGCATCGGAGTTTGCGTTAAACAAATAGATGTTAACGACGTTATGTTAGTAGCGTATAATTCAATTTCTAACGTCAGAGCTCTTCTATTTACATCATAAATGGCTCATATTTTTACTAGTATAACAAATAAAGTAAAATTAATTAAGTAACTACTTAACAAATGTTTAGTCATCATCATCCATAGCCCAACCTCACCCACTGCTCGATATAGCCCTCCTTAATCCGATTACCGACATCTTTATCCTGCTTTCGATTTTTCGACATTTGGGACTCGGTTGACAAGTTTGTCGGTCCAGTTAACAACAATCTAGAATAACTTACCTTCATCAACCTGTTAATATCGTCCATGGGACACGCGGGGTCCTTCGGCAGTGTATCATTAGTCCACACGAACTCGCACAAATCCCCCTTCTGCGTAGCATTCAACACCGTCAGGTGATCCATATCGGTATCTCTGAACAAATTCACGATGCCCTCCAACGCGCGTATCTGCCAGTCTAGAAAATAGAAAGATAACTGATAACACAGCTACCAGTACAGGCAACAATCCCAAAGTTATAGCTAACGAAAGGCACTATTACAAGAGAATGGCTCAGGAAGCAATTGAAATTAAGAAGTATACTAATTTCAATCGTGAAGACGGCTTCAGACTCTCTGCCTCATGGAATCCAGTGATAGCCAAGTGTTAGCGACGAAAACAAATATTCTATCCATTAGCTATCTATTTGTAAAGGATGAACATGGGGGTACCGAGGGGGCGCGGGGTAGGCTCGCGTCTTACAAATGGACAATGCACTTAGAGGTCAGTCGGTCACTGCAGCGCGCCTCAGGTAACCCGCATGTTCCTCTCGCTGCCAAATTGTACCTTTCTTACCGCGAATAAACCAGTGATTTAAACGTAAAAAGTTGTGTTTAAAATAATATTCACCATTAGTTTTCTACAACGTTATCATTGGTCTTCGAGCCAGGATCTAAATATTTAATACGCCACCTCGTAGCAAGACAATGGTGAATACCCGCAGTACGGCGCGTGACGGTCAAGTGAAGGACAATAGTCAAACGCAGAACAAAATGGAAAAAAATGATGCCAATCTAAAAGTAATCGACATAATAAGACCGGGAACAAGTGCGGAAAGTGCTAAATTCAATAAGGAAATGCCAACCACCCAGTCACAAATATCGAAATCGATAAAAACTAGAAAGTCATCATCATCATCTGCAATTTTGGCACAAAAGAAAAAGCTTGAGTTGGAAGCAGCACAGGAAAAGGCTCGTATTCAAATGGAATTGATCGACATAAAGTTAGCAGCTGACTTGGCAGCTGTTGATAAACAACAATACAGTCCACAAACATCGGAGACTGGCAGTCAAGGTGATGGCAAGGACATCGAGGAGTGGCTCGAGCGCAGCCAGTATGAATTGGGAAAACAGAAAGCTCATGGATCTTTGAAAGGCTCACTGTTACCGCCACCGCATGACGACGGCACAATTGGCCCGGTTCAGCAATTGGTCAGCGCACTGAGGGACCTGGTTGCATCCACTGCAGCCACCAGCCACAACTCCAACCTCCTTAGCCGCATCAGTACACCAAAAGAGCTTCCGTTATTTTTTGGTGACCCTATGGAATGGCTGTCATTCAAAACCGCATACGAGGAATCTACCAATATATGCAATTTTAGTCCAAGGGAAAACTTATGGAGGCTACGAAAGTGCCTACGTAGCTCCGCTAAAGAAGCGGTCTCAGCACTCTTGATTAGTAGCACTACGCCCGACATAGTCATGTCTACTCTCGAGCTACAATTTGGAAACCCGGATGTTATCATTTCAAGAATTTTTAGTGAAGTTAAAAAACTTAACCCGTTGCCATATGAATATTATAAAGACATTGTGACTTTTTCAGTAAAAATAAAAAATTATGTGGCATCTGTGCGCGAGCTTAAACGTGAAGAGTACCTACAAGGTGTTGGTGTAGTGAACATTATACTGTCTAAGTTACCTACAGTGTTACTTAGTAAATGGGCGGACTATAGTTATCCACTTATCAGTGAACGCAAGAAGGCTAGACTAGATATTCTATCGGACTTTTTAAGCGAGGAAGCTATGAAGATATCTACATGCAGTGCTAACTTGATAACTGTAAGATGGGACAATAAACGTAAGAACAATGAAAATAACTACGCTAGTAACAATGGGACAGTTTTAGTGAATGCTAGTAACGATGAGACTGTGTTAGCGCAAGCTGAAAAGTGTACAAAACAAAGTGAACAAAAGTGCCGTTTTTGTCGCGACGCTGTACATAAACTGACGGATTGCAGGAAGTTTAAACGGGCATTACGTAAGGATCGCTGGGCCTATGTGAAGCGAGCAGGTATTTGCTACAAGTGTTTAGTATCCCAACACGACCGGCAGACCTGCCCGGCCGCAGCCTGTGACGTCGACCAGTGCGCTGAGTCACATCACCGCCTCCTGCATTACGTACCGACTTCGCGGCTTAACGATAGTGCCGTGTCAGGACAATCGCAACCGGCAACAGCGGAAACTGAAAGCCAGACTGAAAGTGTTAATTATCTTAAAAGTACATTATCAGTGTTTTTAAAAACAGTACCAATAATAATTCACGGACCTAACGGTAAATTTAATAGCTGTGCTTTACTGGACGACGGGTCCACCGTGTCTATGATTAGCTCGAAACTAGCCGCGCGCGCGGGTTTACGCGGCCGCAAGATGTCTATGCGATTACGCGGAGCTATGGACAACTCTGAATTATTGTGTGATACGGAACTAGTGGATTTGACTTTATTGAACAAACATGGTGATAAATATAGCATCAGTGTACGCAGTGTTAACGAACTTAGTTTACCTAAACAAGACTTAAGGTTAGTGAAGTGTGAGGACTATAACTATTTACATGAACTTAAAGAAGAGTTGATTTCCGGTCTGTGTGAACCGGAAGTACTAATTGGACAGGACAATTATCATATAATGGTGCCGTTAGAAGTGATCACGGAGGGCGGCCACAAGCCGTGCGCCACCCGCACGCCGCTGGGCTGGTGCCTGCACGGCGCGGTGCCGCGCGCGCCTGCGCCAGCGCGCCGCAAGCACGCCGCGCTTCTCCTGACCACCGATGACGCTGCTGCAAGAGGTGATGATGATGACGCCTGTAGCCTACGCGAACTTCATGACGAGGTACGTCGATACTTTTCTATGGAATCAATGGGAGTGTCTGCCGCCAATCCAAGGCAGAACTCAGAAGATCAACGTGCTTGGCAGCAAATGGAAAAAACCGCCAAACTCATCGACGGCAGGTGGCAAGTGGGATTACCCTGGAAGGACAATAATTGCGTAATGCCCAACTCACTACCTACGGCTGTTACCCGGCTTAGAGGAGTCGAAATTAAAATGAAAAGGAACCCAGAATATGCACAAAGATATCATGAACGAGTACAGCATTTGCTACACAATGGTTACGCAAAAGAATTAGCAAACACTGAAACCACACAAAGGACATGGTACTTACCCCATTTTGGAGTTGATAATCCAAATAAAAAGAAGCTACGATTAGTGTTTGACGCCGCAGCTACTACATCGAAACTGTCTCTCAATGATTATCTGCTTAAGGGGCCCGACCTACTTATGTCGCTATTTGGAATAATGCTCCGCTTCAGAGAAAATAGAATAGCAGTAATGGGAGACATAAAAGACATGTTTTTAAGAGTGAAAATTCGACCTGAAGATAGAAACGCCTTGCGATTTATTTATAAAGGTAATCCCGCAACTGAATACAGCCCAGGAATGTTACAAGAAAACGAGAAAACATATGCGATGTCATCATTAATCTTTGGCGCCAATTGTTCACCGTTTATTGCTCAATACGTTAAAAACAAAAACGCTCAACGCTTTGAGTCAACCATGCCTACGGCCGCCGCAGCTATACGTACCCAGCACTATATGGATGACTACATACAAAGCTTACCGGACGAAGAGACGACGATTCAGCTAATAAGAGAAATAACTTATATTCATGCACAAGGAGGCTTTGAAATACGCAACTGGATAAGTAACAGTGAAGCGGTGCTCGACAGCGTACCAAAAGAAACTCTCGGCATATCAGCTGTAAGGTTCAAATTGGGGCAGCAATATGATGAAGAACGAACACTCGGACTTTTGTGTCATACCAAGGACGACACCTTAAGGTTCGATGTATCATTTAAAAAGGTCCCTGAAAATATTATTAATGGACAAAAGGTACCTACTAAAAGAGAGATGCTTAAAGTCGTTATGTCGATTTTTGATGTTTATGGATTTTTATCACCGTTTACAATCAATGGAAAAATAATTTTACAAGAAACTTGGCGCCTTGACATCGGCTGGGATGATCCTGTTAACAATGAAATCTATACGAAGTGGCTTAAATGGATACATTTATTGAAAACAATAAACGAAACAAAATTGCCGAGATATTATCCGGCAGCAGCAACGAGTGCGAGCGAAATGGACATAGACATTAGCCTGCCGCAACCGCAGGATGCTACGCTCGTAGCACACCATGCGAGCGCTACGACGTCTACGCATGCTACGCCGAATACACCTAACAACAAGATTATTTCTAGAACTGGTTATATGAACCTACAGATGCATATATTTTGCGATGCGTCTACAAAGGCATTTTGCGCCGTAGCTTACGGGCGCTGGATCGACAACCAATCTATAACACGAGTAGTATTTATAGCGAGTAAATATCGTGTAGCGGGAAATAAGCCGATATTAATACCACGAAAAAAGTGGAACAGAGAACAAAGACCCCTGCAAGTGGGTGATGTGGTCTATATAGTGGACCCAAAACGGCCCCAGGAATACGTGGCCGAAGGGAGTCATAGAGGAGGTGTGCCCAGGAAAGGACAAACGGGTCAGGACAGTTAAAACTAAAACCGTGACTGGTGTGCTGACCCGATCAGCCGCACGCGTCGCTAGAATTCCTTTGTCTGATGAGTGCTGCTAGCAGCACTGGGGTGGGGTGTGTTAGCGACGAAAACAAATATTCTATCCATTAGCTATCTATTTGTAAAGGATGAACATGGGGGTACCGAGGGGGCGCGGGGTAGGCTCGCGTCTTACAAATGGACAATGCACTTAGAGGTCAGTCGGTCACTGCAGCGCGCCTCAGGTAACCCGCATGTTCCTCTCGCTGCCAAATTGTAATTGTCTTACCGCAAATAAACCAGTGATTTAAACGTAAAAAGTTTGTGTTTAAAATAATATTCACCATTAGTTTTCTACAACGTTATCACCAAGTGTACTCGACGTATGAATCAACCTAAGTGTGCTGATACATTTAGTGTAGTGTGCTGTCCCAGTGTGAAACAGCCTTAATCTCAAGTTACTATATTTATGAAGACCAAGTGAGGGTAGTCTGAAAAGACGCCTTCGCTTTGCTGCGGTTACCTCTAACATGTCAGTCTTCCCGGGACCACGATGTGTGCAATCCTGTCGAAACGTCGGGCAATAATAAAGGTAAATAACGCGATAAATACCCGGTTAAATATGTGTTAATAACTTAACATTCGATAATAAAGTCACCCTGCTAAAGAAATTCCCCGCAAGTTGGCTGTCCCTGTCCTGCGCTAATGCGCGAGTGGGACGGACACCATCATTTCAGCCGTAGGACTGCAGTCCACATCCACTGCAGAACTTAGGCCTCCCTCGTGGAACCCAAAGGTCTGATCATGTGGGGGTTGCTGCCATACTCACCACGCCTTGCCGGCGGGTTGGCGCGGTAGAAGATGATACACGGAAAGATGCTGCTGCCCATCTTCCATCTTCCGGAAAACGAACTGTTGGTTTCACTTTCAAAATTAACGTGAGATATACTATTCATTTTGTAAAAACGGGAATTACTCACTTAGTATTGTAACGTCGAAGACAGTGTCGTGTCGGCCCCACGCGTGGACGGGCATTCAATCCCATGATGATGATTTTCTTGAAAAATCGAAACGTGTCGCAATAATCTTCGACGTTACAATAGTTCGGGCGGGCTTGTTTCGTTGGACCGTGATGTCTAGAGGGGGCATACCTACCTATAGCGTTGCTGTAATTCTTTAAAAGTTTGAACTGGAGGACGAACTGGTGGTTGATCGTTCGGCCGGACTTGTGTTGCTGGACCGTGATGTCTAGTGGGGGACATACCTACCTCTATAGGTCTCTGGTATCTCTGGTAGCCGGACTTGTGTTGCTGGACCGTGATGTCTAGTGGGGGACATACCTACCTCTATAGGTCTCTGGTATCTCTGGTGGCCGGACTTGTGTTGCTGGACCGTGATGTCTAGTGGGGGACATACCTACCTCTATAGGTCTCTGGTATCTCTGGTAGCCGGACTTGTGTTGCTGGACCGTGATGTCTAGTGGGGGACATTCCTACCTCTATAGGTCTCTGGTATCTCTGGTAGCCGGACTTGTGTTGCTGGACCGTGATGTCTAGTGGGGGACATACCTACCTCTATAGGTCTCTGGTATCTCTGGTGGCCGGACTTGTGTTGCTGGACCGTGATGTCTAGTGGGGGACATACCTACCTCTATAGGTCTCTGGTATCTCTGGTAGCCGGACTTGTGATGCTGGACCGTGATGACTAGTGGGGGACATACCTACCTCTATAGGTCTCTGGTATCATTTTCTGGTATCTCTGGTAGCCGGACTTGTGATGCTGGACCGTGCTGTCTAGAGGGGGCATACCTACCTATAGAGTTCTGTAATGCTTTATGAGTTTAAACTGGAGGACGAACTGGTGGTTTATTGTTCAGCCGGACTTGTGTTGCTGGACCGTGCTGTCTAGAGGGGGCATACCTACCTATAGAGTTCTGTAATGCTTTATGAGTTTGAACTGGAGGACGAACTGGTGGTTTATTGTTCAGCCGGACTTGTGTTGCTGGACCGTGCTGTCTAGAGGGGGCATACCTACCTATAGAGTTCTGTAATGCTTTATGAGTTTGAACTGGAGGACGAACTGGTGGTTTATTGTTCAGCCGGACTTGTGTTGCTGGACCGTGCTGTCTAGAGGGGGCATACCTACCTATAGAGTTCTGTAATGCTTTATGAGTTTGAACTGGAGGACGAACTGGTGGTTTATTGTTCAGCCGGACTTGTGTTGGTGGACCGTGCTGTCTAGAGGGGGCATACCTACCTATAGAGTTCTGTAATGCTTTATGAGTTTGAACTGGACGATTAACTGGTGGTTGATTGTTCAGCCGGACTTGTGTTGGTGGACCGTGCTGTCTAGAGGGGGCATACCTACCTATAGAGTTCTGTAATGCTTTATGAGTTTGAACTGGACGACTAACTGGTGGTTTATTGTTCAGCCGGACTTGTGTTGCTGGACCGTGATGTCTAGAGGGGGGGGGGATACCTACCTATAGCGTTGCTGTAATGCTTTAAGAGTTTGAACTGGAGGACGAACTGGTGGTTGATCGTTCGGCCGGACTTGTGTTGCTGGACCGTGATGTCTAGTGGGCCGCGCGCGACTTCGCCTTCGCTGTCTTGAGCTTCCACGTTGAAGTTCCAACGAGACACGTGCGCTTCTAGTGGCCTGTAAAAGATACAAATCTATATAAATAAAGATCAATTGCTGAAATGTGTTTTCTCTATTCACCGAACTGAATAATTCTTTTTTTTATTTCGTTTGTTATTGTCAAGATAAAAACTAGAATTCCTTACCCTATTCCTATAATATAAGTGCAAAACTAAAAGTTTTATATTAATGTAGATAGAATCAATACGCACAACTAAGTAGCAGTAGTAAGTAGTAGTAGAGTAGTAGTTAGTAGTTAGTAGTTGTAGTAGTGGTTGATTCTAAGGCCTTTTGGTAAGAAATGTGAAGAAGATTTCTAGGCTTGTCGGAAGATGAAGCTGAATTTTGGACAACCAAATTACTTACTGTTTATAGACTTTGCGTTCGGCCGGTATAAATTAAATCCACAAGTTCTTGCTGAGCGGCACATTTTCAGCTTAATAAACCGTAAAGGTGAGTTTGCTGCCTAATTTGGGGTGTCACACTGATCCGATAGCGATTAGACTACGTCTCAAATTATTACCGTCACACTTATAAAGAGTCGGACAAAATTTTGGCTCCAGAATAACCAATAAAATTGAAAAAAAGTTCCTTCGGAAAAAGTGTTCCTGGCAGGGAATAGCGTCGATTAAGCTCAACTAGTTTTTTATATATGTTATTTTTTTTAAGAAAACCTAGATTATGCTATTTTCTAATTAAAAAAAAAACAACAACTTCCTGAGAACAAACTTTCTAACTTCAAAGAAAAAATTTCGCTACCCTGAGCCAAAATTTTGCCCCATCCTGTATGTACTCTTTATATATTATTATTCCCATTTCTATAGAATATTATTGGTTAGTATTCTAGTCCTCATTCCAAATAGCTTGTCACTTACAGTCCATAGACTTCACGTCCGGCCGGTATAAACTGAATCCACGAGTTCTTGCTGAGCGGCACATTTTCAGCTTCATACATCGTAAAGGTGAGGTTGCTGCCTTCTTCGGGGTCCGTGAACAGATCCGCTGGGATTATGTATCTGAAATGTTAGAAAGTATTAAAATTAGCGTACCGATAAGTAAAAGTAAAAGTATCTTTATTGCTATAGTACATGTATAACAAGGTGTTACATATGTATTTTATAAAAAAGTCTCAATGTACTCTACCATGATTGGCATGCAATGTCTTGTTACAAACAAATTATTAAACTTATAAAAATAAAAAATGTTGATTAAAATAATAAAATTAATGTCACAATCAAATTCATAAATTAAAAACAAATGTCTGTCAATTCAAGTCAAATAATTATATAAAATACATAATGACATCGAATAATATAATTACCTACTGTATTTTTTTATCTTTCATAAAGTCATTTAAATTATAATAACATTTATTGAATAGTATGGTTTTCAACTTTCTTTGAAACATTAAAACTGGCATTTCTCTTAAGTCTCTTGGTAGTTGGTTATAAACATATATACATTCCGATATACATTCAGTCAAAAAAGTATCGGTAAAGTATAATTTGTCTGTGGTTCCAAATTCAATTTTTTGTTTATTTTTTTGCTGTTAGATTGGCACAACTGTCTTCAAGACAGTTGTGCCAATCTCCCACTCCAGTATCTTCCATTTGGCGCGGAGTTTGAGTTGTCTTGTCTTGTCTTTTTATTTTATGGCTTTTTGTGTTTGGTTATACACAATTCCGCCAGTGTCAAGTTAATTTATAAATTCTTAAGTTATTTGGCTGGCGATGTTGGCGGCCATTTTGAATCGGTTATTTATGATTTTATTATGACAGTGCTGTTTTTGGTTAAATCATTCCTAGTGTGTATTGCGAATTTCACTATGGACAAAAATATCGAACAAAAAGTTTGTCTTAAGTTTTGCATCGCCAATGGAATTTCGTGTTCGGAGTCACTGAAAATGTTACAGAAAGCTTACGGTGAACTGACTTTATCAAAAACACGTGCTATGAGTAGTATTAAGCATTTAAAAGCGGTCGAGACGTGACAAAAGATTTGCTTCGCACTTGTAGGCCATCAACGTCTTCAACTGAAGTTAATTTATTTATTTATTTGAGCCACCAACAGAAGATACACAAAGAAAAAAATACAAAAGTAAAAGCAATAAAAATCAAGAGCTAGTGTTCTCCCAATTAACGTCGCAAAAGTGAAGGATAGTGAAATAGTGACTGAAGTTCATCATTCAAATTTAGAGAGAGATAGCCGCTGAACTTTCTGTGTCTCACGAGTCGATCCGCGCCATTTTAAATAATCACTTGGGTATGAAACATGTTGCCGCTCGGCTAGTCCCAAAAGACTGGAATTTCTCCAAAAACTCAATCGCGTTAGAGTCGCTGAGGTTATGCTAGAACAAGTCAATTCCGACCCAACATTCATGAAACGCATTGTTACTGGGGACGAGACGTGGGTTTACGAGTTTGACATGCAAACAAGTCAACAAGCTTCGGAGTGGCGCCTCCCAACTGAACCGAAACCGAAAAAACCACGCCAAAGTCGATCAAAAGTCAAAGTCATGTTTACTGTTTTCTTTGACTATCGCGGTGTTGTGTACTGGGAATTCTTGACGGATACGGTACGGTGATACGGTAAATATAGAATATTATTTGAGAGAGCGAATCTAATATTACACGGACGCCATTGCCCATCTTCCAGAGGTATCCCTCGGCAGTTTCCTTCTGCATCCACACATGACAGGAGAGGCAACATTCCATACCATTGTTTTGTTTTTTGCGTAATAAATCAATGTGTCACTTCTTACTTCTAGATATTTACCTGAAAGCCTTGCCAGCAATGATGGCCAGTTTTTTCATGTGATGCTTCAGAGTCGGCGGCTGGTTGACCGGCATCGCAAAAGTCACGGTTTCCGTGGTCTGGCCGATTATAGTGCTTCGGCCTTCTGTGGGGCTTGTGTCCTGGAATTTTGTGGTTTATTAAGGAGTGTTAGGCGTTTTTTGGTCAATGATCTACTGAATCTATGAAAAGGTGTAAAATAATTTTGGTTTGGACTTGATATAATATCATCATCTCAGCCGTGGGATTACTGTCCTCGTCCACTGCTAGACATGCCTTCCTCATGGATGTCCACGATCACGAGGAAGTTGTTGCCTTAGGCTCAGCGCAGACAGAACGGAGCGCAACGGAGAGGATTTTATTGACGCACTTGAAAATAAACTTCAAAATTATTACAATAAAGTGCAAAACGCGGCGCGGGGATTCCCGCGTATCTTCGAGTACGCGCGAGCATTTTTTGTCAGGTTTTATGCATTTATGCACTTTATTGTAATAATTTTAAAGTTTATTTTCAAGTGCGTTAATAAAATCCTCTCTGTTGCGCTCCGTTCTGTCTGCGTTGACCCTTACCCGCCACGCTAGGCAGGGGCTAATCTGGAAAGAGTCTCTAGAATCATTTGCATAATTGATATTCCGAGGGTTTAGCAGGTAGGGTGTGGAAAAATAAATATATTTTTTTAAATATATAGCAACCAATTTGCTTAGAATTTTTGTGAATTGCATGTTGAAAAAGTTAAGTAAAGTTCTGTAAATATATGCGTTTAAAATATCATAACGATATAATGCGCTTATTTATGCTGGGTAAAAACCACCGAAGAATATATTGCTTGTACCAAACAAGATATTTTATTTAAATGTAATGTAAATAATGTTATGCAAAGATATCATATCGACCGTTAATGTTGAGATATTTTAATTTTGAAAAGTTATTGTTAGAAATCCAGAAATAGCCAATATGGTTGTACAGTTAGTAATCAAAACCGTGATTTTCAAAAGTGAAGTAAGTACTTACAACTCACACCATTCTAACACCCAAAAGTGCAGAGAATTCAGTATTGTGTATTATACATACTGCTTTCTATGATTAATTTAGTGAAAACCACACCCATTAATGATAGTACTCACATTTGTTGTAATTAATACCTAGATTTTTCTGTTGTTGCATCCTTGTAAATCAGCCAAAATCACACAAGTTCCTAAATTGTACGTCAAAATATTTCCAAATCTAACGTACACATGACTATGTTAAGTATTATCTCCACCATAGCAAATTTACTAGCCTGTCGATGACTGGGTTAAGGCTGTTGGCCACCATTAGTCATTCTGACAAAATTGTTTGTAATTTTTTAGCATATCCAAATTTACTAACAACGGTTGTAGTCTGTTGGTGTCGCCGTAATTATTGCAATAGGCTATTCGAACACATTTCAACTTTTAGCCCGTCATTTAGATTAACAGAAACCATTGGAAACGTATTTTTTTCTTTTCCTCGTAATTCAAAAGTACCTATAGACGATACATCATGTCGAAATTTAGCGTGACGTCACGCGTCGACGTGTGCCCGTATAGTTTTTATGACCATGCTCTGAAGTCACGAGCCTCCACTCCCTAAACTTTTATGCGCTATATGTCTATTATTTTGGTATCACGTAGCTGACTGACGGACTAAATATATTTTTTACTTTGATACCCTGTCAAGTATTAAGCCTAATTTATTCTCAGTACATCTGAACTGGAACTAGGAAAAATGTCAGCGCCATCTAACGGACCTGCTTAGTAACTTCTTGCAACGTCGTCTCAGCAACCGGCGTCGTCGTCGGCGGCAATGTCGGAGGCATTGTCGGAGGCAACGTCGGTGGCGCCGTGCTAGTTGTCGTCGAGGTCGTCGACCTCATTGTCGTGGAGGTCGTTGAACTCGTTGTGCTCTCAGTGGTGGATGCTTCGGTCGGAGGCGGGGACGGTGACGTCACCGCCCGTTCCGACGTCATCGCGGGCAGTTCGTTCGACGCGCGAATAACTACGGTTTGCTGAAAGTGCATGCGTTCACACGATGTGATGGACGTTGTGACAACGGGTGACGGATTTTGTGCAGGAGGAAATGGGACAGTTGAAGGTACTGTGATGCAACATTATAATGGTCTTAGACAATTTTGTCGTTCAATCAACTGTGTATTAAAATAATAAAATCCCATCCACATCTACAAATATAATGAAATATCAATATAATTACTTGTAGAGGTTTCCGTTTTAACAGAGAAGGCATATCATTTATTTATAGTCTTTCAAGTAAGTACAACTATTGGTCAAATATTATATATGATAAATAATTGGAATTCTAATTAAAATGCTTCCATTGTAATAAAGAGGGACAAAAAAATAATCACCTTTGAAACAGGAAGATTTTCTGTTGACATTAAGCGGATAAAAATTACACTAGTTATTTAGCTGGTACAACTGCACTGAGACAGATGTTACATTTAATATCTTTTTATTTGACATGCTTTTGGTGAATATTTTATTCTGATTCTGATAAAGCAGATTCAATTAAATTTCGTTGTAACGTAATTCGTTGTCCAAACGTCCATAGATTAGTGTGATATTTACATGAGACACCAGAATGGTCATGACATAATTAGAAGCATTCAAAAGACTAGTCTAAACCCAGGTTAGCGAACACCACTCTGAAATTAGTCTAGGTGTTGTATTAGTGAAATAAATTTACAACAGGACACATTTATTTGTCTGCGGTAGGTAGTTGCCACTGCAAATAAATGTACCATGTGAAGATAAAAACTATGAATATGAAACTTAATACAAGAATTCAAAATGATACAGGATTTTAGCAATAAAAATATTTTCTTTTCTTATTTTCAACTTTTTTTATGTACTACAATTTATTTCAAGTCGTTTAGATTATGCTTTGTGCAAGTCCAGCATTATTTATTGTTATTCATTAATTGAACACTAGCAGCGCTCCGCAGTTTCACCCGCGTAGCTCCCATTCCCGCGGGAATACGGGGATAAAATGTAGCCAATGTTACTCCGGGAAAACGTAGCATTCTAATGGTGAGATTTGAATATCGGTCCAGTAGTTTCTAAGTTTATTCGTTACAAACGTACAAAACCAGAAATACATTATAAGTAATGTGCATACAGCAAATCTACTTCTACTAATAATAATAAATAGGAAAGATTTGTATTTCTGGTTTTGTACGTTTGTAACGAATAAACTTAGAAACTACTGGACCGATATTCAAATTTCACCATTAGAATGCTACGTTATCCCGGAGTAACATTGGCTATATTTAAGCATTAAAAAAAGTTGAAGTCAAAGTAAAAAAAAGTTAAGACTTTAAAACTTTGCTTTTTAAATATGCTTGAGCTTCACTATATTATAAAATCTATCACCATATAGAAAATGCTCAGTCCATAGGTCCACAACTACTTGATATTTTAGTTACGGTTTAAACTTTTTCAACGAAGAGTTATATTCATAGTCGTTGTTACACTGTCAATTCACCGCAAAAAAAACAATGGAGCCAGTTCATTAAACATACCGTATCGGGTTCCGTAGTAGTCGACTGCTCCGTTATAGTGAGGAGCATATTCTCGTCAAACTTCCTCGGTTTCACGGAAGCCGGGACGATGGATACGTTATAGTTCGTTGTTTCAGACGCCGATTCGGAATACGGTGTGATCTTGACCTTATCCTGTTGGAAAAATAGGGAATAAAGACAGCGTGTTGAGTTTGTAATGTGTAGAAACGTGTGCATGCATGTATAAACAACATTTCGCGTCATTTTGACGCATGTGTGCTAACCCGCTTTTGGGGTTTTTCAGTTGGATTCATGCCGGATCTAGCTAACATTTACATGCTAGATTAAAAATATGTCAAAATGCATTCATTATACAGTTGTTCATAACTATAAACGTTCTTTACAACATTCACTAAATCAAACACAACCTACAAAGTTTTTATATTTTTTTCTTTAAATCACAAGACGTACCTACCTAGCTATAATAAATAATTATAACAATTAATAATTACGTAATAAAGGTATATCCAAATGTAACAAAAAACATGTAATACAAATAATTTCTACGCTTACATGACAGCATATCAGATACAACATGACAAGGCTAGCTTTCTGGCTTTAAATTAAGCAAAATGTTAGGTACCCCTCGAACCGGCTAAGCCAATCAGAGTAATGAAATTGTTTAACAGAATGTGGTAGGCATGAATAGTGTTAAAAATATTACTTTCCTTTACTTTCAAGGGCAAAACTCCGCTGCTATACTCTACACAAAATAAAAAAAGACTAGAAGTTGAATGATATTGTGCTTGGCCGGGTGTTGCAAAATCAAAACTATCCAATATCATTGCGGACATTATTTAACCATGATATTAAGACGAAAATTGTAACAATGAATAGTGGTGAAAATAAGTTTTCTGAAGCAAATAAATTAAATCATGCGCTTTATTAAATTTAAATGTGTTGTTTTTCTTTTGTAAATTGACTATTGAACGTTGCTTTTTGCTTTAACACCTAAGTATTTATACTTAGTAAAATATAGAAAATAACGCAACGAAATAAAATTAATTTTCAACATCTAGTCCTTTTAATATTTTATGTGGTTTAGCGCTGGATGGTAAGTTAATAATGTACCCTGCAAGTCTTTCAGTAAAGAAATTTAATATTTGTAGTATTGGTTATTCGTTTTTTTATGCTTTTAAAGAGTTTTCTTTATGCTTTAGCAATGATCTCGCTTCAAGCATGAAATAAGCTGTCATGTAATCAATAACTTAGCACGGAACTAACTTCCATCGATACGAACATGCTTGCGTTTTCAGAGACCAAACTTATATCGTCTAGTGTATGACAAATACATTTATCATGCAAATTCCATATTAATTTATGGTCGATTTATGGGAGTTCAGACTATGTCAAAAATCTTCATTTACGAGCTACATATGTCTGAAAATTATTGATCTGCAATACAGTCGTGGTGTGCGTCCTGAGTAACGGCGCACTGCGCTCGAAAAAAATACTCAACTTACCTATACGAACCTGCCCGATCACGCAAACGATCCAGCGCATTATGCTGGCGAATCCACAAGCACGATGCACCGTCACTCAGGACGCACACGTATTCGATCGTAGTCAAAATTCGTGATATATAGACGTCATACACTAGCCAATTCTCGTCTGATCCTGATATACTAATTACTCCAAGCACACACGAAAGCCAACAACAAACCTCCGTCGTAAAACTAGTCGTTGTCTCTGGTTCCTCCGTCGCTTCCTCTGTGACAGTGGGATCTGGGATTTCAGTGGAAGGTAGGGTGGGGTATGTGGATATAGGGGAAATAGGGACAAAAGGGGTCGAAGTCTCAGCGGCCTCGGTCTGAAAGTTGTCGGTTGTGGTAGGCGCGCTCTCCCCGTGGTGGTGACGGTGGGGGTGCGGGGTTTGTGTCGAGGGGGGGTCCACCTGACGCAGCGCGTCCAAATATGTTAGTACGCCGGTCACCGGAGCAGTGTGTGTGGTTAGCGTGAGGTGTGAATGCGCCTTTAGTCAAAGATAGAATATTGTTCAATATTAGAATACTGTTTGAAATTATAAGATAGGACACTGTTTAAGAAACGAATTGGTTTGTAAATAGAATAAAGGCTAAAATATGAATACTGTTTAAAAATGGAATATTGTTTAAATAACGCAACTAATATAAATAGTTTTCGTAAGGTAATGAGTTAGTATAAGTATTATGATAATGATTATCATTACTAAGTGTTTGCTTTTGTGCCGTTGACGTTTGTAACCGTGGTCTAGCATGGGACGCAAAGGTTAAGAATTTTTTTTTACTAAGGGTCGATTATTGAGGTTCTACGTGTAATATCTTATTTATATACTTCATTATCTCAGCTGTAGGACTTCCACTGTTGGACAAAGGCCTCCCTCATGGCCGAGCACTGACCATGAGGGGTTGTTGTCATACTCACCACGCTTGGCAGGCGGGGCGGCGAGCGCAGTACGGGATGTTAACACATGGAAAGACGCTGATGCTCATCTTCCAGAGTTTTATTCACTTATCGAATAAGAAAATACAATCCATCAACACGTCAACAGCTATAAATCTCAGGTACCTATTCCAAAGCTTTAAAATATTCTTTACGGGTACTAAACTTAATTAGATAAGCGTGATCCCAAAGCGCTTACCCGAGAAAACCTTTGATTAATACAAACGGAGAAATATTTAGTGTAAGTACTAAAGGCGCATACACAATAATCTCGCGTGCTCATAAGTATGCTTTGTGTTGTGTCCTGTGCATTAACTCAGAACTCACCACGATGTTATCACAATGGGAAAACCGTTTCAAGAATGTATCAAGTCCATGGTATTTACAAGACAAGCTTCCACGCAAGCAAAATCATGACGTATTAACCACACACAAAGCTCAAAATGTTTATAACCATATTATTAAAGTTTTTGGAATGTCAGGCGACTTTGTACCTTATCTTATATAGATATAGGATTACATTCGGCATTCCATGCTTTCCCATCGATACTGCTATGATTATGTGGTGACAGAAAAGTGCAAGGTAAGCATTCCGATATTTGTGGGATGACTAAAGTGAATGAATAGTCTTTGGAAGATATTATCGACTCATGTCAGTTACTGAGCAGTTAAATCAGTTTATAGTGTAGCAATTTCTTGATATGAATGTGAAGATTAACATCTTCATATCGTAACAGCGTAGGACAAATGCCTAGTGTATTATCAACTCTACAGTGATATTCGTAAGGCAATTCGCGAGTATTATCAACTCTATAGTTGTGATTCAGAGATTGATGGAGTATTAATCTTCCAATGACTAACAATGATGCAATCTATAAAGATAGGTATTTACGATTACAAAACATTTAATGGATGACAGTCCCATACAATATGAATAACAATAAATGTGTTGATTAACGTTAGAATGACGAATGGTTCGCCTAGTGTGCCTCAGAAAGTGTATGGAACACTCATATTAGACCGTTATCACTCACACACCCTCAAACACACACACACACACACACACACAAGTTAATGAAACAGCATGATTATGTCATAGTTTTGATGAAAAACACTCACACACATATAATCTCACAAACAATGAACTGAAATCTTAGTCTAACGATTTTTTGAAGCAGATTTCACGATATGTCACTTGACGGATTATGAATGAATGAATCAGAAGCGTTTATTCAGTGGATCCGCAAGGGACTCTTAGATATTCTTACTACCATCGCCCTGTATAAGACAACTGCTGGATATTCTGGAGTTTCTCTGCTTAATCTTTGTACTCTGATTTCAACTTTAGACGTTAACCAATTCATCTGACATTATCTTACGCTAATTCCTCTCGCCTTAAAGTAAAAGCTTGCTTTACAGTGAGTTACTTCTATAGTTAGTTACTTTTATTGTTAGTAACTTTTATATTTAGTCACTTTATAGTTGTTAACTTTTATAGTGAGTCAATTTTATAGTTGATTACTTTTATAGCTAGTCAATTTTATAGAAACTTTTACAGTGACTCGCTTTTAAAGTTAGTTACTTTTATAAATAGTTACTTTTACAGTTAGTCACTTTTTAAGTACGACAACTCACCGCTTCCGGACCGCTGCCGACGTCGTTGTGCGTGTAATCATCGTCTTCGTTGTCCTCGTAGCCGCTGTAGTCCCCCGCGTCGTCCTCTTCCGCGTCGTACTCGGCGTCGTACATCGCGCCGCCTGAGCCTTCTACGGGCGACTGGAATGGAAATATCATTAACAATCTCAGGAATGTGCGTGTGGTGGATGCGACAAGGCGTCGTACATCGCGCCGCCTGAGCCTTCTATCACTATTCTGTGCTTCTATGGGCGACTGGAATAGAAAATCATTTACAATCTAAGGAATGTGCGTGTGGTGGATGCGACAAGGCGTCGTACATCGCGCCGCCTGAGCCTTCTACGGGCGACTGGAATGGAAAATCATTTACAATCTAAGCAATGTGCGTGTGGTGGATGCGTCAAGGCGTCGTACATCGCGCCGTCTGAGCCTTCTACGGGCGACTGGAATGGAAATATCATTAACAATCTAAGCAATGTGCGTGTGGTGGATGCGACAAGGCGTCGATCATCGCGCCGCCTGAGCCTTCTACGGGCGACTGGAATGGAAATATCATTAACAATCTCAGGAATGTGCGTGTGGTGGATGCGACAAGGCGTCGATCATCGCGCCGCCTGAGCCTTCTACGGGCGACTGGAATGGAAATATCATTAACAATCTCAAGAATGTGCGTGTGGTGGATGCGACAAGGCGTCGTACATCGCGCCGCCTGAGCCTTCTACGGGCGACTGGAATGGAAAATCATTTACAATCTAAGCAATGTGCGTGTGGTGGATGCGTCAAGGCGTCGTACATCGCGCCGCCTGAGCCTTCTACGGGCGACTGGAATGGAAATATCATTAACAATCTCAGGAATGTGCGTGTGGTGGATGCGACAAGGCGTCGATCATCGCGCCGCCTGAGCCTTCTACGGGCGACTGGAATGGAAATATCATTAACAATCTCAGGAATGTGCGTGTGGTGGATGCGACAAGGCGTCGATCATCGCGCCGCCTGAGCCTTCTACGGGCGACTGGAATGGAAATATCATTAACAATCTCAAGAATGTGCGTGTGGTGGATGCGACAAGGCGTCGATCATCGCGCCGCCTGAGCCTTCTACGGGCGACTGGAATGGAAATATCATTAACAATCTCAGGAATGCGCGTGTGGTGGATGCGACAAGGCGTCGTACATCGCGCCGCCTGAGCCTTCTACCGGCGACTGGAATGGAAATATCATAAACAATCTCAGGAATGTGCGTGTGGTGGATGCGACAAGGCGTCGTACATCGCGCCGCCTGAGCCTTCTACGGGCGACTGGAATGGAAAATCATTTACAATCTAAGGAAAGTGCGTGTGGTAACCGCAGTGCCCGAGGACGCGTCATACCTCCGGAAGATTCTATGGAAACCCTTTCATAATACATGAATGAATGAATATATCTTTATTGTACACCAAAACTCAGATTAAATACAATATGAAAACTTAAAATAAATACAAATGCACAATGGGCGGCCCTTATCGCTATGAGCGAACTCTTCCAGGCAACCTTTGCATGGACAGGAAAGAGTGAAAAATATAAAGACGGTGGCGTACTTAAAGGTCAATAAGAAGGAGAGAGATTTAAGGAGAGATGTTTTCAAAATATAAACAGATTTAAGGTACATAATATATTTTAACACTATATACAAATAAACTAATAAGTACTAATATTACGAAATCATAATCATCATTATGTACCACTAAAGTCTTGTAACACTGTTACAAGATGGTACAAAAAAATCCCTCCCAACGTGTACCAGCGGTACAGGTGGGAGTAAATTTTCAAAATGTATTCCTCGTAGTCACACCCAACCGAAACAGTATAAGAATTATTCATGAACGTCGAAACGGCGCCACTGAAAACCAGCGCTCCAACAGCCCTTGTAGCAAATGCTGCCTTTTTTAATTATCTATCTGTATGTACAAGATATGTGATTATGATAACAATACAACTATTCCTATTATCGTGCACTGTAACGAGCGTGTCAGTTAACCAACCTGGCGTTTAGTCCTTGGCGCCGGATCGTTGTGGACGAACACGCGCCAGCCAATCACAGGCAGCCTCAGCACGTGCTGCAGGGTTCCGTCGCGTATTTGCTCCCTCAGACCCCACACCAGTATCTTGTGCTGACTCCATAGCTTTTTTCCGCAGCCCACCTGTAAGGGAGTGTTTGAGCTAATGATTTTCAATTAACCTTCTTAGGGTCAGCGCAGACAGAACGGAGCGCAACGGAGAGGGTTTATTGACGCACTTGAAAAGAATCTTTAAAATTATTACAATAAAGTGCAAAACGCCGCGCGGGGATTCCCGCGTATCTTCGAGGACGCGCGAGCATTTTTTGTCAAAGGTTCAAGCATTTATGCACTTTATTGTAATATTTTTAAAGTTTATTTTCAAGTGCGTTAATAAAATCCTCTCCGTTCTGTCTGCGCTGAGCCTTCGGATACGCCGAACGAAATGCTCCTCCGGGGATCGCGCGGACGCCGATGACCGGGAACAATAACGTAGACTTTGTTTCGTTTATTTTAGGGATGATAATGGCTTGTAATCTTCATCATCATCATTTCAGCCGTTAAACGTCCACTACTGAACACAGGCCTCCCTCATGGATCTCCATGAGGGGTAGTTGCCATACTCACCTTGGCACGCTTGGCAGGCGGGTTGGTGAGCGCAGTACGGGATGTTGATACGCGGAAAGATGCTGCTGCCCATCTTCCGGAGGTATCCCTTAGCAGGTTCTTACTGCATCCACGGGCAAGAGAGGAGGGGCAACATTCTACTGCCGGTGCCCCACGGCATCCTTGTAATCTTATTGGCATTTAATCCCTAAGAAAATAAACTACTCTCTGAATGTCATTGTCGATTTTATTGTCAACGCGCATTTGGTGCTTCGAGGTCGTAAAAAAATCCCTCCACACCGCAATCCTTGAAGATTGCCATGTCTATTTTTGATACCTACATGAGATTTGATAAAAAGGCTTTAATTTTTAAGAGTTTATCTATTAGTTGGGGTCCAAAAAAGCCGTAGGGTGCCGGCAGTAGACTGTTGCCTCTCCTCTAGCCCGTCCATCATTCTGTCTTCCGGACCCCTTCGGGGGTCTCCGGGTGGGGCCTCGAGGTTAGACCTTACCCCGACATCAACTCCAAGGACTACCCCTAGGTCCTTTGATTGTTGCCTTCCAAGCTGGTGTCAATTATTGTTGGTTTCTTCTTGGATTTTCTTTTCTCCTCTCCTTCCTCTCTTGCCCTAGTATGCAGTAAGAGCAGATTCTTAGGGATACCTTCGGAAGCTGGGCAGCAGCGCCTTAACGTGTACTGAAATCCTCTACTACGTTCGCCGACCCGCCTGCCAAGCATGGCGAGTATGGTAATAACCCCCTTGTGGTCTTGGAGATTTATAAGGGATGCCTATATCCAACAGTGAAGGTGAACAGCAGTGTAGGCTGAGATGATGATCCATGAATAAAGTTACAAAATTTAATTTATTGACCTCCCACACACATTAGTCGCAAGTCCTATTATCACATTTGTCTTTGCTTAGCTTATTTAATTCTTAATTTCACAAAAAATACAATGATTACAAAAATGGAGGACCTAATGCAATAAGCATTAAGTCAGTCATTACCTTAGTTAACAAATTTTAGTTACTTACGTTCAAATATATGCCAGTGGTAGCGTTGCTATGCGAAGGGCTGCGTTGCGAAGTGCCCGGTCCTGTGATGAGGGTTTCCGCGTGCGATTTATCGGTGTGCTTGTAGGGCTCGATCGAGAACTCGTCCTGAAACAAATATATTGAGTATTAAGCTTAGTACATACAAAAGTTGCCGTGGGGGGCTGGCAGTAGAACGTACCTTCTCTCTTCGGAGGATGGCTAGCAACGTCTCTCCGTGTATCACCATCCCGTACTGCGCTCGCTAACCCGCGTGCTAAGCGAAGTGAGTATGACAACAACCCCCTCATGTTCACTATGGAGCTCCATGAGGGTACCCAAGTAACAATTTCTTGTTCTAATGCAGTCCATAGAACGTGTCTCAAACACCACTTTTGGCACTATAAAAGCCCAAAGAAGGTCGAGTAAAGCTGATTTAGCGCAGTTATATCACCAATAAGTGACATAGTAGAATCGTAGAAGTGTTAGCGGTGACATTTTAGCTCTATAAAGTTGATATAATGGTGACTCGTATGACAATTTATTGACATAGAGTAGGGGGTACAGTAACGCTACTATAGTGTTATTTTATACTGTAGCAGCGTTCGTGTTACCATTATAGTGCTATTTTGTTCTATAGTAGAGTCCGTGATTCTGATACATCACAAATATTTTTCTTTAACCCTATAGGCTTATGTCTAGCAGTGGACGGCTAAAATAATGAGTGATAGATACAAAAGTTTTCCTCAAACTTAATTACCTGCTATTCACAAAGACCAGTATTTTAGCTGGCGCCATGAGAAGCTCAGCAATTAGTGCCAACACATTTTAAATTTTATATACAAGGTATTAAGGTCACATGAAGCCATAATGTTGAGAGCTGCATCATAGCGCTAATTCTCTTCCACGATGGTATACTGTAAAAGACGCCGTCGCCGCGACGATGAGAATCACGAGGACCGCTCTCTTGTTAGCGACGAAGTAGTTTCAGCACTTGGTGCCAACCCATTTTAACTCCTATATACAAGATAATAAGGTCTCACCCCGTCAATAGCCATGAAGTTAGCAAGCTGCATCAAAGCGCTTATCCTCTTCCGTGATGGGATACTGTGGTAGGAGCCGTCAATGAGAATCACGAGTACCAGTCTTTTGTTAGCGCCGAGGCAGGTTCCGTACTTGGAGTGTGGCTTCTCGTGAGCTTTCTTCACCTGTAAAAGAAGGCCACAGTTAGGGCATGACATAATGAATGATATCGCGACGACACAACCAATAACTGTTTGGTATTAGATTTTTTGCAAGGTATTCGTCTACCTGTCGAGGCGAGGGTCGAGAGTAAAACGGGAAGCGACGTTCTGATTGGCTCAGCCAAAGTGTCGGTGGTTGTATGCTAGTGGTTGCATAAGATTCGATACTTGCTATTGCTTTACTTAACCTTTAGATTTACACACAGGTACCCTATGTGATACATTAGTTCAATCATCCTCACCCTTTGAGATGAAGACGATATTAAGATAAAGTTGATGAAGGATGGAACAGCTGATTAAAGTTACTCGTAAAGGAGGCAGTGACAACCACAAAACAATTCTTACAACTCATAAACGTGGTCGCATTATAATGCGTCTCCACTGACGCGGAGCTCGGCAGGAGCATGAATTGGCCAATACTTTTTCACGAACCTTCGAGCGTATTATGTGAAAGTCTTTATGTATGTGATTAGTTGATGATGTCCAACAGAGCAGTGTGGAAGAGGGGGTATGTTGACACCCGATTTAATGTGGAACAATAATGAAAACAACAATGTGTGCTATTCTAAGCCTTAGTTATGTGTTAGGTATTTTCTTATAATATATGAGGGTAGGGAAATGATGATGACTTACCTCAATAGGAGTCTGTGGCAGTCTGTCCAGCCTTATCCCTGTGTGCGGTGACACTGAACGTGTCGGATCTAGCATCGTTTATCGCAGCCGCTCATATTTACTTCAATGGTTAAAGGACCTATAGTAGGTGGTGCTACGAGTAGTATTGCAGTGGCAGTGAGTGGAAGAGAGCGTATGGCAACCACGGAAGACCAGAGCTGAGGCGCGATTTATTGTGCCACAGCATTTGCTGAGTGGTTGCCATTTTTGTTACAATATTTTTAAGTATCTACTAATTGTTTCTGCCGTGGGGTACCGGCAGTAGAATGTTACCCCTCCTCTCATGCCCGTGGAAGCAGTAAGAGCCTGCTAAGGGATACCTCCGGAAGATGGGCAGCAGCGTCTTTCCGTGTATCAACATCCCGTACTGCGCTCGCCAACCCGCCTGCCAAGCGTGGTGAGTACGGAAATTACCCCGCATGAAGATCCATGAGGGACGCCTGTGTTCAGTAGTGGACGTCTTACGGCTGAAATGACGATGAATGAATTGTTTCTGTGAGTTTTTTTGTTTGATTTCATGTACCTACGAATTGTTTGTCTGTACTTTATGCTTGGTAACAAAATATTTTTTTTTTATCTTTTATGTTGGCGGCCGATGTAATGTGGGGTGAGGGTAGGGAAATGATGATGACCTCAATAGGAGTCAGTGCCAGTCTGTCTAGTCTTATTCCCGTGTGCGGTGACAGTGAACGTGTGAGATCCAACATCGTACTTATCGCAGCCGAACGAACTTACTTCAATGGTGAAAGAGCCTAGGTATAGTAGGTGGTGCTACGTATTCCAAAATCACTCTTCTGCAGCGATTACCAGCTTGCAACAAAAATGGTTACCATTATTTTTAGGAAGTGGATGATTATCCGTAGATTTTTACCAGCGAAACACACCTCTGTGTTTCCTTGATGCGCGATCTTGCCGAGACTAAAGGGAAGCGTAGATTGAACAAGGTACTTTTAGTCTAGCGTGCTTCATCCTAGACCACGTCATCACATTAACCTCAAGTGAGACAGTGGCCAAACGTTAAAAAGACTACGACTGTCAAAGCACTCATATTAATTCTTAGTAAACACTTACCTCAATAGTGAAGGAGTCTGTGGCTGTTTGTCCAGTCTTATTCCCGTGCGCGGTGACAGTGAACGTGTGGGAGCCAACATCGTGCTTTTCTGGCACGCCGCTGATCAGTCCGTGCTTCGAATCCACGGCCAGCCAGCTCGGCGTCCTTCGGCCATCTTCGCTCCGAACCTGGAAATATTGAATTTGAGATTTTGTTTAATCGGTGGAACGTTTTTAGATAATACGTAATTCGAAGTAGTCAGCTGTCAGCTGGTACCATAAACTGATGTGTATGGTAGAATAAGCCGTGGGTACCAGCTGAAAACTATGATGTCTCATTGCTAGACCTAGACAAAATAACTTAAGATTTTGTTTCATCGGATTTTTAGTTATTTGATAGATTGTACATTATGGTTCCATCGCCGTATTAACCATAATCATTGTTTACTGGTACCCACAGTGAGTTGTAGAAATATTGAATTTGAGATTTGGCTCAATCAGTGGAACATTTATAGCATTAGGCATCTGTTACATTTTTATGGTTCCATCGATTCCTCATCGTCATTGAAAGCGTGTTCTCTGAGCAGCCGTTCTCATCACTGAAGAGTGGGTGCCATGAGTGTATTTAAGAATGTGCAAGGCTTGAACATTTTCTTGGAAGAGGCGGCTATCATTGATAGAAATAATGCTGAATCAACAAAAATCTCTAAAATGCTGACAAAAGTTTATAAGCAAAAAAAGAAACAAAATTGTTTGCATATGAACTTTGCAAACATTTAAACATTTACTTTATCGGGAAAATATTTGAAGTTTGAACCCTTTGTTAAAAAAACAAATGAATAAATTGAAAAAGTAACTCTCTGGTCGAGTAAAATCCGATTCTCTCACAGATTTGAACGTGTTTAAATAACATTGATCCCTGAACACGCGAGAGTGCTAATATTGGTGAGGCAAGATATACCTCAAGTATTTGGTTAGGGAGACAATCCGACAAGTGAAGGCGTTATGGTCGATCCATCATCGCCGTTATTTCATTACCTGAAGGATTCTTATCGCTTGAAACAGAAGGGAAAGTGAGAAAGTTGCTAAGTAACACATGTTCATTTATTACTGGATGCTGCATGCGGCTTTGACGGTGTTATATCCACATAAAATGTATGTATGTTTTTACGATACTTACGATACTAAGCTGAAACCATTCGTTTTACGTGATAGCAGCGCCTAAAGCATGCCCAAACATTAAATTTTCTATAGGTTAAATTATAAGATAGTATTCATGTTTCCTATGCAATGCGAAGGAAAATTAGTCCTGTTTAATAAGATTTAATTTTTTGGTATTTAAATATTCAATCCCATATTTCCCTGTCATTAAATTGCAGCGGTCAGCAGCAGAAAACATTAATATTGATAAGGCAGATTTATTAATTAAGTATCGGATCTTTAAGTAGGTACACAAGCCGAAAGACAATCATACTCCTCTAAACTAGCTACTCGGTACATGAACCAATATGTACGAGTATATGACATGATATAAGATATAACATGACACATTTACGTTGTTAAATTAAATTTCCTAAGGAACTTGAACCCAGTTTGGTCTGGTGAGTGTCATTATAGCTCACATTAAAACTAATATTTAATAAACATTTTCCATTAAAGTTCACTGTCAACTTGAAACGTTTTTACACAATTTATGTGATAAAAAAGCTTGTCGCAAGATTAACCTGTGTACATGTGACTTGATCTAATTGATTAAATTTTTTTTTCAAACAATGTAAATACGAGTACTTACCTGCTTAAATCTCGCGACAAGCTATTTTATAACGTAAATTGTGTAAATTCGTTTTAAGTTGACATTAAAATTTAATGGAAAATGTTTATTTTATTATTTTTAGTACCTTTAAATAAAAGCTTGTTTGTTAATTTTTTTTTACTTTTTACTTCACTGGACAGTTGGTTTTTTGTCTGTTCATCTCATGCCCGCCATATTTAGAGTAATGTAATATAATTTTTCGAGTAACTCTCAACAAGCCCTTTTATTTGATATCCATATTGTAAAAGTGCATTAATAAAATAACTAGTCCACCATCTTGGGTATTCTGCCATGTTGGATTTAGAGTGATGTCATTTAATTTTTCGAGTAACTCTCAGCAAGGCCTTTCATTTGATACCCATATTATAGGAGTGCACTAAGAATAACTAGTTCGCCATCTTGGGTGTTCCGCCATGTTGGATTCAGAGTGACGTCATTTAATTTTTTGAGTTATTCTCAGCAAGCCCTTTCATTTGATACCCATATTATAGGAGTACATTAAAAATAAGTAGTCCGCCATCTTGGGTGTTCCGCCATATTTGATTCAGAGTGACGTCTCATAGCTGACCATGCATTGTCATCCAAAGAAAACATGTACACAAAATTTCAGCTCAATTGGTTGAAGGTATCTGCTTCAAAATTGAGTTGCAAGATTCCGCGAACAAACATAGTTACATACATACTAGTTACATACATACATACAGGGCAAGCTAAATAAAAGCTTGTAATTTATTGGGTGGGGTTGCTAAACTGTCGTCGAAATCTTAATGAACTACAAATATAGTAACAAAACCGCTAATCTATATCTAATGAGTGCTAAAAACACTAAAAAAATATGTTTCGCATCTCTACGAAGCTTCCTCAGGAAAAATTGACTACCCGTTTGTCAATTTTCCAAATCAGAATCACGAACCCTTATCAATTAACTTATTAAAAATATGAACATTATTGAATTAATCAATGTTTAGCAAAGTGTCTTAAATCGATGAAGTCAATAAACTTACCTTATAAGCTACCACATTTCCGGAGAAGGCTTCTTTAGGTATTTCCATACGAAACAGATGTCCAACATAGGCTGACGTGTCGGGAACTCCCCACAACCTTCTAAGGCCATTTTTTCCTATTTCTTCCTCTGTCAAATCCACCTGAAAAGAGACATCTCATATGAATATTACGTGTCTTTGAAGAAAGTAATCTTAACTTGGTCTAATCTACATGCATACACGGTTACAGCTCTGTAATTCTTGCCGTGGGGTGCCGGCGCGCCGCGTGTATAGATTTGAGTCACTTCAAAATATCATAAATAAAAATCGGCCAAGAGCGAGTCGACTCGCGCACAAAGGGTTCCGTACCATTATTTGGACAAAACTATAAACTACTAAATATTCTTTGAATATTTCAAGCGTCTACCGGTTGCCGCTATTAATATCGAGCAAAAACGGCGAAAAAATCACGTTTGCTGTATGGGAGCCCTTAAATATTTATTTTATTGTTTTTAGTATTTGTTGTTATAGCGGCAACAAAAATACATCACCTGAGAAAATTTAATACTATACTATAGTCTAGCTATCACGGTTCATGAGATACAGCCTGGTGACAGACTGACCGACAAACGGACAGACAGACGGACAGCGGAGTTTTAGTAATAGGGTCCCGTTTTTACCTTTTGGGTACGGATCTCTAAAAACAAATGAAAATGTGTAAACAAAGAACTAACAACAACATGTTTATAATTACCGCCCATTAACGTCCTTTTATCAGTTAAAACTGGTCAACAGAATTACGGATAATATCTTATTGTCCTAATGGAACAGTGTATTCATAGACTAAATTCAATTATTTCTATACGAAAATGAATGATAGATTCACCTTTTGTGGCGAGCCTATTCCAGCTGTTCATTTGTTTAGCTTATCACGAGCTCATCAATAAACACTTCTAATTCAAAACTTACTGGTACACGCCTATTTGAATCTTAGCGCGTGGGCACAATACTCCTTTTGCGTCATACATTTCATTTCAATTATGGATGTAATAAAGCAAAATTGTTCTTGGGAACGATTTGATCACGACGAGCGGATGACTCCACGCATTAGTATTCAGGAGCGCGTCGCGATTTGTACGTCGCAGTGCAAATGATTTGGCTAAGAGCATTGACCTGAATTGTTTGGATTTAACCATTATCATTACTATTAATAATTAATAGTATAAGACTGGTAAAAAGGATCAGAATCAAAATCATATTGTTTTTTACTGAGGAACTGTTGTACAAAGGATGTTACGATTGCTAGAAAACAGGGACTTTTTTTCTTTGTCTGTATTTTTTTCATAGTGGGTTTTTAATGTTGGGTTCATCAATAATTAACTATTGGAAGGCACCATAAAACAGAAGTTTAAATGAGATGTTTGAAGACGTTAAAATATTGAAATAATTTTCTTTATTGCTATTTTTTTGGCATTACTATTTGGTGGCCGTTAACTTGAAAGTATACGACGTAGTAGATTCTACCAAAAAAAGAAGTCGCGTCAGCAGAATGTCGAAAACTTTGCAAGAAAATAATTATTTAGGGACTATCTCATAGGGCGCACTGAAGATCCATCCCATCCTACTAATATTATGTGTGTAACTTCTCTTTGCACAGATCACAATTACTAGTCTTGTCTAATGGCTAGGATAACTACTAAAATTATAAATCCGAAAGCTTTTTTGGATAAACAACTAACTATCTTAGAAACTTTACACATTTACATTCATTCAAGGGTAGAACATGATAACTTTACACATAATGCTTTTTATCCGTATGCGAAGCTTCGGGGCAGAAGATAGTTAATAAAATTGGCAAATACATGGAACTCATAGAAAAAATATCATTTATTATTATTATTTATGAGCCTGATTCTTCCCACTGCAGGGCAAAGGCCTCCCTTCCCTCTCTCCATTGATCCCTATCATGTGCTTTCTGGTGCCAATTGTCGCTGTAGGAGTCTAGTTCGTCCCTCATCGCCGCCTAGGCCTTCCACGTGGTCGTCGTTGTTGGGGAGCCCAATCAGTGGTTGTTTTTGCCCAGAGTTCTGGGGGCATACGACTCACGTGTCCAGGCCAGTCCCACTTGAGCTGGCCTGCTTTATACTCTACGTGTCGGCTGCGTTTTTGAGCGCAGTATCGTGTTTTTAACGCGGTCTGTGAGTTTGACACCCAGGATACTGCGCTCCATAGCTCGCTGGCATAGCCCGAGGCGAGACATTTAAAAAAAAAAATAGAAAAATTAGTAAGAAAATAATTAGGGGCCATCTCGCAGTGCGCACTAGGATAAATTAAATAATATAGGTACTTTGAACTAACCTGGAACTACGCATAATGGATCACGTTGGAGATCAAATGCAGAAAATGGAGTCACACACACACATACACTAACCTGGAACTCATCGCTATTATCAAAAGCGAAATCGTCGTCATGTCGGCTAAGCGCGAGCGGGCAGATAAGGAGCACCGCACACGCTATGTACCGCACACTCCCCATTGTAGACTGGCCTCTCTTCATAATCTCATGATGGGCATCTGTTGACAATGCGTTAAATATAAATAAACATGTTTACAAACATTGCGAGAGAATGAGGACCGAATTTCAACAAACTTTTATTTTTACATGCGTAAGAACATAGTGTTATAAGGTGGAGCCACGATTATAAGTGGGCGAAGAAAGGTTGAATAACAACAATAGCAAAAGGTGCTTTCAACGTAATAATAGGTATACTTTTAGTTTTCAGCCGAACACCGATTTTAAAAGCCATTACTAAATTGTGTTAACGGGCGTGAATGGATATGCCAAGCTCGTAAACAACAGTTCTAGGAACTATTTAACAACGAATATAGACTATAAATATTGCCATTTAACGTTTAAAAGCGTTTAAACAAACAATTTGAAATATTTCAAGCTCTTTCGACAAAACGGAAAGCAATTTAGGGAGAGCCTATCAAATTATAAAGCGAACCACTCTCGATAGCAATCTTCGTTTCAAGGGATCGGTCGTTTTGATTTACTCGTCCGGATTTGGTTTAAAATGTAGATAAATTCGAGGTGGTTCTTGTACAAATGAGTCAGTAATAAAGAGGGAGGGCAAACGGAAACGACTCGGGTACTGTTACACAGTTAAAGGCGCGTGTTGGTGCATAATGATTGGACGCAAATAGAATTGAGCTTTGTGCGGGCTCCCGTTTCACAGCACAAGACACGGTTGGAAATTTCTCATCCAATCTTTCACCTCACACAAAGGTCAAGGCCTTTGGTCTGAGTACAATTGTTTTGTGCACGCAACGCCGTTGCCTAACTGAAAATGTTCAGAGATGAAGCAGTATGGTACTAATTTAATGGACAAGGGTGACACCGTGATAATTAAGTTGGGGCGGAACGCAATATCATATAACTAAGGAGGATAACGTGGTTGGGCAGTCTTCGAGAACCGTGTATTTTATATTTTTAGCATGCTGTCGCAAAACCACTTCGGGGAATACTTTTATATTCCTTTTAGTAATGCAGCGTGTCTGGTTGGCCACTTGAACGGCAACGTTAGTATGGAATTTAATTTCGTTCCAAATATAGACACTTTTACGATCTAAGCGCAAGAAGCTATAGGTTCGTTGCTTCTTCGCCGAAAACAATAATAAAATTATGGTCGATAAATAATAAACACTGTGATAAAGCGTATCATGCTTTCGGATTTAATAGATAAACTAGGTTAGCTTGGATTGAGCAGGGTATACAAACCAGAAACTTATTATGAGTTTGATGATTGCCTCATTACGGATGAAGTTGGGAGTTCACGGAGAGAGATAACTTAGCTAGGCTAATAGAATCATTACATAAGACGTAAAAAATCGTATAATTGTATGTGCACATTTACATACGCGTGCTTTAACGTTGAAGAAAAGCATCGGAGTCAACCCGAGGCAGTCGCTGCTTCAGAATGATTGACTGAATTAATAGCCGACTAAACTGGGAGGATATAAAGTGCTGGGCAAGCCTAATCCACCTCGCAATATCCCAGTAACTGTAGCCTCCTGTAAAGTATGATGGATATCAGTTGCTGACACTGAATAAATTATCTAAAATAGATGTAAGAGGTCTTACTTTATTGTGCATGTTAGTCTTGTATAAGTTATTAGAACTATAGAGTTTTGTAGGAAGTTCTGAATAAGAACGCTCACGGTATAATTGAAGCTCAAAAAATATTATTATTAACAACACAAAACATGAGATGAAATGATTTCAGACGGACAATGGAGCTCTTCAAAGCAAGCAGCAAAATCCAGATTACATTTTTATCGATAACGTTGTTAATGCTTTGAGGAAAAAGCACGTATTCATAATGAAAGATAAACAGGCTCGTTAAGAATGATTTACGTAATTCCTCGGATTCCGGACGTTATGGCCACTCCAATTATTTTGAAGACGTGGAAACATTTGGGACGGAACGTGCTTTAAACGAATAAGTTTTTTCAGAGCTGAGCTTTTATAATTTTTGCGAAATTAACATGAACGTTTTTGTTTGTTATTCTGGACACGCCATCACTGAAAAAGGTACGAATTGTTTTTTGTTTTTACTACCAACTTCAGCGACGAGATTAAACCTTTCAGTCTTGGGACGTGCATGTCGGAGAGCTGTCACAGTAGACTCACTGTCCAGTCAGATAGGTCAGTCGTCCGATTTTTTTGTGTTTAGGGTTCGTAGTAAAACAAGAAACCCTTACAGTTTCGCTTTGTCTGTCTGTCTGTCCGTCCGTCCGTCACCGGCTTTGCGAAGAGACTATTAGTCCCAGACAGCTGTTATTTTGCATTGAGATATAAAATAACAACACCGAGATAACGCTTACAAAAAATTCAGAAAAAATATTAATTCGGTGTGAACGAACTGATGAATGAACTTTTTTCTTCTTGATTTTTCCATCGTGTAGGGTATCGTTGAATGGGTATTTTATAATCATTTAGGGGTTGCGAAGACATTTGATTTAGGGTTCCGTTTGCGAAATATTAAAGTTTTAAAAATGTTTTAAAAAAAATCGTTAATGTAAACATGGACTTTCTAGGAAAACTATAACGGTTAAGCTAGCTTTTTTAGTTTCGGATAAATAGCCGCTCAATAATTAAGTTATGTGATTTCCCAAACATACCAAAAATTCTAAACTTTAAACCGACAACTTAATTAATCCCTGTTATATGTTTTAGTAAACGTAAAAAAACATAGACCACCTTCTAACAACACAGGTCTACGGTTAATTACGGAACTCACCTGGCCTAATTTATTTAGTTTTACCTTTTGAGCTGAATTTGTGCGTTTGTGTACATCATCATCATCATCATTTCAGCCGTAGGACGTCCACTGCTGGACATAGGCCTCCCTCATGGATATCCAGTTATTGCGGTTGGAAGCAATCTGCATCCACCGTCGACCTGCGTTTGTGTACAAGCTACTATGAATTAGTATTTTTTTAACCTATTGGATTTCATCATCATTTCAGCCATAAACGTCCACTGATGAACACAGGCCTCCCTCATGGATCTCCATGACGGGTAGGTGCCATTCTCACCACGCTTGGCAGGCGGGTTGGTGAGCGCAGTATGGGATGTTGTTACACGGATAGACGCTGCTGCCCATCTTCCGGAGGTGTCGCTTAGCAGGCTCTTACTGCATCCACGGGTAGGAGAGGAGGGGTAACATTCTACTGCCGGCACCCCACGGCACACCTAATGGATTTGTAAATGGATTATAAAATAATTATTGTCTTTCTTTTTAGAGTTTGCAGGTAACTTCTATAACACGGCAGAATAGGGTGGATGTGTCGGTTCCTGCCATGTTCTAAATTACGAGTAGGTACCGGAGTTTTAAACAATATCGAAGTATACCGGAGTTTTATAAAATCCGTGCCTATCCCATTCATAAATTTTGTTGGAACAAAATACGCAAGGAATTGAACAAACAAATTTCGTTTTGCATACCTATATGAATGCAAGCCTCCAGATAATCATCATTGACCTGCTTCAAAAACTGTATATCAAACAATTGGAGATAATTAAATTTAACAACATATTATGAATTGGTCGGGCGCAACAATATCATCAATTTTCATCATTTACTGTAAAGCTGTGTTGCACTGAACGGCACTTTTCCGTGTTCCCCTTGCATAGGACACCAAGCTTAAAATCCCAACGGCGGGCGCGGCATGGGGGTTACTTTATTGTGACTCCCTACACAATAGGCATAAGAGAAAAATAATAATATTACAGAAATAATGCTGGACATTTCACACAGCGCCATCTTGCCCCATAGTAAGCAGATCTTGTGTTATGGTTACCAGACGGTTGCGCCTCGAAGGTCGTCTGAACTCTAAGTAAAACCAATAAGTACAGTGTAACAGTAGGAGAGTTATGGACTGTTGACAATGATGGGTTTATAACGATACATATTGCAATGTAGCTTTTAGGAAATATGATGTGGGTAATATGCAGGCAATTTATTCAGTAATTCGATCGAGCGTAGACAGGAGGGGCCGATGCGAGAAACTTGACACTGACACGTCTCGACGAGCATATTTTGATCATACTTGTATAGTCTGCGCCACCAAGTCTACGGCAAAAGCGGAAACTAAACTCTACAGTACAGTCATCGAGCACATACCCAATGGAGGGGAAGTGAGGTCTTTCGAATTCCACAGCTCTTAAGTGTTTTTCCTAATACAATGACAACTGTCTCTCGCCTTTGATGGTACAGCGCTAACAGCCGACCTGTGTACTTTTCCGTACAATTATAAAATATATTCAGATTCAATACGAATACTTTTAAAATGGCTTGCTGTTGTGGTGTGGGAAAAGCAGCAGAAAATCCGAATTACTAAACAGATATAACCACATTTAATGGGTAAACACGAGTAAAAATAGTCAAGAAGTGTTTATTCAATAAAGCAAAAACCTACATACCTACATGGAATAGTCCACTTACAAAAGAAGAACAAGACACATTTAAATTGAATAAAAGCACATAACTGAACTACTTCGCTTCAGAAAACTTTTTGACAGCTGCTTTGCTGAATTTTGACATACTTACACGTTTTTTTTTACTTTTATTTTATTAAATATAGGCTTGCGTATATCCTCAGAATGATAACGTAATAGAAACCAGGCTAAAATAGCAACCAAAATCAACCATTCTGTACTCTTTACTTATGACATTTTAAAGGAGCTAGAAAGAGGTGCATATACAGTTCTATCTTCGATAATTTCCAAAGTTGGCTTAAATAAACTATCACGTTCTTTATAGCAAAATTTACGTTTATTATTGCTAGTGATGTACCTAACTGCTTATGATAAAGCTAATGTTTTGTTAGCCATATAAACAGGGGCTTTAAGTTTTAAATAATAGAAATGCTTTAAAATTTCTTACTTTTAGGTATAGCTTAAATTTATTTCTCACAAAATAGAATACCTACCTTATACTATTTAAATCCACCTATAAAGCCTATTTACTTGTTTACGTTACTTAACTTACTTGTTTGTGTACGGAATAAAAGGGAATTAAATGGTTCAAATGTATCTAGAACTTCGATTTAAGAAGATTTACAACAATTTTCCGGCCATATTAACACAATTTATGCAAATTTATTAAAAAAAACTCACCAATGAAAAGTTACCGACTTGTCCGTATTTTCTTTTTGTGATGTATGCGATTTGCAGTCTTTTACTACACACGCCATACTTGGCACTTATCGCAAGGGTGTTTAAAGATTCTATTAATTCGTTTTCACACGTTTTTTTGTAAATTTTCTTACAAATTATGTAGAATTTACCAACAGCACACCACAAATTTCGAACCAAACAAAACGCGACCATGTTTTGTTGATCTTATTTGACATAATCATGATCGTGTCAGACACGTCATTTTAATTTACTAGCTTTATTACGTCATAAGTACAACTAAATTTAGATCCTTTTGACTGTTCATTTACGCCAACCTTGTAAATTACGAAGATACAACTGTTATATGCACCTCTTTCTAGCTCCTTCAAAATGTCATAAGTAAAAAGAGTACAGATTGATTGATTGATTTTGGTTGCTAATTTAGCCTGATTTCTATTACGTTATTATTCTGAGCGTATATCCTTAGGTACTATAAAAACGTGATTTCTTTCTTCCTTATATAAGGTTTTATTACCCACACCATCTGAACCAAATTATTGAATAGTCCAAATGCGAAATAGAGAAGATCTATTAAAAGACAGACAGGAGAAACGATGGCACGACAAATAAGACTTTTTTGATTACGCTTGGGTCGAACTGATGAAGATGCAAGGAAGTACGGGGGAGGCCTAAACCCACACACAAGGCTAATTGCTATTATAATATGAAAGTGGCCATAATTCCACTATTTGTGGCAAGCCTCAAACAACCTCATACTGGTTTCGAGAGCACTCGTAATAACTCAGCAGTTTTTTAAATGTTTTCAGAACCAGACCTTCAGCTCTATTTGTATAGTACTTTGCATGAAATAAAAAAGACCTCAGACAAGACTAAACTTTTTATTGAATCTAGTATCATTTAAACAAATAAAGCCTGACACCCGCCCCAAAATTAACGATCGCAAACACATAATAGCACTGCAAAGTTATAGCTTCATAAAACTTAACTGGCACGTGTTCCAGTAAACAATCCCTGAACAACTGACCACATAGTAGACAACGTACGCACTGGTTCCAGGTATCAACTTTGAGGAGACAATATAACTATTTATTTGTAGAGGTAGTTTGCGACTTTGAGGTGAATACTTCGTATGAGCCGGATAGGACATCATAGGCTTTGAAATGTATCTTCCATACTTTTTCCTAGAGACGGAACACGCAAATACTAAGCCAGGCCTTAGTGGCTATCGTCATTATCAAAGCATTTAGACCTTACGAAGCACTGTCTTGTCTCCGTTAACTAAGGCATTATTGATGTTTAAGATTCTTACATTGATAAACCTTGATGCTAGCTAGCATCATTAAAACAATTAAAATAAAACAACATACACACATTATTTAATGTTAACTCTAAAACTGTCACGTGTTCCAGGTACGATACGCAGAACCACTGACCGCATAGTAGACATAGTACGCGCTGGACCCAGACATCAACTTTGTAGAGACATTATAATAGTTTGCGACTTTCAGGTGATTACTTTGTATGAGGTGGGTGGGTAGGACCTGATTTATAAGTTTTGAAATGTATTTTCCGTACCAACTTCTATACTAATATTATAAGGAGGAAAGATTTGTATTTTGTATGTTTGTAACAAATAAACTTAAAAACTACTAGACAAATTTCCGAAATTCTTTCACTACATTATCCCTAAGTAAAATAGGCTACATTTTATCCTCGTATTCTCTCAAGAACGGGAACTACGCGGGTGAAACTGCGGAGCGCTGCTAGTAATTAATAATTTGGGGACCGAACACGTATATTATCAACCAGACCTTAGAAGGTATCGCCATTAACAAAGCATTTAGAAAATGTATTATCCTACCTCAATGAAGGCATTACGGGTGTTTAAGACTCCAAGTGATGTCTCTATCAGCATAAATAAAAATAAATATACATCATAGGCATATTTTATTCGATACACAGCTAAGCTGCTACGCGGGAGAACAAAGTTTGATAGAATATCTATACAAACTAAAAACCGAAGTGCTAATATTACTTACTGCCTACGATCAGCCGTTATCAGAAAGTCCGAGCAAAACTTTTAGTTTCTACAAACAAAGCAATTTACAACTTCTCACCCTAAACCACACCTTCGTTGCGTAGTTGGTAAAAGTATAGAGGCGGAAAAATAAAGTCTAAGCTAACCCTGAGCCGAGAGGTTCGTAAAATTCAGAGCCCTTTACGTAAGTTTTGTAGCGTTGCTCGCATCCACTCCGACTTTACCCCTGGTTTTGCAAGGGGACCGAGTAAGAGGGTTACCACAATAGATCCCCCGACAAAATCTCCACTGTGGAGTGATATAGCCACCTCTACCAGTATATAGTCGACACGGGTGTTTGGAACTCTCCAAAGTTCGCCGTATTTTGCAATCTAACGCTTAGCAATCAGATATCCTTCGATATTCTCAGAAACGCGATCCTATGGATAGCACAATTTTTATCATAAATATTTGCGTTTAATTAAACATTTTTGTAAGTAATAAGGAAGGCAGATTACATTACAAAAACAGCTCGTATTTATAAGAAACCAGTGTATTCTTTGTGAATATGTATGTATAATATTGCGTTACGCATTCCTGTTCCCCGGAGGATTAGATTGATAGACTGACGCTCCCTTACGGAGGCGTATCTCTTATGTTTGAACAAAATACTGTATACTGTAATTCTAGTAGAAAACATGTGTATTTTTTCAATGTTAACTTGGAATAAGACAAGTTGATAAGCCTTTAACTGGCCAATCTCTCATAATACAGGTTAGAAATTCGTTGTAGTTGTTCTCTGTGTTGTATGAAAAATTATGATGATGATTACCTTTACGAGAGAAAACAAATAAATATCTCTAAATAAATGCCGTGGGGTGCCGGCAGTAGAATGTTACTCCTCCTCTCATGTACGTGGAAGCAGTAAGAGCATAAGAGTCTGCTAAGGGATATCTTCGGAAGATGAGCAGCGTCTTTCCGTGTATCAACATCTCGTACTGCGCTCGCCAACCCGCCTGCCAAGCGTGGCGAGTATGGCAACTACCCCTCATGGAGATCCATGATGGAGGCCTGTATTCAGTAGCGGACGTTATACGGCTTAAATTATATGTTTCTTTACCTTTGCACTTTAAAGACAAACGCGAAGAGATAGCAAATGAAAATAACTTTTTTACAGAGAAAGCGAAATGATATAACGCAGACGTGGGTATCCGTAATCGGAAAGCGCTCAAAGAAAACTTACGACCCTCGCGTTGGGGTGCTAACGTAATCTATTAAAATTGATTCAGGAGACGTCTGAATTTGACGCATTGCTTTTTATCTCATTCAGATTGGTGATTACATTATTCTGGACCTCTAAGGAAGTCTTTACAGATAAGTTATCATTTGCATAAGTGGATAACTGTAGGTAACCTTGATATTCAGGCTCTACAAAGACCTACTGCGAGGGTCAGAGCTTAAACAAGGTAAAAAATCACGTTGAAAACCTAAGTAACATCAATTTGTTAGGTGACTATCGAATTGTGACATAATAATCATTTAACTTTATTTTTAACACGTTTTTATTATGTTCTAACTGTTATGACAGCCTGTTGCCTAATTCCAACCTGGCGTCGACTTCTGGGACATCCTATATGTAACGGAATCTTCAAACGTTCTTTTAACATACTCTAAGACATACTTATCAAAGAGTTATCACAATACAATACTTCGGCGTATCTTTTAGTTTTTGAACTTACTATTATTGTTATTCAAAATCAAAGCTTCAGTGGAATAAATTTTCCTCATAAGGTGACGTGTCGTTCCAAATGTGTATATTATGAATAGTGAATTTCTCAGAGCGGCAGCGAAAAATGTAACCTGTCATTTCAAGAAACAGCGGTATTTATACATTTTCTGAAATGTCAGCAAACATGCAACGAAGGGAAGGGCACTATATTCCGCTTCGTGTATTTAGGTCAGCCGGTACGGTAATCAGTCCGTAAAGCAGAATCAGCCACGGCAAAACAAACCGTTTAAGTGATCTCATCTAGTTCTGTTTGGATAAGCAGAGTTCATGATTTCGCATTATTTCAGGAAAATTCAAAATCAATTGTTTAGTGTTCTGATTTCCACTGAGTAAAAAATGTGTCATATTAAACTAACTATACATATAACAGACCATTTAGGCGATCCCATCTTGTTCTGTTTGGATAAGCAGAATTGTATTTTTTTAATAATGTATTTATTTCAAAAATGTTTTAAGTACAAGGTACAGTTATATAAGGTACTTAAGCTAATTACAGTGTAAAATATATAAGAAAAGTACAATTTGATAAATCTTTTAGGGTCAAACATAATCGACTCCTCACTCTTACTAAGTTTTCACTTGTATTAAGATGCGAGGGCTCTCTACATCGACTTCTAGCGGGCTACAAAGGTACTGATTACAATCATACATTATTTATTCATACATAATTTACAGTATATTAAAATCAGCATAATCCAAATTTCGCAAACTGGATGTTATATTTGTTTTAAATTCTTGTGTCATGTTATGTAGAGGTATATTTTTTTTTTATTTAACGTACAAAACACGTCACAACCACTTTAAACAATGAGGTTACATAATGGTACATTATACCTTAATTGTAACATAAACTTATGTACGTACTGCTATAATATAAATTTATATCGAGGAAGTAGAGTTTTTACAAAAACAGGTTATTGAGATAAAACAGAAAATAGTTAAATAATTACGATTATGGTTATTATGGACGTGACATTCTTGTGAGGGGATTGAAGTGAGAAATATTATTTCTAAAAGTACATATGTATGTAACGCAAAAACGTTCTTTTTATTAGAGTTACGAGCTCTGTAATTTATATTAAATGATATTTCATATAATAGTTTGGGAGAATCTATTAGGGAGTGAAGTAATTTGTAGAAATAAATAAAAAAGTAAATACGACGAGTTTCTAAAGATGTGACGCTGAATTTTTGGAGCCTGTCTTCGTAACTCAGAGATAAGCGTCCGGGTTTAAGACGATAACATACGAACCTCAGGAATTTTCTCTGAATCCGTTCGATGTTGTAACTGTGAACTTTGTAGTTAGGGGACCAAATAGGACTTCCGTGTTCTAAAACGCTTCGCACTATGGAGTTAAAAAGGTAAATTAAGCTGTGATAGCTAAAGCCCGTCATAGATCTTAAGACAAAATCGGTTGGCTCTATCTATGATATACTGATTTTGTTTAATTAAGTATGTTGTACATTTAACAATGCGCTTTAAGGGTTAACCTGCGGCTTAGTCAGCTTCAGACGTTCTTTCCTTTGACTGATAGCCGACTAAGCTGGAAGGATGGCATACGAGTAGGTGCTGGGCAAGTCTAATACATCCCAGGCACTGCAGCGTCCTGCACTGTATGAATACTAAGCGACCTGTACACAGGTCGCTGCAAAGTAAGGTAGTTGTAAGGAAATTAACATTTAAATCATCTTTTCTTATCTAACAAGACTTTTCCAATACAAGTTTTCAATACAACGTTATTTACTTGAATTCTACAAAACGGAGATAATGCTATCGACTGTTCCCTATTCAAAGTTTACATATTTCGTTTTAAATAGAGTACTGGGAATTCAGCTTGAGATTTTTCCGAGAGCAGCGAAAAGGCGGCCGCTTCACAAAATCCTTTGGAAAGCTGAGGTTTCAAGATATACTTTTTACATTCGCTGGAATGGATCCGAGGCATTGATCTATAAGCCGAGTAAATTGGAGTATTGACAAAATTGTTTTATTTACCTAATAAAAAAGGAAGGGGGAGTTGTTCCGAGTAGTAAATCTGATTGAAAATGATGAGAAAGCTTTTTCCAGGAAGGTAATAAATATTTGTGTATTTTACGCTGTTGATAGAAATGTGTATTTACTGACTAATCGTAATATATGGCATGGACGACAGCGCTTTAATCAAGTTTTTACTTTTCCTAACTAGGTATATTGTGAAGATCAGAAGCAGAGTTTAGGTTAAGGTAATGTTAACTTGGTATAAGACAAGTTTATAAACCTTTAACTGGCCAATCTCTCATAATACAGGTTAGAAATTCGTTGTAGTTGTTCTCTGTGTTGTATGAAAAAATATGATGATGAAACTTTATGAGAGAAAACAAATAAATATCTCTAAATAAATGCCGTGGGGTATCGGCAGTAGAATGTTACCCCTCCTATATTCCCATACAATAGCTTCAGATATTATATCTGAAGCTATTGTATGGGAATAGATAAAACACATTATAATGCAATTTTACGGGATATTTACCATGATTGGAGTATTTTTGAGTTTTTGACTCATCATGGTTAATATCCCGTAAATATTACATATAATGTTCAATTCAGTTCAATTCAGAATTGAATTGAATATAATGTTCACAACCATGATGATTTCAAGTTAGATAGAAGACATGTGACAGACTACTGACAGTACCGTGGGATACAACAATAGGCGAGCAAAAGGGTAGACAGTCTACTGACTGTGCCGTGGGATACAACAAAAGCCGAGCAAAAGGGTAAAAGAGAATGTCAGAATACAAATACAAACCATAAAATCAAGCATTCGAATTCTGGAGCAAGTGTATCTAGTTAGTATTTTGAAGCAAAGTCTAAAGGTAAGGTTAGTAATAGTATTTTTTAAACTTTCGCGACACATTATCAAAATATGGGATTATCGGGTATTTATCGCGTAATTACCTTTATTTTATTCCCGACGTTTCGACCGGATTGCACCTGGTCGTAGTCGCGGGGAGACTGTCTCCCCGCGACCACGACCAGGTAAAATAAAGGTTAGTAATATCTAAAGCTATTCGCCTGCCAGACTGCTATGGCTATTAGAAGATGTTAATAATCTCACATTTGTGTGTCAATCTACCTTGGGAACAACAAAAGACGAGCGAAAGGGTATCAGACATAGAGTGCCAGAATACAAAAAAAAATCCATTGAATCAAACATTTTATTTCGAAGCAAGCAATAAACGGCATCTATTTCGACAACGGAAGTCACGTGCCGCCCTGCGCCAGTGCATCATAATGTCATAGTTCTCGGTATTGAGGTGCTATAAATATTCATGCTTTATGCCGGTCCGCCTGTCGAACATATCGGTAGCAAGTGCAGCGTTCACACGAGATAGGTATAAATAAAGCGAGCTTACTTGAACACAAGACTTCCATCAGGCTTGAAACACGTTGAATGGATTGCGAGTGATTGCGTCACATGCAAGTGAGAAAGGAGTAAAATACTTTCACTAATAAATAGAGATAGATGCTCATAAACGTCTCTGGAATTAATAACGTTGGGAAGCAATCCTGTTTTGGGGTTAATATTGACAATATCTTTTTTAAACTTTCGCGATCACAACACATTATTAAAATATGGGATTATCGGGTATTTATCGCGTAATTACCTTTATTTTATTCCCGACGTTTCGACCGGATTGCACCTGGTCGTGGTCTACCAGGTGCAATCCGGTCGAAACGTCGGGAATAAAATAAAGGTAATTACGCGATAAATACCCGATAATCCCATATTTTAATAATTGACAATATCATCTTAATTTCATGGCATATTTCTATGTATACCACCAGATGACTGATAGAATACATTTTTTTTTGTAAATACATAATAAGTTAAAATGTATTTGTGCGTCTGGTACCCCATAACACTAGGCACTGCTTTGCTTTGTTAGGTGAAGTTGCGTTGCGTTGGGGCTAAACGGTGGTGTGTTAAATGTTCAGCATTATTTATTTAGATGGGTCTATCGTATCAGAACAGAAACACATTGCCACATTCAACTCCTACATTTTCGTTATCGCATTAGACAATACCAATAACAGTATGTCATACGATTACCGTATAACGGTCCGAGCTAACGTGACTGTGGACGCTGCCCATAAGCCCACCCAGGCCGTCACAGCCAAAAAAATAGAGGTGCAAAAACGACAGCAGGTGAACCTAGATAAATTATAGCTATATACGTTACTATGATATCGCCAATAGAAAAAATCGTGAGACATTTCCAACGCGATAAGAAAGGGGAAGTTCTAAGAATTCAGTCCAATAATGGTTGTCATGTTGATGTTGATGTTGTACGGTTCAGCGGTTCGTCGTTTAAATTGGCGGGAGTAAGGGGTGGGACTTTCCTAATGGTAACTATAATGAACTCTGTACAGACGAGTTACGGTTTCCCTTAATTGAGTTTTCGAGTAAGCAAGCCTCTCAACCAGATGATTGTTTGCACATACCGTTTGAGGCACTTGGGATAGATTACCAAATACTCCATACGCTTTTCGATACTTGGCAGGAAACTTCGGGTAGTGACCGCAATATACGTGTATTCGAGATCAACCTTATGCAATATGTTTTTACTTTGTTAAGTACTTGAGTTGCGAAAAAAACACAAAAAGTTAGTTAACCAGATGTCAGATTAAATTTTAAATTGATGTCGGAAAGTAATCATAATCCTGATTACCTGTTTAATCATTGAATTGTCGGCAAGAATAAAATGATTTATTCTATATTTTATACTACAATAACATTATAAAGAGACATGCATTTTGTTTGTAACGAAAATCTTGGAAACATTTTATCTGTCCGGCATGAACTTGTAGTTGCAAAAAACTTATTTTACAATTAAATGTAACATTATCTATGAGTTACATTATTATGTTATGTATGATAGATTTTTAATCGAGTTGGTTCAGGAACCCTAATGAAATTTCCATTTATGTGACCTAAGGTGTAAAAAAATTCTTAAAACGAAGGTTATTTAAAAAAAAATGCGCGGGCAAAGCCTTGTGCAGCAGCTAGTGTTAAATAATTGTTGTTCGCGATCGCATCACTAGTTTTTCGTCACATCACTAGTTCAACAACAAACGACCAATCACAGCGCACGCGCATTACACGACATTATTTAAATTCAGTGCTGCTATTGGTTAAACGAATGTTCCCTATCCCCATATCCTCGAATCTTGTAAAATGCCGCCATTACCTCAATATATACGATCAATGGTGGACAGAGCGAAACATCTTTTATTTAAAAATCCTTTAATTCAGCTAGATAGCACCCAGTAATAGGCTCAGTTAACATATTAGAAAACCCTTACAACCGCAATCACATACATATGGTCCTTCCTCGCCAAATCTTCGAGCCAACATCCTGTGGAAAACTGACAAGCACGTGGCAGCCGTTACTGGACTACTGGACTTACTGGACATCGCTTTATTATAACGCTACACCAACCATTGGCCTACGCATTATACTCGCAAGACATACGCAATATTCATTACCTGCAGCAAAGAAGACCTGGAGGCCAAGCGCAATATTGGGACTGAACTTGGAGTACCTACTTGGCATTTCATCATACGCAATCTGGTGGGGCCAATCATCCTTTCTTTTCCCTATCACCTCTCTGTTCTCTTTGTGATAGGTACCTGTGCTGTTTCAGTTCAATCTACCAAATTTTACCCGTGCGAAGGATAGTCGAGACAAAGGCTTGTGACGTGGCCATCACTGCTGACCTGTCTTCTATTCGAGCATCTAAAATCGTGAGTACTCTTGTTTTTCACCGACCACCAAAATGTCTACAGAAAGTATTAAAATACGTGATAAATCACCTCTTACCTTGAATATAGATAAAGTTAATTTAGAGTCAAAATCCCGCGACAGATCCCCCAATATTCAGAGTGAGAATCCCAATTTAGTTCGGGAATTAATTCGAAAACGTGGCATAGTAAAAGGCAGGCTAACTATGTTTACGAACTATTTACAATCGCTAATAGAAAACGATAATTCGTTATCTGCCTCGCGAGATCGTATAGATTTGAAGCTACGAATCAAAGCAGCTACTAGTTTATTTACTGAGTTCAATGATATTCAATCTAAAATCGAGGAATGTGTGTATGAAGTTGAGCTTCCCGATCAGTTAAGTAGCCGAGAATCTTTTGAAAATCATTACTATAGCACATTAGCCCTAGCAGAATCTCTTTTGTCATGTGGTGAGGTCACTAGCGGTTCCGATAAGTCCTGCAGCGTGTCACAATCGGTAAAATTGCCCGTTATATCCATGCCCACCTTCGACGGCGCGTATGAGAGCTGGCTCGAGTTTAGGGATACCTTTCAATCATTAGTTCATAATTCAAATCAAATTAGTTCAATACAAAAATTTCATTATTTAAAGTCCGCGTTGAAAGGGAATGCATTAATGGTAATAGAATCTATGGAATTCTCAGCCAGTAACTATTTGGTCGCATGGGAATTATTACTAAATAGGTATAACAATAATAGAATTTTAGTTCACAATCACGTTAAGGCATTGTTTACCATCGATGCACTGTCTAAGGAGTCGCCTGTTCACCTAAGGATGCTAATAGACACAATATTAAAAAATTTACGCGCCTTAAAAATCCTGGGTGAGCCGACTGACTCCTGGGACACTCTTATTAATTATATAATCGTCTCCAAATTAGACAAAACCACTGAACGCGAGTGGGAGACATATAAATGCACATTATCGTCTACAAGTGGTAATAATCCTAAGCGAGTTAAATTGAGTGACTTGATTTCCTTCTTGAGGGACAGGGCTGATATGTTAGAAACATTGCAACTTTCACATGCCAAAGGACTGAACTCACAAACTGACAATAAAACGAAACAGGGTTCACGATCAAATAACACGTCTCACTGCAATGTTTCCACAAACAAGCCTATGGATCGTCAGTTTCGATCCTATCCGCCCTGTGTAAAATGTAAAGAAGCTCATCCACTTTATTCTTGTCAAAAATTCATAGAAAGCGATTTAGAATCAAAGTTAGCAATAATACGCGAAAATAAACTTTGCAAGAACTGTTTACGTTCGGGACACGCGTTCAAGTTCTGTAGGTTCGGTCCGTGTAGGAAATGTAATCAGAAACATAATTCTTTAATTCATATCGATAATGACAATAGTTCAGTAGTACATAATTCGTGCATCGTGGCCGAGAGCGAGAGATCCGCCGTAAGCGAGGGCACATCAAACTGTGACTCATCGCTCCCGATTCACGTAAACAAAGCGCATATACAAACTCGATGCAAAAAATCAGCAGATACACAATCCGTTCTATTGTCAACAGCACTAGTCGAGGTAGCCGACTCCGACGGTACCTATCATCAGGCGCGCGCGTTGCTTGACAGTGGTAGCCAACGGTGTTTCATTTCTAAATCATTTTGTAATAAAATAAACGCGTCATTGTCAAAATCTATCCATGAAGTACGAGCAGTGAGTGATACGGTGATACAGTGCTCGGATACATGTAGCATTCAAATTAAATCCCGCGTTGATAAAACGTACATAACACGCATTAATTGTTATGTATTACCACAGATAACGTCTACGATCCCAACCTTATGTCAACTAAGCGCACAGTTCTGTATACCAGACAACATAAGGTTGGCTGATCCACAGTTTTTAGATTGTAGTAACGTTGATTTGTTAATAGGCGCAGATAGGTTCTGGGACTTGTTAGGAGAAGGTAAATTCAGACTTCCTTGCGGCCCCTACCTACAAAATACTAAGCTAGGCTGGATTATTTCCGGTCCGATCATAAATCAATCTGTGAAATCGACACGCATTAATTGTCATTTCACTATTAACAATACGCTAGATATAGATACGCAACTACGCATGTTTTGGGAAGTCGAAAAACTTCCTAAGGCTAGTGATACACGCACTGAGGAAGAACGCGCATGTGAGGAATCTTTCGTCAGCACTACTACGCGCAATAGTGAAGGAAGGTTCTCGGTGCGTATTCCTTTTAAAGAGTCACCTGATAGTTTAGGTGAGTCATATACTCAAGCCGAGCGCCGTTTCATCGCATTAGAGAAACGTTTACAGCGTTCGCCTGATTATAACTATTACTTCCTTCGTGACTCATGATTCAGAACTATTTTTTTTCCGTTTCATAGATTTTCGCACTAAAATCGTATGAAGCGTGCGGTAGCTTATATATTAAGATTCATTCACAATACTCGCAATAAAATGACTAGGCGTTCGGGCGTCCTCTCTGTTGATGAATTGAATGAATCAGAGATAAGGCTAGTTAGATGGTCTATCCAAATATATAACATAAGTTATCCTAATGAGTTTAGGTCATTACGTAAGAATGCGAATATTACCAACAATAATTTAAATAGATTAAATTTATTTCTTGATAAAAACAATATTATACGCGTAGGCGGGCGATTAGCCAACTCGGATGAGTTTAGCTATAACAAGATGTATCCTATCTTAGTATGTAGTAAGTAAACATTATTTTTCGAAATTATTATTTCGTTACGAACACCTACAGCTCCTCCACGCTGGAGCCCAGGCATTGTTATGCCATTTACGCGAAATGTGGTGGCCTTTAGGTGGTAGGAACTTAGCTAGGTGTACCGTAAACGCTTGTGTTAGGTGTACGCGCATGAATGGTAAAATACTAACGCCTTACATGGGAATCTTGCCCAAAGAAAGAATAACCCCCAGTTTTCCTTTCATTCGATGCGGAGTAGATTACTGCGGGCCAGTTCTCATCCTCAACAGAAAAGGTAGGGGCGCTAAAACTACGAAAGCATATATATGCTTATTTGTGTGCTTTGTGACGCGCGCTATACATTTGGAGCTAGTGAGTGATCTCACTACTGAGGGTTACTTATTAGCTTTGAATAGGTTTATTTCTAGACGAGGTAAACCTCTAGAAATTTATTCGGATAATGGCCGTAATTTTGTGGGGCTAATGAATGATTTTTCAAAATTCTTAAAAAGGTGTCCTTCAGACATCATCGAATATGCCGCTAGTCAACAGATTAAGTTTAAATTTATTCCCCCTTATTCTCCTCACTTTGGTGGTCTGTGGGAGGCAGGAGTAAAATCCTGTAAATATCATTTACGACGTGTAGTAGGCAATGCACACCTTACTTTTGAGGAATTTAGCACAGTCCTATCACAAATTGAAGCTGTTCTAAATTCCCGCCCGCTTTCTCCCCTTTCCTCAGACGCCAACGACCTCAGTCCTCTAACTCCCGCTCATTTTTTGATTGGCCGACCGCTCACTGCACCTGCGGGAGATGACATCAGTCACGTTCCCACGCATCGGCTGAATCGTTATCAGAGGATTGAACAAATACGCCAACATTTTTGGACCCGATGGGCCAAAGAATATATATCTGAGTTACAGGTACGCACGAAATGGAACAAAGGAACGATGAGGTTGAAGCCAAACACACTTGTCTTAATCAAAGACAATAATTTGCCACCGCTAAAATGGCAGATGCTCGAAACATTCCCAGGCAAGGATGGAGTGTCAAGAGTAGCGGACATTCAAACGGATTCGGGCGTTACCAGACGGGCCTATGTAAAGATCTGTCCCCTTCTCCAAGACGCGCATGATGAGGAGCCCGAGCTACAACACCATTGAAACCTGCTGCTTCCAAGGCCGGGGGCATGTTCGCGATCGCATCACTAGTTTTTCGTCACATCACTAGTTCAACAACAAACGACCAATCACAGCGCACGCGCATTACACGACATTATTTAAATTCAGTGCTGCTATTGGTTAAACGAATGTTCCCTATCCCCATATCCTCGAATCTTGTAAAATGCCGCCATTACCTCAATATATACGATCAATGGTGGACAGAGCGAAACATCTTTTATTTAAAAATCCTTTAATTCAGCTAGATAGCACCCAGTAATAGGCTCAGTTAACATATTAGAAAACCCTTACAACCGCAATCACATACAATTGTCATTAGTCTTCAAGTTAAATCGACAGAATTCCAATGGTTTTTTGATACTATAAGAATAAAATGAAATTTGAAATTTCTCTTATTTTTCGTCAGTTCCAAAGCCAGGGTCTTACCATGACATCGCCTAGCCACGGTTTACGTCACAGTTAGTATGTGTTACGTTGTTCCGCTGTTGTGGGGTGTTTTGCTAGAATTTTTATGACACTTATTTGGCGTGCGTTATACTTTCATGTCATGTCGTATGTTATGTTTTTGTAGCTATAGATAGGGTCTGGCATTATAAAATGGTGCTGTATAAAAATTCAAGAACTTTTCGTTAGAGTACCTATATGGATCCCTGTCTCATGATGTACAAAAAGTTATATTTTGTCTTATAGGTATTTTATTCATTTAACAATAATGTTTAAAAAAAGTGGGAATCAGTTTTATGGAATTAATAAATAAATTAAGTAACATATTGAATAGGTTTTCGTCAACAATCAAGCTAATTACGGCGCATTACGGATGAACAATTAATTTCTAACGTAGTACACGTGACCTATCTACGTCAGAAAACCTTTTAAATATGATAATTCTAAACATTTACAATATTTTGTAAGGGATGTAAAAGTAATAACGCTTGAAACATAAAAAAAAACAGAGTCAAAACCCTCTCAAACATAAATATAAAACTTTCGGAGCACCGCCAAAAGTTGGTAAAACTAGCAATATTTCACGGAAAGCTCTCCCGGCATGTACTTTCAAATACCATATTCCGTCCGCAACATTCCGGTAAAGGGGCATAAATAGAATTTGAAAACGATAGGATAATGAACCGGAACCGCCAATCCGGCTAATAATTGCATTATGCAAATGCTTGCTTATCACGTATTCAAAATATAGTGGGTAATCGTGGAATATGAAAATTGAACATTATCGGCGTTATTGCTAGTTTGATTCGAGTTCAAAATCATTCACCTCATTTTCTTTATAACAAATTTGGATTGTTTCACTTCTGTTTAAACGACGAAATATAAACAGCTATAAAAGTCAAATTAGGTTTAAATTAAAAAAGGTATGAATTGTTATGCTTTAAAAATGTAATTCTTGTTTTTGAAATAAACAATTTTTAATTTTAATTTTTTTTAATTTTAAATAGTAAATCAAACTGTCTAGCGAAACATATGTACATAATATATAGAGCTGCAAGCTTGTGCCCGCCGCTCCGCATGCGTTGTACCTGGATAAAAAGTAGACTATGTGTTATTCCTGGTCCACATCTATACGTGTACAAAATTTCAGCTCAATCCGTTGGGTAGTTTTTGCGTGAAGAGGTAACAATCCTCCAAACAAACTTTCGACTTTATAATATTAGTGAGATAGAAGCGCAAGAGAGATTTTTTCGCTTCTTTACCTCACTTGGAAACATGAAATCAAACTAAATAATTTAAGATTCACGTTTGTTTCACGAATTATATCTCTTTCATCAATTTTGGCGTTCTTGAAGCACACTGTATCTGTCAAGTATAAATTACCTAAACGAACTTGAAAGCCTAGCTAGGCTTAATTGCCTCGCTTAGTACTAAGGGATACCTATAATACGAGACAGCAGACTTAATTCATCAAACCTTACTACCTCTAGAAAGATCTTCAAGAAGTGATCTTCAAATCTTACTAATTGACCCACAACAAAAAGATGACAACAGTTTCTTCGACCCAACACTACGTCTTGTCGAATGGTAAAGTAAGGTTCATAAGTTCTAAGAAAGGTAGATAAATAACACAATATATACGAAATATAAACAAGTTTATATTGTTGACAGAAAAATATAGAAACTATAAGGAAGTATAGTTAGTTATTTTCCTGTACTTAACTAGTACTAGACAGCACTGTAGACAGTGCACCAAATGAATCGGGATGGGACACGCCAAAATCTGCGCTATTCGCTAGCCAGCGGGCAGCGTACATAAAGCTTTTAATTCCCGAAATGTGTGTCCACGAGTCCACACAGCAGGGAAATAATAAGGGGCGCCTGGCACCACTGCATGCAATAAACGTCAACGAATAGTCGTAGCTGTGGATACAGTGAGATTGGTAAGGGCAAGCAGAGTCGTAGTGAGACCGTACGAAGTGAAATCGAGCTAATTATTATATTTTCAAAAGCCAAAACATCAACGAAACGTGAGTTTGATATCAGAAAGAAGAGTGTTCACAGCTAAATCGACCGAATTTTCCTACTTTCCATGACCTCGCGGGTAGTTGACGAAATTAAGGACCATCATGCACCGCCATCTCATTCTACGAGTCCACAAAGCAGGAAAATACAATCTTGAATATACATAGCTGTGGTTAAAGTGAAATTGGTACGGGCCAGCAAGGTTTTAGTCAGATCTTGAACAGCGCAATTGAGCGAGTTTTCACATTTTTTTAAGAGTTAAAATATAAGGGGCACCTGGCGTAGCTGTGGTTACACTGAGATTGGCCAGAGCAGGCAGGGTTCCACGTGCAATGGAACGGCCATTGCACGTCAAAGCTATCTATTCACACTTTAATTCCATTGAGCCTCAATTTGACTTGAGTTGAAATTGTTCCAAAATACGTAATCAAAACCCGTGGGGGGTATTTTGATATACTATATTATATATGTAACTATTTGATACTACTACTACTATACTATATTACTATTAATTGATATAATATATGAATAGACTTGTACTAATAGTTAAATGCCTCCACAGCAAAGTTTTAATAAAACACGGGTACTCAGCTGAATTTGGACAACAGTTTTGTCTATAACTAGAGTGGACACTATTAGGGATCTTGGTGTAATTTTTGATAGTAAATTACTATTCGATGAACACATAAATAGTATTGTCAAAAAGGCTTCGCGTTGTTTGGGATTTGTCCTGAGGATGTCTTCGGAATTTGTCAGTGTTAAGACTTTCAAAATTTTATACTGTGCATACGTACGTAGTCATCTTGAGTACGCATCGCAGGTATGGAACCCGATCTACGACACTTATTCCTTGCGTCTCGAATCTATTCAAAAAAGATTTTTAAGATATCTGCAATATAGAGCCAAGATATACCTACCTGATTATACATCTAGGTGTAGCAAATTCCATTTCCTTCCACTTAGCAAGCGTAGACAGATAGCTGACCTAGCTTACCTCGTAAACATCTGTAATGGAAATGTCGACTGTCCGGAGCTACTTGAACAATTAGGGTTTCGTACAAATAACGCTGCATTGAGAAAGCCAAGCTTACTTTATGTGCCTATGGCTAAAACAAACTACAGGCAAAATTCATTCTTGCTAAGAGCCAGCAATTCGTTCAACTCGTTGGCAGATATAAATATAGATATCGATCTATTCAACACTTCTGCATGTAAGCTTAAACGCTTGCTATCCGAGCAACATTATTGTGTTAACATTTAAATTTAATTACATAGGTAACTGAATGGGCCGGCTAGTTAACTTAATTTTAGTGTTAGGTCCGTCTTGTGAATTCACGGAAAGTATTGGACGCGTAGTTTTTCATCTTTCTTACATTACTTACACAGCAAAATACATTCGAGTCGGAATGCCGTGACGTGACGTCACGCCTTATGATTGGTTATTGCGTCACGATATCCCACTTATAAACGTTAAAACTTTAATGCGCTTTATCTAAATGTAATGAAGGGTGAAAGGATGCGTGTCTATTATATTATTATCATATAATGTTATTATAAGAATAAGTTTAATTAAGTAATTTTCTTGTCTTGTCTTGTCTTTTTATTTTATGGCTTTTTGTGTTTGGTTTAGCACAATTCCGCCAGTGTCAAGTTAATATAAAAATTCGTAAGTTATTTGGCTAGCCATGTAGGCGGCCATCCGTTTTTATTTTCATTTTCTTTTTTGTTACTTGTTTGACGGAGTAGACAGGACTTTGATTTTTCTGTCATTATGCCTATTTTCTGTCGTAATGTAAATGTAGCATTCTTTCTTTTGTTTTTCCTTTAATAATCCATAAGTCGTCTACCCACGTTTTTTTTTCTTACGTAATATTCTTCTTCCTATAAGTGGAAACTTATAATTGGCCATCAGTGCGCATGTGCTGGTTGTACCGGCTACATGTATTAATTTATCTATTAGTTTTTAAGGCTAGCTGTTAGTTTCCCTAAAATGTGTAAAATAAAATAAAATAAAATATTATGTCATGTGTCCTGTCATTAATATGCATTTCCATTGAATACAGTCAAAAGGATTCTGTCTTTAAAGTTATTTCGCCTTTCGTCTAGCAACAGCGACACTCGTACTACCTAGTTTAAGTAAAAGCAAAAAAAGATGCTTGCACTAAGACGAGAATTTTAAAACAGCAAAGGAACAACACGGAAGTTGTAGACGGTATTACTGTTAGTAAACTTAAAAAGGATTTAAAAGTTGGTCTTCACAAGGTGTTGTTTGGATGTAAAAACATACAGAACCTTAATCCTTTTTATAAGTCCCGGGACGAATTACACTGTTATGTATAGAGGTATTATTAACAATTATGTTGTGATCGCGAAAGTTTCAAAAGGTCAATAATAAGTCTAGTCGAAATATAGTTCGCAAAATAACGTACAATTAATTTGTATTTTTTTAAACAATACTCTCAGTACACATAACTATATTCTACTATACTAATTAAAACACAACAGTGAATTCAGTTAAAAGTAAAAGGTTTCTTTATAAGTCCTTTATAAGATGAGTGTAATACAGCCGGCTTCAGCCAGGATACGGCAGAAGGAAATGGTTTTCTGACGAGAAACCTTCCCCTATAAAGTGTTATTGCGATTGTTGGGATGCGAGCGTTGATACTCCAAAAAACATTTACTCGTGAATGAATGGCAGTAGCTAGAACATTTCCATTTATCCATTTGTGGTAATGGTCAAACAGGGAGAGATATCGGTGAACTATTTTACAGAAAATAAAGACGTAAGGTAAGAATAAATTGAAGGAACAATACCCACGAATGCCTGTCCATATCAAAGCATTCCTGGATGCACGGAAATAAGTCTATGAAGGGAAACGACACAATTAATTGACTTAAACCGATTAAAGTAGTGTATAGATGGTGAATGGGACTCGGTGACGTCGAATACTTAGTATTTTATGCAATAGACTTCTCACATACGCAACATATGCCGATTGGAACGCAACAGTAAATTCTGTTAGAAAAAAATGTTTCTTTATAAACATGCGTGTAATACAGACGACAAGCTACAGCCAACATACGGCAGCGGGAAATGGTTTTCTGACGAGAGACCTTCGCCTATAAAGTGTTACTGCGATTGTTGGGATGCGAGCGTTGATACTCTAAGAACATTTACTATTTAAAGCCAGTAACTAGAACATTACCATTTATTCACTTGCGCTAATGGTCAAACAGGGAGAGATATCGGTGCAATGAACTATTTTACAGAAAATAAAGGCGGTAGGAATAAATTGAAACTTAACCTTCTAATGCCTGTCCTTATCAATGCTTTGAGGTTGCACGATAAGTCTATAGCGGGTCAGTCGGCCTATAACAGGACGACGCATCGATTAAAGAAGTGTTTATTACTTAACGAAAACCCGTAGTGTCCGATACTTATCACAAGATGGCTTAGTCTAAGTCATCATGCTTGGCAAGCACCTCTACCCTACCATACTGCCAGTTCTGTTGGCGATATCTAAAGGAATCCGATATTAGATAGTCTTCTCAAAGATGGGAATAATCTTCAGAAATAACGTGTAGAGCAAGTTTCCAAGTAGAAAGTAGTTTTATAGAACAGGCTATCAGTTTTAATGAACTCCAGTAATAAGCATGGAAGCGAGGACAGTAAGTTTTCAAATTTACATATGAAGACGCAAATAATATTTGTTTACTTCAAAATCGAAACTTAATGCTGCAGATGTCGCCCAGTTATATGAATATAAACTTAAGATAAAATATGCTGGACTCTACACACAATACCAAACTAAGCAAATTTATATTCATCCTATTTGGTTTCCATAGGGAAACCAGATGGTTGATAGATAGGTCTACCCAGCAGTGGGTGTCAACGATATTATATGATAATGATGAAATCCATACTTTGTATGTAAACACAATAACCCCGAGACAGATGTATCAGACATTTGAGCCCCGGCGGGGATCGAACCAGCAACTTCCTGCCGGCTATTAGACTAACTGAGCCGCGGAGGTCATCATACGGTTGAAAATAAAGCTAAATCATTTAATTTATGCATTCCAACTGTCGTTTAGTGTGATAAAGATAATGCAACATAGCGATATATTACACGAACAAAATGGCATCCGACGCGTGATTTACACTACACTGGTCCCAAAACACCTCTCCCTTTATGGGCAGACATTTCGGGGAATCGCAAATTTATATGTCTGGTTGTCGTAGATATATTGTATTTTGGCGTCGCTTATGTTTATCTGTACAATCTGTGCGATTTCAACAATACAGTCACTTTTGTCTATATTCTTAATGCGATAAGGGTAACCGACTTGGTTTCAACAATAAAACTTTGTTCTCGAACAGCGAACACCTGTGTCTGTCGATTTTAAAGCAATCTTTTCCACAATTCGCGCGTTTGTGCTTCGTAAATGCAGCTTGCAGACGACCTTAAAGTTCAACGAAACTTCGGAATAAAAGGCTCTATAACCATACCTCACGTTCGCGAGAGGGGCAGTTTAGTAAAGGCGTTGTATGTAGGATTACTGTCTAGACTCTAGACGCAGCAGTAAACCTCAAAGTGGTGCTTACACTGGCTCTGATTTACATTTAGATTTCCTGGACCATCTGAGTCCAGATTAAACCGGATACACTGTGTAAACACGTCTTCGGCTTAGTGCCTATCAAAACGTGTCCCCCCAAGGTTCTTCTATAATGTGCAATTAGTGAAATCCATAACCCAACTAATATAATAGTGAATGTCTGACTCTGAAAGTTCCTAACGATTTTGATGAGTTTTAGCATAGAAATAGATCAGACAGACTTTTCATTGCGAAAATTAAACTAAAAGGAGATAAAATATTAATATTTTATTTTATATTTACTTCTTAGATTAGAAAGGAATTCTGGAAAATTCACACTCTGAACTTAATTCTGGAGTCCTAGCGGACGAACTTGCGCGTACCACCTTGTATGTTATATGGTATACGTCTTGATTTTCGTATACAAATCTCCGTCAATTTCGTACCGTTTACTATATCATGCAAAGCTTCAATATACTCGTACGATTTACCGATTCAATATTTGGAAACGTAACACTCATTTCCTTTACCCATGCATTCCATTTAGTAATTGATTTGTTTTCGTACATGTACATTTACGAAAGGCATTAGCAAGATGAATTACCCAAAAAAAAAATCACTCTGAACTTGCCTGGGTCCAGACGCAAAGGAAGACCAAAAAACGTGGACCAACGTGATTAAAGATGACGGGGGTACGTATTAGAACATCTAAAATTAAAATATCTACATGATGTTTAAAACCCCTAAATTACAATATCTAATACTTCAAATACCTAATATAAATTATAAATATGACGAAACACCGACATATAAAGCACCTCAGTTTGCAATTCCTAACATCCAGTTTACCTAATGGTTCACTAGGTATATCTATATTCATTATTTATAGAAGTATACAATGTCGTGGTTTACAACATGGAAAGTTAAAACACCTACATAAAATATGAGAAGATTGAAAACAAAACAGATAGGAAAAATGTGTTTAAGTGTAGATATTTTAATTTTAGATGTTCTAATACGTACCCGTTATAGATGCAATGCTTTTCAAGACGACGCGATAAAAAGAGCGCGAAGTGGAAAGAAAAGACCAGAAAAGCAGACCCCCACCATCAGATGGGAATAATAATTGCCAAGGAGAGAGAGAAAGAGACTACCAAAAAGAATTCGCATTACCAATAAGCTAGGCCAGTTGCATTGCACAACAGTACCGTTAGCAAGTTTTGGCTCAGACACAACCTTTCCATGAATGAGGAGAAATTGGCAAGCATTCAAGACATAAAAGGTATTTAAAATGCACAGACGCATTATGAACGGGATATAACACTGCTATCAGAAGTAACGACCTGACAGTCATGTTTGATTTATTGTCGTGTTTGCTGGGAGTATTTACGTAAGGAGTTATGTGTGGAATTCAGCGTTTGAATGTAAAGAAATGTTTAAATTAACGATGAAAAAAGAATTGACATGTTTTGAGGTTTTACGAAGAACTCTCTCCTACAGCGCTATATTCTGATGGATTTTCTTTAGGTTCCATTACAATTTTAATGTATACCTTCTCACTTTTATAAACGCTGCTTCAATTTAAGCATAGATTAAGAAACTTCTACTTATTTTAGTTAATTCATATAACCATTACTTAAGTTATGTTAAAGCAATGTCAGTATAATTAAGAGGGTTTTTGTGAGAGTATGCGTGGATTATGATCATCCTAATTTTTTTTAATAAAAACCTATGTCGTCCCACTGCTGGGGCAAAGGCCACCCCAAAGTCCTCCAGAACCTTTGCATTTTACAATATTCGTCCGTAAAACTTAGCTTGATCACTGCGACAGCTGAATAAAATCCCGCCAATCAGATTTTTTTACACAGGTCACTTACGACCTGTGGTAACGTCTTACTTTATTGTCGATGCCGATGAGTCGTAACGCCATACGTCTGCATCCTGCAACTGCTACTAGGTACATACAGGTATAGGTAAATACAATACAGAACACAAACTAATTATAGTTTGTGTTCTGTATTGTATTTTGAAATTTGTGGTAACCAACATTATCGTTCATCATCGTCATCGTTTTCCACATCGCCATCGTCCCAGCCCTATTCATGTCACTTGGCATATGTCGCAGCGATCAAGCTAAGGTTTATAAACTATAGGCACTAAATTTCCTCCACTCCACTTGTCTCAAGTTTATACCCTAAGACCCTGCTTGCGCCTGACAACATTGTGCCAGCCACGTTGATACCATGGAATGCCATGGAATGTAGATTGATTACGTAAAGTGACGGTCTCACGTGCGCCGGTAATGTTGGCGATGAGACTCGCATCTTCACATACAAGCCGTCACGACACACTGGAATTCCAATTTCGCCCATATTTTTCATTAAACACTTCTACATACCTAGTTTATTTCATTTAGATTGAATTATTTACGTAACGCACTTAGGCTAGTTGACTAAAAAAAATCTTTCGTCATTTAGATTGCAAAAATTAATTACAAACGTTTTTTTTCTTTTTTTACCTAATTAAAAAAATACATCAAAATGTCGTATGGCTCACAGGGTGTCCCAGTTAAGGGCACTTTAAGAGGTCACGAGCCTTAATTCACTCCTAAAATATATTGGGCTTAATCTATGTAAAAATTATGTGTCTATTCGTCGTATTAGGTATAATAGGCGCATTTGTCTCAAAATTTCCTTTACACATGTGTCAAGTTTATAGACTCGGCGTGCGTCTGACAACATTGTGCCTGCTATGATACTTGACACCACGGAATGTAGATTGATTACGTAAAGTGGCGGTCTCACGTGCGCCGGTAATTTTGGCGACGAGACTCGCATCTTCACATACAAGCCGTCACGTGACATTGGAATTCCAATTTCACTCCAATTTTCCTTCTAACACTTTTATAGCTAAGTTTCACTCGTTTGAACTTCTGGTTAACCTATTACAGGGTGTATTGTACCTCTATATATATAACATGTGTACTATGCCGAAATAGGGGGGATTCAACCCAAGAAAACAAGTGGAAAAAAAACCAGGCAAGAAGCTAGTCGGACTCGCGCACCGAGGGTTCCGTGCCATTATATAATATAATAATGTATGATAAAGGCGGTTTATATTTGTTGGAGAACCTTGACAGCGCCATCTCTTGTCTGACAGCGGAACTTATGTAGATTTTTTACACTTTCGATGATTTTTAAAAAAGTATGATAATTAGAGTTTGTTATAATTTTCCCGTGATCTTTACATACACTTCTAATACCAATAAAAGTTTCAGAGGTTTATCTCCGCAAACTTCGGAGATAAGGAGGGAACACTATTTTTTTCAACGTATTTGTGAATAAGTCGGGCTTAAAGAAAAAAAAAACCGTTTATTACGCAAACTTCGGAGATAAGGGGGGAACACTATTTTTTTCAACGTTTTTGTGAATAAGTCGGGCTTAAAGGAAAAATAAAAACTGTTTATTAATATGCTAATGAATACCTTTCACATGATACCCCACACGACCTAAGTAACTCCACAAAAAATTAAAAACCCCCCTTCCACCCCCCCTTGTCTAAAAAACTATGCAAATTAGAGAGTTCGCTATAATTTTCTTCGCATTCAAGGTTCTCCAACAAATATAAACCGTCTTTATCGTTATATCATATTGTATGATGGCACGGAACCCTCGGTGTGCGAGTCTGACTCGCTCTTGCCCGGTTTTTTTCAGTAAAATTACTTTGTCATTTGATAGTAGTGAGTTTCAAAGAACTCGCACGCACTACTATAATTTAAACTTAGGCCTTATGAGTTAATGATGCATGTTATTGACTTTTATTAGGCGAAACTTGAGGTTATTTAGAGTTGCATTTCATACACTTTTTTATAGCTTATTTCATAAACTTGAGTTTTATTACAAATGAACCATGTGTTTTGTACAAGAATAATTTAGTTTCCTAATTCCTAATCACATTCTACTTGGTTCCTTTTCCTGCATTCCATGCCACAAGTGATGGCAGACCCTTGTTGAGGTTTAGGGAAAGATGCCCCCGGAAAAAAGGATCTACTTAGAAACACAAGATATCTATGTCGAATTGTGGTGATATAGAAGGTAAAGATTGAAGAATGAAACAGATGCAGAACTATGCAGTTTCACCGCCACAAACAGGCAGAACGGACGAATTGCCTAATTTTCAAATTAAGATATGGAATCTTTAGGTTAAAGATAAAATCTGAACTTGTCTTTCTCGCTGAACTTTCAAGAGTTTGTCGCCAATTATGCAAAGTGCTTGAACCGCCTGGCTTAGTCTAGTTTTAAGGAGGGATTTATATTCATAAACTGATCGAAACCAAGAGCTTACAGAGCTTATTTCTTTGACCTAGACCACAAGTCCTCAAACAAGGATACGCAGACATCATTTCAGCCGTAAATCGTTCACTACCGAACACAGGCCTCCCTCATGGAACTCCATAAGGGGCAGTTGCCATACTCACCACGCTTGGCAGGCGGGTTGGCGAGCGCAGTATAGGATGTTGATACACGGAATGAAGCTGCTGCCCATCTTCCGGAGGTAGCTCTTAGCAGGCTCTTACTGCATCCACGGGCAAGAGAGGAGGGGTAACATTCTACTGCCGGCACCCCACGGCAGACATAGCATACGCAGACATAGCGTCCCCAAAATAAACCGTAGGTTACGTTTGTTATCATTAAACACTAGGTTCTAACTATTCTACAATTCTTCCCGAATAAAATGCTCTTTTATGGGGTGCCGGCAGTAGAATGTAATCTCTTATAACTTGCCCGTGGATGCTGTAAGAGGGATACATCCGGGAGATAGGCAGCAACGTCTTTCGTGTATCAACATCCTGTACTGCGCTTGACAACCCGCCTGCCAAGCGTGGTGACTATTTACTTGGAGTTTAATAGGAGAGGCCTATGTCGAGCAGTGGACGTCCTACGCTGAGAAGAGAAGAAGAAAAAATGCTCTTTAATTAGTTCTAAATAAGTTTGATTTGTTTTTAGATCAACTTCGATAGGTGTAACCCTGTCGAAACGTCGGGATAAAATACGGTACACGATAAATACTCGATAGTCTTATAATTATGTTTTGATCACAAAAATAAAAAATAAAACTATTAACAATAATTGAGCATTAACAAAAAAGTGAACAGGGCTGTATCTAAAAAAAATCATAGTGAAAACCGGCACCTTGTCGAAAAAAATAAAACGAAAGTACTCACTCGTTTGATTTAAAGCCGCAACGGTCGTTACAGGAACTTTTCAACCTGAAAAGATAAGAAATGCAAATTAGGCCCATGAGCATGGAAATTTATGGAGTACGCCAAATTAAATTATGTGGATAAATTGTCTTCCTTTTGTGGGCGAAATGGCTAAACAGGTGAGTGACTTCATTTTAATGCTCGTCATTAATGTCAAAGTAAAGCAAAATTTGTAGACTTGGTTAATTTTGATACGGTTAATTTTGACATGACGCCCTACTTCCACAGTTAGGCGTGAGATGACTCTTTGAAAACGTTTCGGCCTATTTATAAAGAAAAGCTTTTTGACCTCACGACGGCGATGATGATGATGACCTCACGTCCTTTACCCCCACCAATAAACTGTCACCACATGTTAACGTGCCTACGTACCTCTACGGAAAGATATTGATACATTATTGATGATCTTTGACCCTACCTGCGTCACTGATTTATTATTCTTTGTTCACTCAGCGAAACGCTACAAAGGTTCGCTTTGTTCTGAATAACAGGACTCGCAACTTCGTCGGAGCAGCAGCGCGTTATATCCGTTTACAACTTTGTTGCAGTTTCCTCTGTCAATCCTGACCTATTTGTGCGATAAGAGTTAGTACGCGATATACGAAAGGATCTCGTGACCTCTGCACCTTTAGCAGGCAAAATTGGTATTGTTAATAATTTATTCTACGTGTTTAATAAATTAGGCAACAATATACACTGAATTGAAATTATCGTGGCTAGACCTCATTTAATAAATATAATACGGCTTACACCACGTACCTAACTTATTATATAATAATAGATAATAAGTTAGGTACGTGGTGTAAGCCGTATTATATTTATTAAACAATATACACGTTTAAAAACTCTAAAGTTTGACCACTATGTGTGTGTGTCTGTGGCATCGTAGATCTTAAACGAGTGGACCGATTTGCATGCTTTTTTTATCTAAAAGCAGGTTTTCCGGCGGTGGTTTTTAAAATGTTTTATCAAAATCGGTTAAGTAGTTTATAAGATTAGGGGTGTGAAAGAGGGGATGAATAATCGAATATTTTCAAATATACCCAAGTGTGGTATGAAATGAAAGGGCATAATGGTGTTGATTGCAAAACTGAGGGTACACATTAAAAAATTCGGGGGTTACAATTTTTAATTTTATAAACTCTTTACTTTTGGTGGGGGAACGAACAAGATCAAAACCTGATCAACTGGAGGGAAGTGAAACAAATAAGCATGTAAATGCGAAAATACATTATACCTCGATAAGATGTAAAATATGAGTTCTAGATAATTTTCTTAGATTTCTGTATATTTCTTCCTTATTCAATGATAACAAACATCCGCACAAAGTTTCTTATATAATATCAGAAAGAAAGCAGCACATCTCTATACACTCACCCTGATTAGCATAACTATGTAAGTCCATCAACTAACCAAGATTTAAGTAAATTAGTAAGATTTGCACTCTTTAATTTTCTCAAGTAGTGTTAACGTTTCTAAATATCTATCAGACAGAACTGGCAGTCCCTTTACCAGTCAGTATTAATTGTCAAGTTGTGTTTCTGCTCTGGGGCCTAATCAATCATTGTACGCGTCCAGCCAGCTTTGTTCTGGCAAAAATATTACCCTTATTTAGACATCAGACTTTTTTGCTCCTGAATAATTTGCTTTATGGGCCTTTGCAAAGGAAAGTCAGTTTCGTTGGATCTTCGGATTATTAAGTTAGTTAAGTTATTTCCTCGTTGTTTTTAGAGCGGGCCGTGACATTTTCGAACCGATTCGAAAAATGACAATAAATTTCAAGGAAATACCTTATCTTACTATAGTAACTTTCGTGACTTATTTGTTACATTCATATTAAATAGCGAGAATGTTCACGTACTTGTTATTGTTGGTGGAGGCACCAACTGTTTTGACCCTTATCGAGGGCCTTCGTCAGGGTGAACTCGGCTCGCGACCCGCCACCTCCGCGACCCGTCGTGAACATATTTTAGTGTTCACCCTGACGAAGGCCCTCGATAAGGGTCGAAACAGTTGGTGCCTCCACCAACAATAGGTAATAAGTACGTGAACATTCCCGCTATTTAATATGAATGAAATACCTTATCATAAAATAAGGTTTCTTTATTTCCTAAATGTTCTACCAAGTGTGGTTTAACACTATGAAGAATATAAACTATGACAGTCATTGTTGTCGATTCTGTGGTTGCACCTAATTATAATTAGAGTAATGACTTGTCTAAATTTGGAGTTGTCAACGTAAAGTTAGGTAAAATTGTTTTGTTTCGTTAATGTTAATTTTAGAACGGCACTAACCGAATAGCTACATATCTGTCGTTTAATTCCATTTCACGCAATTTTAATTAGCTTTAGTTAGAAAGGGCACGTGCAGAATTGACACCAATATCAGCAATGTATGGCTAGCGAGTGTTGATAATGATTATTTAACTACCCCGCCCGCTCACAGCCCGGCCCGCTTTTATTAGTACTACTGGTGCATCCTTCTCCATATTTTCCCTCAGCTGCTTCCTTGACTTTTCGTCGAATAAGAATAACAATTTACAGGATGTCTAAGAGTCTCCGCTTTAAAACTAAGTTGCACTGGCTTTCAACACCCGCTTCCTGTCAAGTGCCAACTTTGTCTCGACTCACGGCTTCTGAGTCGAGCAGGATTAAGTTCCGACCTTCTTGGTCGATTGAACTCAGATGAATATTATCTTGCACCATTGGTAATACTGTTTGGTACGATCCACTCGATTCTAGATCTTAATGGATCCTAATTATAATAAGTTGAAGCGAAATTCACTTGTACAGGCAAAGTTAATTTAAGTTTGCACAATGGGAGTATGATTTGCAGTTGTTCTGCGGGTACAGACAATCTCCGGTAATGGTACTGGACAGCATTTTTGCGGTTTCTTCAAGTATAATTGGTGGTTTAGTTATTCTTAAGTGAGCTGTGTTTTCTGTTTTTAAAATATTGCTGTCTAGGTGACTTGTGGTCATACAATTACTCATACATAACACTCACCATGCTCAATGCTGATTGTTGGAGCAAATTACACTAGTGGATGTTCTTTGTTTGTGTTGAACAGATATTACATGACTATACTACTTTCACAAAATCAATGTAGAAGTATGTCATGTTTCTGAATTAAAGATTACCGACTTCAAAGCAACTGTAAAATCCAAAGTATTATTCTGGAGTTACTGCTATCCGCACCGCGCTATAAGATTCTTGAGGCATTTGGTGGGATCGTTAACCCAATTCTCCGAATCGATCCTGCCCGTTAGATATTGTTATGAATAGTTACTGTTGTATCGAACATAGACACTCGTTTGATGTTACGCAATCTCTGTGTTGAGAAATTGAGACAAATAGATTTGCCAAGCGTAAAGTTTATATGAACATATTTTCGTTATTAGGAAGCGCTATCAGCAGTGGGGTTCATTCTGCAAGAGAAATTGAAGTTTTTTGAAGTAAATTAAATATTTTAAATTATTTTTAAGACATGGTATACATATTCATTCATTCATTTCAGCCGTAAAACGTCCACTACTAAACACAGGCCTCATGGATCTCCATGTGGGGTAGTTGCCACACTTACCACGCTTGATTACCATGTGTGATTGTTAAAAGCGTCTCTCATGTAGAAGGCAGTGTTCCCGAGATGCCCGCGCGTTCAAATTTGGTTCTCTTTCTGCTGCCGGCACCCCACGGCCAATAATCTCAGTCAATTATCTTTACTGGCACAAAATCACATTTGTGCATGACTGTCAACATCACGGACTCCTATTAGTATACACAAAGATGATTAAAGTTCCGATAAAACTTTGACAAAGAAGTTGATCCTGAACACTTGTACCAAATTATAGTTGATCACGCGACTGTTAACTTTCGACACTTGCCACGACACCTTTAATTTACATTCGAATTAAGCATACAGAAGTGTCAGGAGCTGAACCAGGCGCAATTTTGTTAAGCAGACTTCACGAGTGTGCTTAACTTTAACAAAGATATGCTGAACTAAGAGTCATCATTACAGCCGTAAAACGTCCACTACTGAACACAGGCCTCTCTCATGGATCTCCATGAGGGGTAGTTGCCATACTCACCACGCTTGAAAGGCTTGGAAGGACGCTGCTGCCCATCTTCCGGAGGTATCCCTTAGCAGGCTCTTACTGCATCCACGGGCATGAGAGGAGGGGTAATATTCTACTGCCGGCACCCCACGGTCAGAACTAAGAGTGATTTTGTTAAAAGCTTGCTTTTTGAAATAAATGTGTTAATTCATTAGGCTTCTTTGAAAATCAATTAACAAAAGATAAACGAAACGCATTTAAATTGAATAAAGCAGATACTTAACTAAATTAGTTCGCTTCAGAATATTATTTTTTCCAAGTCAGGACTATTTGATAGGATGAGTAAGTCTGTAAGTTTTTCGTAAACTCTCGCGATCACTATTCATTATAATAAATAACAAAAACACGGGAATTTAACGCGTAATACCTTTACGAGGCCGAAATATAACATTTCTTCTATTTGGCATAACTGAATGTGATCTGTATCGCAACATGTTTTTGCAATATAATTGCCAGTTCCGATTCACGATCGATCGCGATTATTCATAATCCATCACGCAAGTGCGGCAGAGAGTATGTGACATCATGCCTCCCTGACGGTAAATTACCATAGAAAGATTACCGAAAAATGTGTATAGTATACATATTTTCGGTATATCTTTATGCCTTATCATGATTTTCGCTGATTTGGTTGAGCCTTAGGACTAAGATGATAAGGCATACAGATATACTGAATCCTACCTGGGTTAGGTCTCCCTTAGGAATCTCCGAGTATAGATCATGAGGGGGTTGCTGCCATACTCATCACGGTTGGCAGGCGGGTTGGCGTGCGCAGTACGGGATGTTGATTCACGGAATAATTAAGCTTTGTGAGTTATTTACCAATAGTACTATACCGTAGTACTTACATAGCATACGAAATTTGCGACTATTGCCGACTTTTGTCATGATCTACAAAACGCTGCAGTGCCTGGGATATTGTTAGATTGCCCAGCACGTACACCATCCTTGCAGGTATGTCGGCCATATTTGTCGCCTTAGGAAAGCGCTTTGTAAGCAAGCTGTGATGCTGTGTACGATTTGCTATTAATTTGTTACTAAAAGACAATCAAGTGATACAAAATTAATATCTTTACCTGCCTCTGAAGGAAAGCATCGAATGTAAACCTGCATTTTAGATAAGCTTGAGTGTGTTATGTCCATTTCATGGGCTCTCTATGGCGCACAAAATTTGCGACTTCGTCGTCGTGTTTCATAACATAAGTAAGCCAATGGTACCGATATTACCTAGCTTCCGTTTCGTGCATAGAAATATGAAGCATTACCATACACCAGTACCTCGCTTATCGCAAACAGCGAAGGCAAACTAACATTTAAAAGCTTCTCGCATATTCATTTGGAAACTTTAGCAATTCCCTTTGGTTTCCACCGCCTGTGGAATTTATGTTGGCCGTTACCCACTTTTACGTTAAAAGCTTTTGTGCAAAAACTGCACGAATTTAATAAACACAAACATTACTCTTTATTAAAAAAACAGCAGATTGACACAGTTAATCTTCAAGTAAATTCCCTGACGTACAATTAAACTTTATTATTGACAAACAGACACAGTATGATAGTACGGTGAAAACCCAAAAGTATCGCCACTACGAGAACATGATCCGCCATAGCGGTAATCCAAGCAAGGCTATATGGCGCGTCATAAACACGGAGAGCGCCCTGTCTCGTACGTCGGCGAGTTTCAGGGAGTCCGCTAAGAACTTAGGTTTTAAAGTTTGGGTTTCGGAAGGAGGCGGCCGACGCGATGAACGCTCGCTTCGTGAGCGCGGCGGCGGCGTGCGGCGCGCCGCGCGCCCAGCTGCGCCGCAATGTCGCAGATCACAGCGTTCTTGCCTCCAAGCTCTGACACTACGGCATAAACGGTAACACGCATTCGCTCTTGACGAATCTCTTGCGCGACCGGGCACAAATGGTAGTCGCCGACGGGAGCGAGACCAAGTCTGACCCTATAGGCACTGCTATATACTCTATATGCCCTGATATATATACGAGACGCCTGTAAGCTTTCAGCGGTGTCACACAGACTGGCCAAATCCGACAGACTCACGCATGTGCTGGGGCCCGTGCTATACAATGAACTGCCGGATCACATACTTGCCGCCCCTAGCCTATTCTCGTTTAAAACTAAATTAAAATCATGGCTGGTCGAGAAGGCTTATACAATGTTGCTGATTTTGTACGTTTTGTTGACATTATTTAATTTATTGAATAACGAATTTATTAATTTATTAATCTTTTTACTGTCTTATTTGTATCTATTTGGACAAAAAATGTATTTCTTAATTGGACTTGACATAATATATTTTATCTAATTTTATTTTACTTTCGCTGATTTGGTTGACTTAATATAATTTTTATAATTGCCATAAGTAGTATTCTTATTCAAATAAGAAATGTTTGACCTGTAATGATTGTTGTTATCAATAAATTGATTATTCCGATTATTATTTTTTTGTTTTCCTCTGATTGAAATCTATTTAGTTAGAAACAGGGCTTGAACAAACTCTTGTGGTTTTTATAAGAATTGAAGTAGTATTTAATTAACAGGTACAGTCAGCTTTTATCGTATTGACATGTGCTTTGCACTGAATATAGACCAAGCCCAGACAATGGTATAGGTGAAGCAGCGTCGTGGACGGCATGAATACCAGTTGCTTAAGCCACCATCTACAATAAGTCTATAATAGTTAGACCCTTGACCACCAAAGAGCGCTTGCAGACAGACAGTGCGCGGTTATCTAATTACCAATATTTTAAAACGAAAGAAGTCTGATCTAGAGTTAAACAGTCAAGGTTACTCATAATTGCAGGCCACTGTATTAACATAATTAGAAATATTTTAATACACAACAAATTCTTAGGACGATGATTCAACGTTAAATCAGTTTTCAGGATTAAGTGAATCATTGTGTCCCCTGATACGGTCTACATCTACTGAGAAGGCCAAAATAAAATGAGTTAACCAATATTCGCAGTTGTATGTATGCGAAATAATTCAGCACTGTACAGGAAAAAATCGAATACGAGTATGGTATAAGTACGGCTTCAGTTTTCCCCGAAAACTACAACCTGAGACTTTTCAAGTCAAGAGTGTCTTTTAGACTATTTAATATTATTTTTATAATTGTTTGCGTTTATTGCAATACAAAGTCTAAGGCTAGACTAAAATAGTAAGGTATAATTCTTATTATTTAGTTACTTTTGTATTTTAAGTAAAGTTGAAATGTTTATTGTTTATATGTATAATATTGGTAATTAGATAACCGCGCACTGTCTGTCTGCAAGCGCTCTTTGGTGGTCCAAGAAGTCTGATCTAGAGTTAAACAGTCAAGGTTACTCATAATTGCAGGCCACTGTATTAACATAATTAGAAATATTTTAATACACAACAAATTCTTAGGACGATGATTCAACGTTAAATCAGTTTTCAGGATTAAGTGAATCATTGTGTCCCCTGATACGGTCTACATCTACTGAGAAGGCCAAAATAAAATGAGTTAACCAATATTCGCAGTTGTATGTATGCGAAATAATTCAGCACTGTACAGGAAAAAATCGAATACGAGTATGGTATAAGTACGGCTTCAGTTTTCCCCGAAAACTACAACCTGAGACTTTTCAAGTCAAGAGTGTCTTTTAGACTATTTATTATTATTTTTATAATTGTTTGCGTTTATTGCAATACAAAGTCTAAGGCTAGACTAAAATAGTAAGGTATAATTCTTATTATTTAGTTACTTTTGTATTTTAAGTAAAGTTGAAATGTTTATTGTTTATATGTATATATATGTATAATATTGGTAATTAGATAACCGCGCACTGTCTGTCTGCAAGCGCTCTTTGGTGGTCAAGGGGACCACCAAAGAGCGCTTGCAGACAGACAGTGCGCGGTTATTTAATTACCAATATTTTAAAACGAAAGAAGTCTGATCTAGAGTTAAACAGTCAAGGTTACTCATAATTGCAGGCCACTGTATTAACATAATTAGAAATATTTTAATACACAACAAATTCTTAGGACGATGATTCAACGTTAAATCAGTTTTCAGGATTAAGTGAATCATTGTGTCCCCTGATACGGTCTACATCTACTGAGAAGGCCAAAATAAAATGAGTTAACCAATATTCGCAGTTGTATGTATGCGAAATAATTCAGCACTGTACAGGAAAAAATCGAATACGAGTATGGTATAAGTACGGCTTCAGTTTTCCCCGAAAACTACAACCTGAGACTTTTCAAGTCAAGAGTGTCTTTTAGACTATTTATTATTATTTTTATAATTGTTTGCGTTTATTGCAATACAAAGTCTAAGGCTAGACTAAAATAGTAAGGTATAATTCTTATTATTTAGTTACTTTTGTATTTTAAGTAAAGTTGAAATGTTTATTGTTTATATGTATTAAAAATGTAAATTAGATCCTAAGCAAGAGCCCTGTTTCCTGGGCCACAGCGTCTGCTTCTCCAGGATACAGGGAGACAATGTTATTTTAGACATAAGGTTTTTGCAAAATAAATACATTTCAAAACATTTTTGTGATCCATCATCGGCCACATCATCACTTATCATCAGGTGAGATTGTGGTCAAACAAAGGTCTATCTGAAATAAAAAAATAATAAAAAAGATGCAATGAAAATTGGCTATGCGATAAAGAGTTTTTTCTCTTCAACTCCGTTCCCTCTATTACTCCCCCATGCAAATACTCTCGGTAGATTGTTTGTCGAATACATTTTTTTTATGTTAAATGCTGGAAGACAATAACTTCATGAACTTATAATGGCGGCAGGCAGCGTCTGGGTCGAAGAAAGCGCCCCGCCAAGCTCGTCACCTTTGACAGAAATTGGTGGGAGTCTGCAAGGGATATAGGGTGGTTGTAGTTTGAAAGAGGCATTTTCCCAGCAGTGGAACGAGTGGACGGGCTACCTAATGGAAAGTGGTCACCGTCGCCCATGGACATCTGCAACACCAGAGGCAAGCTGAAGCGCTGGCGACTTTTGAGAACGGAAAATACCCACCTTTCGATTTTGCGTATCATCCTTGCGCAGGGGCCAACCTATTCTTCTCTGTATCACCGTAGAGGCAGTTTACTCTATTACGTGTTACATTTCGATTCTAAATTGATTATTTCTAGAGGTAGAAAGTCGAAACATTTAATTGGCTCGTAAAATCAATTGTAGCCGTGGGTGTAAAAATAAGGGCCAATTTAATAAAACTAGAATTCGGGTGTTAAAGCGTATATGTTCCGGCGATGGTCTTTATTCGTTTTCGATTTTTATATAGCTACGGCAATAATAATAAGGCTAAATGCTATTGGCAGTGCAATGCGCTTAAAATGATAAATGCTGGGACAGTTAAACGTGTAATTGTAATTAGTTAAGTGGTAGTTGAGGGTTAACGGTCCTCCGTTAACTACATTACTTTAATTTAACGAATACTGAATGCTTTTCTCAACTCTATGAGGGTTTGATAGTAAAAAATAATGATTTATGGAGCCCGAGAATATGCTGGAAACTGCGCGGAACCCTTATTATTTTCGAAATTCAGTAGCTTAAGTCACTCCATTAAACTTCATCTAATGGAGTGACTTATCTACCAGTGAAAGTCCTGTCAAAATCCGTCCAGCTGTTATATCATTATCGGTGCATCGTTATAACTGAAACAAATAGACAGACATACAGACTAAATTAGGCTTATTAAAGTTTCCTAGTAGTGTTTTCAGCAAAACACCATATCTATAGATATTTGTACAAGGGCTGGGTATTTATCTATGTAAAATAAGTATGTACTTACAAAAACAAGTATTTGAAGTATTCAACCACCCATACAAAAGCTCTGCTTACTTTGGAGCTAGATAGTGCTGTGTGAAATGTCCAGCATTAATCTACCTAACTGTACAATTTGTAAACCTTAGTCAGATGGTGTGGTGTAGTTTGTGGAGTTAGGCCTTGTAGAGTAAGAAGCTTGGTTCTACATGAGATCTGATAGCAATTTGACAGTGCGAGCCTTATGGTCTCATCTTGGCAACATTGTACATGAAAACCTTTAATTAGCCTCCTATTTTTAACTATGTTACTTCTCATATATATATATATATATATATATATATATATATATATATATATATATATATATATCGTGCTGTTGGTTTTCAATAAATAAATAAAATAAAATGTTGGATCACTCTCAGTAGATCCAGTCTACAGATCCAGTCTGGATCTAGTGAGTTTTAACTGGTTTTAACCCATCCTGTGCCACTATTTTGTGGGATTAATTATTTGCATGAAGATATTGCTCGTTTGAAAATATTGTTTGTCGCCGTGGGGTGCCTTGGGTGTGGGAATGTTGAGTAACATTCTACACTCTCTTCTCATACCCATGGAAGCAGTAAGAGCCTGCTAAGGGATACCTCCGGAAGAAAAAGAGTATTTCCGTGTATCAACATCCCGTACTGCCATTGCCAACCCGCCTGCCAAGCGTGGTGAGTATGGCAACTATCATGGAGATCCATGAAAGGCCTGTGTCCAATAGTGGACGTTTTACGGCTGAAATGATGATGATGATTGCTCGTTTAAGGGTACCTTTACAGAAACTAATCATCTAGTTAGTAGTCGTTATCACACGGACCTTTAAACAATGATCAATTAATCCCCATACATCATGGGTTACGACAGCGTCCAACCATCGATTCACGTATGGGGGCAGGGCATGGTGATGTCATCTGGGCCGAATGGTGGCTGTTTTATAGTAAGCTTGTATGCAGTAATCTGTGTCTGGCCAATTGTCGCCTAGTGATGTGATGGGTCTTACGCAACGGTCCTAATATTTACTTTGACTGAGTGTTAAGTTAGTTTTGTTTCTCATGAGTTCATGACTGTTAGCATCTATTATGTGTAAGGTCACTTAGTTACCGGCTTATGTTAGGAATCTTATATGACTGTTATTTATTACGGTCTGGTTCATATTTCCATTATCTCATACGTTTATTTTTAGGAAGAATGCAAAACATATGGTTTCAAGAAAACATTCTGTTCGACAATTGGTTTAAAGTTTTGTATCTGCTTTCTACATAAAACTTAAATCTCAGATTAAATAAACCAGCCAAGCTTAAGGTTACAAAATTATAAATATTATAATTTTCTTAAGAGCGGAAACTAATTAATTAATAATTAATTTCACAATTACAATGTTCTGATCCTGATATTAAAATAATACACAAGCCTTTATTTGTTGCAGCCTACTCATCTGGCTACGAGTATGGGACATCTGGAAATGTAATTCATTTTAAATAACAAAACACGGGAATTAATCGCGTAATGCCTTTGAAACACAAAGCTTTTGTTATGGGTACGATTGATATCACCTGGGGCCCATAAAAGCGCTGCTTACTTTGTGGCTAGATGGTGCTTTGTGGATTTTCCAGAGCTTGTGGCTAGACAACAAAAATAATTTATTTCTTAAATACATTTTATTTGTGAATACATACATCATGCATAGAAAACATCCAGACGCGAGACAAATAACTGAACAAACGCGAACATTTGTTCCTGGCGGGACTCGAACCCGCAATCTCTTCATCTCAGCCGGCTACTAGACTAACTCAGCCACGTACGATATGTAACATGAATCCCAGCCTACTCATTTGGCTTTACGAGAATGGGACTTATGTAAATTAATTACAAACATACTTAGTTGGTATTACTGATGTGTCAAGATACAAGAACATACGGTATGTATACGATACGGGTTTGGTATGACATTGGATTAATCATGTAAGTAATTCTATACTACTCGTTCATTTCTATTAAATATTTAATAGCTGTAGCAGTTATAACAATGACGTCAATATTAAGAAACCAGATATTTGAGTCTTTTTGAGTACTTGTATCATCATCCCACGTTAGTCCACTGCTGGACATAGGCCTCTCCTTTCTTATATTGTATTGTCACCGGAACTTAAGTTGTTTGTAAAATTTTAGCTTAATTGGTGGACAGGAAGATGGTCAAATTTAACATTATATGATTTATATACATGTATATTTATAGATAAGTATAAAATATTGATTCTTTTGATTGTTAACTTTACACCTTAACTGCAGGTAAAGGCACATTCCCCATGTTATATAATATCCTTCTCTTCTTGCCCTGGGCGATCACCCCTAAAATTAGACCAATGATATATATTTTTATATTTACATCGATTCTTTTCGAAATTCTTTGATATACGATACGTTTCTCATTGCCATAGGGAATTAGTAGGGACATCCGATACGTGTGAAATTTGGAAAGCAGAGATAAGTTTCGTAAATTGAAAGACTGCTGCGAAAACAGATGGTGATACATGATAATGTTGAAATAAAACAGACATCATTAATGTTGTTGAAATTCTATACCCTATTGAACGTATGCTATCTAGTATAAAGCATTTACGAAACAGAACTGGGTTACAAATACTACCAAAGTTTAACCGACTTCAAAAATGTAGAAAGAAATTAAGAGTCAAAAGAGCAGGTTGTCAAGTCGTCTGTATCGATTTCGTAAATCCTTTTTGAGTTCGAGTACTTTCAATTTTGGTTCCATTTTTGGTCAAGCTTAGTTCTGATGATGGGGTCTATGATAAATCGAGGGAAGTTATAACGATTTTGGTATATTTAACTATCAGTGGGCATTTGCATTTAGAAAGTATGATTTGGAGTAGCGCAACTGATGAAGAAGACTTCAAGTTTACAAAATCAACAAACAAAATCGTAACTAAAAAAACACACATGGGCGCATAAACATTTACCTACTGTCGCAGAATAAAGACGAATCCATTGTGAGAATCATCAAAATCGACCCACATGACACAAGGGATCAAAACCCCAAAAACAAGGGATCAAACATAAAACAACTAATCGGCTGATAATCACATTACCCTCCATTGCGTTGCGCAATCGGGAAAAATATACAGCCCATCAGTATTATCAATTTGTTCTGAAATATTTATGGGCGACCCATTGATTTCTTAGCCTTGAAACGAATACACGACAGAATTAATTAGACTGTAAATCAAAGCGAATCAGACCAAGGTTATAAAACTACAGAATAAACAAAGGCGGAGTAATGAAAGCAGAATCAACTAATCACAAGGTACAAAGAAGATGTTAACGAAGAACGTTAGGGGGTTAACGTTTACATAAAATATACCGTTTTACCTCAATTTACTGGAATTAGAGAAATTTTATTAGTGAGTTCAAGAAAACAGCGTGAGGGAAGCTGTTTAGTCAGCGTCAGACGTATTGACATGTTCTTCCCTCTGAATATAGCCGACTAAGCTGATTGGATCAGGTATAGGTGCTGAGCAAGCCTAATACATGTCACAATGTACCAGGCATTGCAGCGGTCCGTATACTCATACTCATTTTTGTTTTATAAGTAGTAAGAATATTACTCTCTCCTACATGCAGTAAGAGCCTGCTAAAGGATACCTCCGGAAGATGAACTGCAGCGCTTTCCGTGTATCAACATCCCGTAGTGCGCTCGCCAACCCGCCTGCCAAGCGTGGTGAGTACGGCAACCCCTCATGGAGATCCATGAGGAAGGCCTGTGTTCGGTAGCGGACGTTTTACGGCTGAAATGATGATGATAATTCAAGAACACTTGTTATGTCATACAGAGAATTAAATAACTAAAATATAATTCATATTGAAATTCAAAAACAGACTTCTGTTTTAGCATCATACAAATCCCATATTAATATTTTAGTTAAAATAAAATATAGCATGAATGCTGACGCAGTCATAATCATCTATATTAGATGTGATAGACCAATTTACTTCCTGTGAATAGTCACCAATGAAGGCACAGAAAAATAGATCTCGATATTGCAACACTTCTTTTACAACAGTCTGCAATCAGCTAATTTCGAATAGAGCTAACGAAGCTCTTTAATTCATTAGCTTTGTATTGACCTGTATTTATATGGATATTCATCAAAAACTGTTAGCTTTTGTTACGTCGTTAGTTTAGTTAATTTCATCCATGAATTTCAAATGCTTGGGTTAACACCCACCAACAGTATGGTATATTATTCATAACCAACTTTTTTTAATTGTATTAATGTTGTGGGGTGCTTACCCGTAGATGCAGTAAGAATCTGCTAATTGATACCTCCGGAAGATGAGTAGCAGCATCTATCCGTGTATCGAGATATCGTACTGCGCTCGCCAACCGTGGTGATTATGGTAACTACCCGTCATGATCAGTACTTGGAGAGCCATGAGGGATGCCTATGTGCAACAGTAGACACCCTAAAGCTGAGATGATGATGATTATATCTTAATAATTGCAGAACATCACATTTTCCTTCTCCGTATTTTACTTACGCTCTGCTGGTTTCTTATCTTTTGCTATTCTTGTTCCAATTCATAAAGCTTTTGAATGGGTGTTATCTTTGACATGATGATTGATGTTTTAGGAGTAGAATAACTATGTATAAACATGTTTCTAACTAGTTAATAGAATTAAATAAGGCTACGGTCCTAGGTCGTATTTGATGTTGAACCGGCCTGGAATTTTCTGTTTATTAATAACGTAATCCAAAAATAACTGTGATACGCGCCGAACGTGCCTCGGTACAGAATGATAACGTCACGAGTCCCCACTCCTAAACTTTAACGCGCTTTATCTAAAGTACCTATTGTATCATTAATTTGAAAAAGCAAAAAGTACATATGGTGTCTATCATTTTTGTATTATATAACTGTCGGACTAATAAATTCTGATTTTCTGTGCGGTAGAGCGTGACAGCGATAGTGATAAGAATTAACGCGTAAGGCAGTCTATTACTAAGACTGGTGCCTCATAAGTCGCAACACTAACCGGCACGGCATTGCCCGATTACCACTCATTACTAAAGTGCATAGCGAATGGTAAACTTTATAAGATAGTAAGTTCACAGGGGTTAATAGGATTAGAGCATGCTTTGTACGATCACAGGTCGATCCATATAGAGGTTAGTTAACTTTGTAACTACTTCAATTAACCAGCTAGCACGGCAAGAAATGTATAGTGCAATCTCTTTGGAGATTTAACGGAATTAAATAAGGAAACAAGACACCTGGAGTTTGCTTTTGTCTGTGCTTTTGTTCAAGTTAATTTCAAGAAATAACGGGTAGCGTAAGACTGAGTTTGGACGAATTAGCTCTTTGTTTTACGAAAGTTTGGTGATCATTTTCAAGGGAGGTATTATTCGGTAGCCCTTATTGTGTTCTAACACAACAATTACAATGTGGAATATTAATAATAAAACTCAAAAAATAAAAGCAAAGTTAGCACTTCTCCAACACAGATTAATCGGCCAAATGGTATTAGATCGGTTCAATACGGTGTTATTGGCGGAGAACCAGCTTTGAAACGGACTTTCGATATTTTATATTTTTTTAATCTTCTGCACTTTTGCCTCTTAATTCTCTCTTTACAACTTAATTAATTTGTGATCATGCTTCAGACAGAAGTCGTGAACCCGCCACAATGCTAACACGTCCTGGCTGGAACATGTTCAGTGCAATCCAACCTGAGAAAGAGGTGAAGGTCCGCAAATAGTTGGCTGGTGTGGTAACAAGTGGTCATTTGTTACTGTATGCAATGTATGTCGCATAATGTAAAAGCATAATGTCATTGTAATTTTGTTGAGATCACAATTAAAACATCAGAATAGCCATTCTTCAGCCAGCACAGATGAAACGGCAAAATGGAGTATTTGATCAGTTCAATACAGTGCTATGTGCTGATGCACAGATTTTGAAACTGACTTTTATTCCATACCTAGAGCAAGAAACCTGCTCTTCTCTATATAAAGAAGTTAATTAATTTGTAATCATTCTTCAGAAGTGACGAACCAGGCACAATGCTTACACGTCCTGCCTGTCGTTATAATCCAAACGAAATTATAAGCTCTTTCTCCATTTGGGTCGTTCAAAAGGTTTTAAAGCTAGTACTTTTTTCATCTGCCTATTGAATTACATGAGAAGCAGGCTGGAACGGCAAATAGTTCGCGGTAACTGTTTTACTCATACATAAAACAACATACAATTGCGTAGTCGTTCGTTACATGTTTATTGAACTGTATGTCGCAAATTGTAAAGGCATAATGTCATTGTTATTTATTGACTATTGAGAAGACAATGAAGTGAATAACTAGTGCTTTAAATTACCGCAATTTCATAGCTAACAGGCGTAATTATAACTACCCTTTTTTTCCCACGCTTACTAAGGGGGTTGGTGAAACATGTTTATCGGTTCACGCTTTTGTATCAGCATTTACTTTTTTTTACGCTTGTTCGGTTCCATTGCAAGTTTTTTAAACTATTCTTTCAACTTTAAGATATTTCTTATTAAAACATAGCTTGTCGAGCATTTCCACCAGAGGCAATAAACGATCCTTGTTGGTGAATAATTGAATATCACACACACACTTAGCTGCTACACAGCTTACCATATAACTGGTGGAAAAGCAGCATAATGCTGCCGTGTATAAAACAATGGTATTGTGTCGGATTCCTTCCCAAAAACCGCTGTGTGAATGAGGCAGCTGAGGTTTATACAAACTGTCGATAGCACTGTGGGGGAATTGCAGAATCCTTTGTAGCGTGTAAGCCGTGAATAAACAAACAAGGCCACCTGCGCCGAAATAAAATAGAATATTACCCGCGGTGTTTCAAGCTGGCTCCCGAATCAGAGTTGCCTAAAATATGCGTGATTTGCTAACCTCACTGACATAGGGCGACTTCTGCGAGGACCCTAAGATGCGTTTAGTGGCTAAACATAATTACAAAGAATGAAATCGTATGAAGAAAGTATATTTTAAAGTCGCTCTTTGCGCTAGTCGCGTTTTAATTATCTTTAATTTTTTTGTAAATATTACGAAGTATTGATGTTGTTTCTTTTACAATAACGATCACTTTCTGGAGTCTGTTTATGTTTTATGCATAATAGCAATTTTTTGTGGCTCGATACCAGGGAGTCTACAGGGACCAGGGAGCTACTCTGCAGTTGATCTCTGTAAGAAATCATAATTTCAGCCATAAAACGTCCACTACTGAACGCAGGCCTATCTCATGGATCTCCATAACGGGTAGTTGCCATGCTCAACACGCGCAGTACGGGATGTTGATACATAGAAAACACTGCTTCCCATCCTCCGGAGGTATCCCTTAGCAGGCTACGGCCATGAGAGGAGGGGTAACATTCTACTGCCACACGGCCAACTAGGAATCCTGTAAGAAATGCGTTAAACTTATGTGGTATTAGGTTGGCTTATTTCACGCTTCACTTGTCTGCCGTGACGCATTCCTCACAAAAACAAACAGATTCCATTTTGCGAGTTCAACATCATTCGTTATTGGAGAGGAATTCAATAAAACAGAAGAATGAGCGATATTTTATTTCGCTTAATAGTCATTGTTATTTGATCAGTTATTCCCTTCAACAGTGCTTGTAGTACCCGGAACCCTCTTGCCTTTTGTAGGATTTGTGGAAATTCAATAGCACGCTTTGTTGCTTTGTGACAAAGGGAGGATGGGTTTAGGACGAATCAAATTTACTTTTATTTGCCTGTTTAAATGAGTATTTCCCTTCGGCAAGTTTTATGTGGAATGTAGCACCTATGTAGTAAAAATTAAATGAGGTAAAAGCGGTCATGTACACAGCCTTTACAAAAGGCTCATGAAATGTGCACGGCTGACCATCGCATAAAGGCCCGTTGCCGTAATGTGTATCTAGATATTACAATATACCTACAATCTACGTGTAAAATACATGCGCGACTGCCGGAGAATCTACAATTAAGTTTTAAAGTAATTGTAAGGGTAAAGTGTTTTTACTTGTCGTTTTAACTGGAAGACAAATAATGCATTTCTAGTAATGTTACTCAACTTTAATACAATAACAGTGCAATGTCAGCCCTTATCCACAGATTTTTGCAGCTGCAATTTTCATGATATTTCCTTAAAAACTTCCGTATGCCGCTCTTTTAGTAATTTCAAGAATGTATACTTTTTGCTAGGAGAAACCGAATACCAAGAATCAACAATAACACCAATCAGCATTTTTATAAAGCATCGATTAACAGTTAATCGCAACAGTCACGTATAATCCAGTTTAAATTATGGTACTATACCCAAAAGAAACTAAACTTATTTTGTTATTAATTATGTATTTCATTAAAAAAAACCTTCAAGGCCTTCACCGGCAATAATAATATTTTATAAATAAATAAATAAATAATGCTGGACAATTCACACAGCATCATCTAGCCCCAAGCTAAGCAGAGCTTGTGTTATGGGTACTAGATGACTGACATACTTAATATATTATACTACATAGATAGATATTTTTTATTATATATAGAAAAACACCCAGAACACCCTGAACAAATATCTGCAGATCATACAGACATTTGTTCCGAGGCGGGAATGGAACCCGCAACCTCTTGCGTCGCAGGCGGACCTTCGCCCGCTGCGCCACAGAGGTCGTCAAAAGTCATCTTCTGTGATGCCCGACAGCCTCCATCGTTTTTTTCTTCATTTCAGTAATGTTAGCAAAACGCTTTCGTTTGTCTCTTTATTTCGGGGAAATAAAAAAGTCATAGGGCAAGATCGGGTGAGTAAGGAGAATGGGGCAGAGAGATCATGCAATTTTGGGTCAAAAACTTGCGCACAGACTGTGTGAGCAGGGGCGTTATCGTGGTGGAAAAATCAGTTGCCCGATTGCCACAAATCAGGCCTCTTCCGCCGTACGCTGTTGGGAAATCTTTTCAAAACTACCAGGTACAAGGCCTGGTTAACTATCTGGACTTCTGGAATAAACTCTGTATGGACGACTCCTCTCACTTCGAAAACGTAGACGGACGACCAGAGCAAGCTTTGTCGTCAATTGACATTTCACCCTTTTGAGGGTTCAGGACCAAAATGGTGAAAAGGAACCCTTATAGTATCACTTTGTCTTGTTTGCAGAGATTCACCCCTGAAACTTTTATTGCTAATAATTTTCCTGTAATCTTTACATACACTCCGTATGTAAAGATTACAGGAAAATTATAACGAACCCTTTAATTTGCATAGTTTTTTAGAAATCATCGAAAGTTTAAAAAATCTACATAAGTTCTGCTATCAGACAAGAGATGCCGCTGTCAAGGTTCTCCAACAAATATAAGCCGACTTTATCATATGATTAGATTGTGTGATGGTACGGAACCCGCGGTGCGCGAGTCCGACTCGCTCTTGCCCGATTTTATTTGAAACGCGAAAACCACTCAAACACTTGCGTTTTCCTAGGTAGAATCATGCTTATAGGCCGTGGGGTGCCGGCAGTAGAATGTTGCCCCTTCTCTCTCTCACCCGTGGATGCAGTAAGAATCTGCCAAGGGATACCTGCGGAAGATGGGCAGCGACGTCTTTCCGTGCATCAATATCCTACACTGCGCTGCTCGTCAACCCGCCAAGCGTGTATGGCAACCACTCTTCACAGATAGATAGATAAACTCTTTATTGTACATTCACCACAAAACACAAATTTCACAAAGAGAAACACAGACAAATATAATATACAATGGGCGGTCATGATCAGTACTTGAAGATCCATGAGGGAGGCCTATGCTCAGCAGTGGACATCCTACGTCTGTGATGATGATGAATGTGAAAGTTTTCGGTCCATGATCCAATTAATCAATCCACATTAGGTTTGCCACCCTCGACCCTCTCAGCTTAGACGGCCATGTTCAGAGTAAAGCACAAGTCAATACGAGTATAAAGCTAAGAGTGTGAAGCTGTCTAAGCAGATGGTTTCCTGAACTTTCTTTCACTGTTAAATACATGTTAATTGTGATACACATTTCTCTTGGCGAAAAATCTATTGGCCGATCCAGCAACAATGGATACTAATAATGGACCCCACGACGACCGTCGGGTCGAAGGTATTTCAAGTGTACATGTATACCTAATATTAACGGGCGATGTCGGGGTGGGTTCGCTAGTACATTACGTGCGTGACCTAAGAGGTGATGCTTTGTTAAAGGTGATGAATATTCAACAGTGAGTAATTTTGTTCGTCGTATTCAAATAGTAATAAACATAGGTAATTTAAGCTAGAAGTAAACAGATTTGTTAGAGATGTGCGTTATTTCAAAAGAGGGCTAAGGACACAAATGTTAACCATATTTATTCCCAAAGATTTAAAAAATGACAGCGCATAATTATGTTAGAACACAGATAAATCTCAGGTAGATAATATAGAGATGGTTGACCCTAACACCAAGTGGGATGTAAATCCGAAGCCAGCACGTGTAATTTGAACATAATATCGGGTTATGTTGCCGGAAATTAGGTGACGTTGCCAAAATTCTCGCAACTGTCAAAGTGTGAGTGATTTTAGGGGCAATAAACTGGACTAAATATTTTGATGGCAGGTAAATGTAGCATGAATGAGTTGAGAGCCATGCTCGATCTATCGAGCAAAACATTGTTGTTGGTGTAAATATAGTTTTTTTAAATTCTGGGTCGTCATACGAGTATTGTTTACCGGTGACTGACTATTATTGCTAATCATATCGCTGACAACATGAAAACGTTAAGTGACCGAGAGAGGGAAGCGTCTCCGTTTCAGGTTGGGCGAGTTTGTATTGTATGTCTGGCTGTATTATCTCTTCTACAAGTCGCATTTCTCAACCGATGCTCCTGGTATTTGGTGTACAGGTTTTACAAATTATATGGATTTTTTTACGAGTTAGTTTTTGAACATTATTCATAATAGCGGAGACAATAACAAAATAATCGAGTGGGACATCATCAATACATAGTATAAAACAAAGTCGCTTCCCACTGTCTGTCTGTCATATATGTATGTGCATAAATCTTTAAAACTACGCAACGGATTTTGATCCGGTTTTTTTTCAATAGATAGATTGATTCAAGAGGAAGGTCATGTATAATACATGCATGATAATAGATAAATACTGATCACGTTGGAGGTTTCTAATGTGAGATCGTAAATAAACACATTTATTTGCGCTCACATTGCAAACGCTGGCTGAACCCTACGAGATAGATCATGTACATGCAGATATATAATGTATATATTGAACACCTTAAAAAGGTCTATAAAAAAGTCCGCGATGGTATATTCTGTAGTACATATATTTAGTATCAGCATTGCACCCGTGCGAAGCTGGGGCGGGTCGCTAGTATAAAACTAGTAGTATATAAAACTTGTTAAACTTTCGCGATTTGCTAACATTATTATTTTGTTATATTTTATCGCGTATCTTTTGACTATGACCAGGTGCAATCCGGTCGAAACGTCGGGAAAATAATAAAAATGGTACGCGATAAAATCCTGTATTTTAAGAACTAATAATATCGTATTAAAAGTTTTTTAAAACCTAACATTTATCGAAGAAGTTATCAGAAATATTATATATTATATTATCGGAATATTTCCTTTTAATCATTTCTGTGAATGCGATCGGAATGTGCTAAGCCTACAGCTCACATAGCCAGTAGTGTTATTTGGTCAGATTATTTTGTGCAATAATTTGACATTGTGTGTACAGGAACAGGAACCATTTCGTATTTTTAAATTAACTGAATGAATAATACAGACGTTGATAAAATAAAGGTACATTACGGTAGAATTGTGAGATAAAAGTGTGAAATAAAGTAAACATTGTTAACCCAGTTAAGCAAAATACTTTTCAAGGTTACATTAATGATACTTGCGTAAAACAATACGTACCACACCTAGTGTGTTTTTGAGAATGTCAATAAAAAAAATAACAGAATATTATTTTATTGAACTTTTGCATCGAAAGGAAGATGAAGGCAAGATAAAAATATAAGAAGAATATTCTATCACACTTTTATCTCACAATTCTACCGTAATACCTTTATTTTATCAACGTCTGTATTATTCAGTCAGTTAATTTAAAAATACAAAATAGTTCCTGTTTTTACAGAATAGAAAACGGCTTAGTCAGCGCTAATTTTATAATGACTACAGTCATGTAAAATAAGTCAGACTGTTAGGCTAGCTGAGATGCCAGCAGCGCATGACGGGGTTGCGTGAGGGCCGTTGTTGAGGCAACTGACAATTTCTGCTACCTTGGTATTTACAGGGTTAAGATGATATAAAGGCAACCTACGTGGAAGGTGTTCGTTTCAACGCTGCTGGTTTGAGCCCCGCCGGAGACAGATTTTGATTATATTTCTCATCTCTATACCCAATCGAGTTTTAATGAACAACGCCTTCCTCGTGTAGCTCTGAGAGGGGTGGTTGCCATACTCGGAAACAAACCTCGGAAAAACGCTACTACTATCTTCTTACTACTACGAGTACCCATCTTCCGGAGGTATCGCTTGGCAGATTCTTACAGCAGCCATGGGCGAGAGAGGGGCAACATTCAACTACCAGTACCTCACGGCAGTAATTTTATAGCACGGGAAAAAGTATTATTACGAAACCGAATTTCCTTGATGCCTTTAAGTAGCTTTATTTTATTTCAACTTAAGACGAGTACTTTTTTAGTGTTCATTTTTTAATTCGATATACCTAACAGGCGGCGGGCGGCGTTTCTCATGGAATTTATTCCGCTTTTTCGTTCCACTACTTATAAAAACACAAAAATATTATACAATTGAAAACGGAGTAATGCCTAATAACATTTCGGGTCATATCTGAAAAGGCTTGATGAATCGCTTTGAGCGATATTCTACAGCAAAACCAACCCCGAGGCGAATGGCGTCCGTTACCCTCTCAATATATGAAATAGGGCACCTCTCAATACCCCGATTTTATTAGGGTTGTGAATCAATAACTTTCCTTTACATTTTGAACCCCATTTAAAATGTTTATGACTGCCATAAATAAAAAAAGTTAATAACATGCCGTGTGATTGGAATCATTCACTGTTTAATATTAAGAAGCTGGGGTTGTAAGTAAGTGAAAAGAAGAAACAATGCTAGCTTTAAAATAACTTGACAACTAAAATAAAATACGAAGAAAAGCATCTGGCAGTTAAGCCGGTGCCGTGCGTGACACAAACAGCTTAGCTGCACAATCGAAGAAAATTAGAAAAGAGGCAGAATTACACCAAAATCTTACTAAATAATCTAAGATTACGACGTACTGGAGACACTGCTCACAGATTTGACACAGATAAGTAACATAATATAACTACGGGTACCTTGAACCGGTGTGGAACGCACCTCAGATCGCACGGATTATCTCGAACTTATCACACTTAACACTGAATTCCTTTCGTTATCACAGCTACTGACACTAAACTCCACGGCAGAACAGTTTTTTGAGTCACTCAGGCTTTTGTAAAAGTTATTCACAAGCGGAACATAAAGACGTCCGTCCACAACGGAGCGGAGCAAATGACTGAATGCAATGCACTTTAGTCAAACCGCTCGGTTTCGGTCGGCTGCCCCCAGAGTCGTTTTACACCGCGCACCCATCAGCTGAGGTAATATTATTATCTCTTAAGAGATTTGTCCCCAAGAACTCATTAGTCTCATTATTCTTTTTATCGGCACTTTTTAAATGGCTGCTAATTAAAGACCAGGAATTAGTCGTAATCTGAACTGGGCTAATTAAGGGGGCACTTGTAAAGCTAATAGATATTTGTGTTAAGCTAAAAGTACTTAATTCGGAATTGCGGGTAAAGGCGAGGTCAGAATATTATATTATAATTCTGTTAGAATATTAAACGAGGCTAGTACCAAAACAAGTTTAAACGGAGATTATAAGTCAAACCTCAGAAATTACAAATACACAAAAACATTAAACATGGTCATATATCTGAGTAAATATACGACAGATAATTTGTTTGAGGTTTCGTATGTTCTTTTGTCAATGAGTATACACAGAAACCTGACAAAAGAACCATTTCTATGACGGCTCCTTTGCACAACATGTCATGTCGAGATATTGTCAGTTTTTTACACAGACCACGTTTTCGAAGGCTATTTTAGGTCGAATAGGAAGAGGACGGTCCTTTCAACAATCATCAATCACTGACACACGGACTCGGCCTAAAGCATAAAAAGCCCATTCGATGTCATTAGGGTTTTTCGTTTATTCCAACAAAATTAATGAAAGTTGATATATTTATTTAGATATTCCACAACCGCACCTTATAAGTATTTGAATTATTTCGCCGCCCGGAGCTAAGCAATTAACTGTAGAAAAGTTCCGATTAGTCACATCAAGAATCCAGCTGATTACAGAAATGGAACTAGCGTTTATCTGGCGGATCTATTTTTTTATTGAAGTTCTGCGACATTGCAAGGTCTTAACCATAGAGAGTAGAGTTGGAATGTCCTGTTGGAAACGAACACTCAGTCGTTCCGAGGGAGGCAAACGAGGACAAGATATTTCCAGAAAACTCGGAATTGCTTTCGGCGATAAAGCGAAGGAATGAATACGAGCTATAAAAGTTAGGAATTCGTAAAAGCGAAAATTTATTTAAAAACACTTGAAAGTAAAATGCCGCATTTTTCTGCAATAATATCGGAACCCCTACTCTTGGATATGAAGGAAATGATAAAAGTCACGCAAGAGTGCGCGACCATCTGAAGAATTAACGCTTCACTGGCAAGTAAGAGCGAGCAGGTGCAATTAAGTATTTATAAAAACTTGTGCCATTCTCTTATAGGTGTGAAAACAGCGATAGTCACATTAGACGCTTACTATCCAACTACCTTTGTATCCAACGATATATTAGTAGAGGCGGATACAAATGAAACCAAATAAACAGCAAAAAGCTATTAATCCCTGTGACGTTTATTCGGAACACGATGGCGAAATATATTCCATGCTTAGTGATTACATGTAATACACCAACAGGGCTCCGAGGCGGCTTTGAAGTGAAATTACACGACGGAGCTTTTTCATTATCAACTCGAAAAGTTTAAGGCAGACAAGGCTAGGAAAACAAGACAGACTGGTCTGATGACATTGCCCGGAGGAATTCACGTCTCACGTCGACGGGAATAGGAGGCAAGGTAATACAATCCGTTTCCCATTTAATAAAACACATTAATATGATCATTTGTGAAAGTTCTTTTGTTTAATTATTATACTGCTGCATGTTTTGGATTGGATTAATTTATATTTGATTTATGGCGGGACGAGCTGAACACTCATACGAACACGTGGCCTGTCACTGCTTTAAATCGCGAAGAGTGGAAGAAGGGAAGGGAGGCCTTTGCCCTGCAGTGGGACAGTGGAGGCTAAATAATATAATATATAAAATAATATAATGTTTTGGATTACTGTACGGGTTTGGATATAAGTGAATACGTAAACTCTGGGAAGAATACCTACACGGTAAATCGCTTCAAGTTCACTTTGCGCATAAACAATCCCGTTTGGATTAATTAAGCGAACGGAGCGGAAACAATCTGAATTATTTGTTCAACAAAGTATTCATTCATTCACCAAGCAACCAATAGCATTTCCACATAAATTGGCAGCATACATTAAATCTTTTGCTGATGCGATCCGAAACAATAGTGTCTACAAACTCAATCACAGTGAAAGGGACTCTAGTTAAAGACAGCATTCACTGAATATTCAAAGAGTAAACCAGCTTGTATCCGTTCCTGAGGGTTCAGGTGTTAAAGGCAAACAGATAATTTCACGGACTCGCTAACGTAACGTTGAGAATTGGGTCTCAGAGTTCACTGTATAAATTGAATTATTAGCATCTGTATAGCAGACCTCAGTCGAAATTCAGAATCCGACTGGAATTCTCACGATCTCAAATGAGCAGATTCGATTAGCCGAGTAATATTAAGTTGACACGCTCCTGGAACATCCGCAATCAACGGTAGAATAAAGGGATTACCAATTTTGACAATAAAAGCGAGCTCCAACTAAGAACGCTCCAAGAATTTTACACAATGAATCTTCAAAGGCTGCATGTAACTAGCACTTTTGATTTGTGATTAATGCAGATAAAAGTTCACAAGAAATCTTCGAATGCATAGCATAAATATAAATTATTTTTGTGATTATAAAGTCAGCATCAAAGGAACGGCCACCGCGGCGGGAATATTAGGGGGATTGTCGAAGGGAAGTTTTTCAATCAAGGCACGGAACGTTAGCATCAAAAGTTTGGCAGTTTTCTTGTGTGTATTGGTATATAGCGCTACTCGTACCTCGTTAGTTTAACAACTGTGCTTCGTAATTCCGCAAAGTTCTTAGGGAGCGTAACGATATTGGAATGTGAATTATTTACCAGCAACGAGCAAAATAAACTAGAACATTTAAAAGTAAAAACATGGGCGTCCAATTTAAACCAAAGGAGAATCGTATTTACATAGAAGTTCTTGGCCTCAAGGTAAATCAATACTCGTGCGGCAACCAAAAGCGGACGGCCAACATTATACAAAGTAAGAATAAACCGAGGCCCACCAAAATATTATTTGCTCATTTCAACAATACAACGAATCAGTGATTTCGAAGTTTGAGATATGGTTTGCGGTTTAGAAATATGTATCTAAACTGTGAACTAACAGATGTTGATGCAAGTATTGTTTCCAAAAGATGTTTTCTTTAAAAACATGGGGCTATAAAGCGTACCAACTGCAGACGTGGATATTGTATTGAGACAAAAGATAAGTAAACACTACTCGCCCGCTGACCCAATGTACTCTACACAATTCATTACGAGAGCACAGAGTGCTTCGTAAGCAATAATTTAATTTTACAGCCTCACGAGTTTTTTTTATGTCCACGCGATTTCTAAGATAATATTTATACATCGTCATATCTGACTCAGCTGAGGCCTTCGACTGGTCACAATTATATTATTTATTAGGTTCATGTTATTTACTTTTCCACGTTTGCACACAATCTTACCGTGAAAAACTAGAGTTTATTTTCTCTCTTCCTTAACCTCGTCGAAGGTTAACTAAACATAATAAAACACAATGCAGCTTAGCCGTTGCATAGGTCAACGTCTCCCCAGAAATAGACTGATGCAGTCATCTCTGGCCTGTGTCTCTCATCGCCATTGCTTAGCGATTCCACCCATCTCGTTAACATGTCAACGAGGTTATCAATAAACAATTGTGCCCTGTTATTTCACGTCAGTGGGTGTGATTTTACTACAGCAAGGAATTTGGTAGCCGAGTGGGAACTGAGACCAACTTCGGATTTTGTTGCATAGACGATATCTATGGTTCAACGTCTTGGGTCCAATAACTATTATGACAAGATGCATTTATTACCAGTTGTGGGTAGTCGTTATTCTTGCACGCATATTCAAACTTAAATTTTTCTAAAATCTGTAAACTACTCTAGTTAATTAAATTGGGCATTAACATTTTTGAGAGGATTTATATAGCGTCAGATACTGGTCTATGCTGTATTCAAGCTTCACGTGACGCTGCAGTGTTAATACATTGTTAGATGATTTAGGGATGCCCAGCACTTTACTATTGACTCAGATTAGTCGGCTATATTTAGAGAACGACTCTAACTAAAACTAGCATTAACTTACTAAAATTTCGATGAATGAACATGTAACAAACATCTGGTTTCAATGGATTTAGATTATCATTGTAGTTTTATGAGGCGTATGGCAGGTCGGCGACCGCAGTCGACCCATTTTTACAATAAATAGTCAGTAACAATCAACTCGTCAACTCATTTGCTTCCAACAATGTCTCTCGCATTCCTTTCATAAAGAATACCCATTTGAGATGGATCGCAGTACGAGAATTAATTCTACTGAAATAGGAGGGTTACATTTTTGCTCAAGATTTGAGTAATGATTGTTATATTCATACTTGTTTTAAGCGATTATTCTTTATAGATATAGTCAAGGTTACCGGACGACAGTGCTGGAACAGGAGGCCTCTATACCCAGCTGTGAGTGCCAACGTGTTGATTTGATGATGATGCTTCTTTACAGGCTTCACTTTTTGTTGTGATTCGATAGATTTAGTTTAATAGCATATTAAATACTTTACAAATGTTTACGGTCTCTTCGATTAATTAAGAGGTAATTGATACGCTCGTACGCCCCGTCAACTTTAAAGCCATATTAAGTAAAGTCATTTGAGTTCGATGTTCAAGCATCAATCGTCTGTCAAATATTTATACTAGCTCATAACTGTGGCTTCACTCACAAAGCAATATAATATAAGAGAAAACATCATCATGATTTTTTTTTAGTTTTAAAATTACAGGATTTTATCGCGTACCTTTTTTATTATTTTCCCGACGTTTCGAAAATATGTTAACAAATCGCGAAAGTTTAACAAGTTACATCATCATGAGTCCACTGCCTCATTTTGCCTCTCCCAATATGCGCAAGTTTTGCCTGTCATCATCGACCAGCCGGATACAGAACCCGCCACCAGCTGTTCCCGTATATTTCATACAGGTGATTAGGGTGTCCCTATCCAGATTTTCCGATTCCACGTGGGTCAGTTAGTCGAGAAAAGTACTGGGTTTCCACAAAAATATCTCTTAGTGATCAAATTAAATTGTGGCTACGCTACCGACGTAGTTAGTAGTATGGCCTTTTCATCTATTGTAGATGATGTATAGCCTATGTCCAGCAGTGGACGTGGACAGCAGTCCTACGGCTGAGATTATGATAAATCATCTATAATAGATGTGCAAGGCCGTATTATAGAAACATATGTTAGGGTATTGTCTGGATGCCAACATTGTCATCCCATCAGTCTGGCGTGTTCCTATACTCTCTGGGGAAATCTGAACGAGCTACGATTATTAAACCTGCGTCTGTATAAGTCGTGTTGGCCGAGTGGTATGTACCGCCGACGTTCAAGCGGCGTGGGTTCGATACCGGCCGTGCTCTAATGTCTAAATTACAAAATGTTATGCTCTAAATCACAAATCCCGTATTTGAATATGGGTGACGGTAAACGCAACTAATTATCTTTGGTAGAATTTTTCTAACTATTTTCCTTGACACGTCAGACACCTTTTTTTCAAAGCATTGCATTCAATTGTATAGACAAGAGAAGACCGACCACAGACTATAATGCTTCTAATGACTAGTTCGCATGCCTTGTTGTGCCGGTGTTGGCGTTGGTCGGTCTGCATTGACTGCATGAATGTATTTGCATTACTTTTGATCCGCCTCTCCCCATTTTCTTATTGCTTGTATGTATGTACTTACGTAATATTATTACTTGTATATTATGTCATTACCATTTATTAATTTATCCTTTTTTTCTTTTTTGTTGCCTACCAACGCTGTGCACGGACGGACAATGACAAGACGGACAATAGGACCTGCCTGAAAATCAGCGCCGCAACCTCATATGAGCTATGAGGTGAGCTATGAGGTAGCAGTAATACTGAGGCAGTGTTCATTTTTTGACCCCATGCAACATGCTTACCTACTTATTTGTGTCGTCCTGAGTTGTAAGTCTATCTGAAATGTATTCCCTTCATTGCTATTTTGTATGTGTTTTGTGTGTCAAAAATAAATTTATTTTCTTTCTTTCTTTTTTCTAATGGATTTTTCTTTCATGAAAAATGTATGTGCTCATTTAATACGTGCTCTAACGGTTAAAGAAAACATTGTGAGGAAACCCGCGGATTTAATGGATTTTTCTTTCATGAAAAATGTATGTGCTCATTTAATACGTGCTCTAACGGTTAAAGAAAACATTGTGAGGAAACCCGCGGATTTAATGGATTTTTCTTTCATGAAAAATGTATGTGCACATTTAATCCGTGCTTTAACGGTTAAAGAAAACATTGTGAGGAAACCCGCGGCTTAGTTAGCTTCAGACGCAGTGAACTTTTCTTTCCTATACACCCCCTGTAAGTAGATATAAGGAAACGGCTTTGTAAACCTTACTGAATAAAGAAAAAATATATATAAATTAATTAAATTCGACAGGGGCGAATGTCAAAATCAAAAGGAGGCCTATGCCCAGCAGTGGGTCGATAAAGGCTGATGATGATGATGAAATTAAATTCATTTTTTGTTTCAGATTTATATAGACCATGACACATTTTACAGATGAGGCTAATCAAATCTGTCCTTCGCGAGCGATCTAGTTATGATGATGTAATTTACACACTCATAAATTAAGCTTATCAGGACAGTTCCTTTGAGCACAATACATCACTGTCGTAAGATCGTAGAGATGTTAAAGTAGCGAAACACTGTGTACCCGTATGTATTTGTTACTAAACTGAACAGAACTTGTTACGTTATCTTTACGATACTCGTTACTTTGATTGCGCAAAGGTGAATCGTGTTCGTCGATACGACTGATACTAAGTAGGAGTTACACTTCGCACAGCTACTAAAGTAACGAAAAAGTATGTACTCGTAGGTACGAGTATATGTATTTGTTACTATCTAAGCTAATCCGTGGGGTGCCGGCAGTACAATATGTTACCTTTCCTCTCTTGCCCGTGGATGCAGTAAGAATCTGCCAAGGAATGCCTCCGGAAGATGTGCAGCAGTGTCCTTTCGTGTATCAACAAGCGTAGCTATTATGCCAACAAGTCCCTCAAGATCTTTGAGAAACATGAGGGAGGTCTATGTCTAGCAGTGGACGTGAACAGCAGTCCTATAGCTGAGATTTGATTTGATTGATGATTTATTTGTTCTGAACTGATCAACACTTACTATCATATCGTTACGTTACTCATTACGTTTGATCGCACAAAGGTGAACCATGTTCCTACTTCAAGTCAGGCGTTGTACTCGTTACTCAGTATCAGTATCAGATCGAGAGCATTAGCGTATTGATTCTATGAAAAAGTGGATTCTGAGATGCCCTCGGGCATGTGCAGAGGGTAGGGTAATAAGGGAATCAGTTAGCCAGTGGGATCTACAAACCGTAGGGGTAGGGGATATAAATAAAACTTTAGATGGGAAATTATTTTGGCTTGGGTTTGGTCAACGGGTATTTTCGTCGTGTGAAAGTCAACGAGAGTAAATAATAATTTTATCATCAATAAAGTCAGCCATGGGACTGGACATAGGCCTTCCTCATGGATCGCCAAGTACTGATCATGAAGGGATGTTGATAGATGGAAAGACAGCAGCGTCTTTTCATGTATCAACAGCCCGTTTTCCGGGGTTATTCCTCGGCAGATGCTTACTGCACACGGGCAAGAGAGGGAGGGCAACATTCTACTTCGCCCCGGCACAAATATAATTGAATTGCATCTTATTTTACAGACTCAAAAATTAAAAAAAAAAAAAACATTATAGTTTGATGTTGTTTTACCGTCCGTCTATCTAATATATTCCTTTCATTTATCCTTCTCTCCTATCCATAGTGGTCGTGAAATCATACAGGGCCCCAACTGAAAACCAGCGTAGCATCTAAGCCTAAGCCTAGCCAGGTGCTAACACAATGCTGAGTTGGGTACCCATTTACCCGCGCCACATCCTCTTCTTCCTGTCCGCATTGTAATGTTTTTATTAAATCTGTGTGTATGTACATACCTATTTTGTTTTCTTGTTTATTATTTGTAATTATAATTTTTATTTTCTTTGTGGTTGTATTGTATTGTGAATGAATGAATGAATGAACACTTTATTGCACTTAAAATACAAAAAATTAAATTATTTGGATAAATATATCATTGTACAAATTGGCGGCCTTATTGCTCAAAGCAATTTCTTCCAGGCAACCTACATTTTGACAACCTGTGATTTGTGCGTGTGGCAAATAAATGGGTTTCTTTTCTTTCTTTCTTAAAAACGTCGATTAGTACCTAAAACAATTTGGTTTCACATTTTGAGTAGGTGTTTGAGACTATTAAAGCACAAATAATCTATATTATTCATATTTTAGACTATTCAAAGTAAGTATTCAAATGTTTACAAGAAGTTATTTAGCCAGAAAGCTGATAAAAAAAATACTGTATGGTAGAGCTTCTGAAGCATTATATCACACACGCATAATGACATCTAATTAGAACAAGAACAACAGTAATGTGGCCTCAGTACATTACTATTTTTTGTTCCGACGCTCAAGGTTCAAGTTGACAGAAGAACATTGTTGCCACCTTAACATTGAAGTAAAGAATAACAAGAACTGTTGTTATATATATCATTAACAAATTTACGTTAAAGCACGTGTTATTCTTTCTAATATGTTAATCGACAATTTACATAACGGAATTCAAATACGCTTAATTTTTATAAAGTATTTTAATCCAAATATGCTTCAGTTTGTATACCATATTATTTACTTTGTACTTCTAAGAAAATGTAAAGTCAGGCAAAATATGTAATTTTCTAAACATCATAGAGAAAACATGCTTAAAATTTCAAATAATAATTTGACGGTCGGTTACAACACTGCGAAGAATAAATAAAAAATCATATTATACAATTATACATAAAAAATAAGCATCCCACGTGTGTCAGAGCGTTTTCCGCTTTACTTCGAAATATTTGTACTTACACTGCCTACTTTGTTCTCGAGATTTGAAAGACGATATACGAGATATTTAATTGGTACTAATTAAAATAGATTAATTTTAGGAGCATGCATGTAAAATTTTAAGTTAGTATAAATTGTTTTTGTTGGATGACATTCATGGAGTGCGCACTTGGCTCGTATATTTATCATTCATTACAGCTTTGTTAGCTATGTAGCATTTGCATGAGTTCATTAAACGCAATCGCTTGCGCTTAATTGAAAGTTTAAACCGGAGAACAGTTCAGGTATTCCAACATTTCTATGCAACGGCTGCATTGTGAGGTTAATACACCATTATCCTTGGTATTTGTGTCGTTATGATCGTTGATAGTTGAATGTTCAAAGCTCATTGAACAATGTTCTGGAACACGAAACCGTTCGACGCTGAATCGAAGTTGGATGTTGGAACTCAATGGCTTGGATTGGGAACGGAATACTTGCCGCGAATCGCCACGCTAAAAGATGAATGATGAAATTTTAATGTTTTCGTTGAAAATTGTAAACGGATATTTAAAAAGCGGTTTTATTATGTTTTGGAATGAGAGTACGTTGGCAATGATAGTGCCATGAAATCGTATCGATTATAAAAACGCAAAAGTATTAGTAGCAGTAGACGCAGGTTCAAAAGGACAAATAACAAGATATAACATTAAAGTTAATTTTTATCCCAGCATAACTAGTGTAAAACCGCGAACGGAAGTTGATAAAAGGTAGAAGTACCAAATTAAAACAACTAATACAAGTAAAATTGTTAAATAAATAAGAACATCGAAAAAAGACATCAAATATCTCACCTGCTGGTTGTTTTGGGAGGTTAATACTCGTAATAACAGCGCAGGAAGCTTCATGAATTGCTACGCAAAAAAGAAATAAAACTCGACAGGAAGCCGCTGTGAGAACCTTTTCTCAGAAAACAAAAACATACGAAGAACTTACGAGAAATCATTCAACAGACTAGATGGAATCAAAGTTTCGTAACTGAATCTCGAAGCAGCCATGTTAGTGCTAAATAGTTCCAGAGAAACTTGACCCATTTCATGGCATGAACTTGCTGAGTTATGTAACACTGGCAATGATTTGTTCACGTCAATGGTTAAAGTTTGGCTTTCATTACGGCACAAATGGAACTGTCGTCGCGCGGCGTGACTCGGCTGAAAAGCATTTTAAAGACGAATTCGACTTTGGTAAACTTCGTTTTAGACGATTTCCACTGTTTTGCTGCTTGATGATATTATCAAAAAGTATTGAGGTGAAAATCAAAGTGAAAGCCCGAATTGATTAGTGTGGAAACACCGAGTCAAAACTCAAATGTGTAGCCTCCATACATTCCATTGTTATACGATACCTAGCAAATTACATAGAGCTAAATTAGGTCAAGTAAACATAATATGACGTAACAGCCCACTTTGCCATACCATGGAAATCTATACAAGTTAGCTATAATTATCAAGATTAATTGGGGAAACTCTGTTCAGATAATGATTGTGTGATAAATTACAAAAACACAAAGCTTTTGAACAAGAAATAGATATGATTTCGACAAACGAAATTATATTACTGTACAAATTTGGCTCTGAAACACTTAACGCTGCCTTGTTGTACAGTGTATAATTGGAACCAGTTATTGAGCAGGTAGGGTACACAAATTGCAAGATGTTTAACTGTGTACAAATTGAATAAATTATAAGTAAAACAAACTTTTTAACAAACAAGCTTTTGTTTAAACGTACCTACTAAAAATAATAAAATAAACATTTTCAATTAAAGTTTAATGTCAACTTAAAACGTCTTTTACACAATTTATCTGATAAAAAGGCTTGTCGCGAGATTCAAGCAAGTAGGTACTCGTACATCATTTCAGCCATAAAACGTCCACTGATGAACACAGGCCTCCCTCATGGATCTCCATGAGGGGTAGTTGCCATACTCGCCACGCTTGGCAGGCGGGTTGGTGAGCGCAGTATGGGATGTTGATAACAGATAGGATTCCGCGAACAAACATAGTTACATACATACATACATACAGGGCAAGCTTGTAGAAAGCTTTTGCCTTAGGTACATTGAATTACAAAAACTTCTCTTATTTCCAAGATATTGCAATCTCGAGTTAAAGTTGGTCAGTTGATTAAAGTCGCGGAGTTTATCCAACACAATTTGCTCTTCCTTTACGCTTGTAATTTTTCAGAATTTGCTTTTAAATTTTCGTTCATAGGACTCATACAGATGCATACGAACTTAGGAACTGATCCTTTTCCACCGTGTTAATTCTAAAGGAAAGGAACAAAGGATATAATTTATACCTTTATACCGTACCTTCGTAAATGAAATTCTTTCCTTCCTGGGCACAACCCAGCATTTAAGGTTAACGTGTAGGAAAAGTCATGTTACTTCGGAGTAAGCTACGTTTGTTATAATCAAAGCGACATGGTTTTTTTTAACAAAGCGTCAAAGCAAACCAACCGCTTCGATTTGTTCACGTCCGCATAGCTTCTGTTGCTGGAAATTGAAGCGCACCAAGTGTAATTGAAATCTGGATCTGTTAGCAATCGAAGATGATTGAAGATGGTTCTGGGAGTGCCTTGAATAGGTTAGTTGGCTAATTATATCTTTATAGAGGCATCTGCAGCATCGTCAAGGACAGAGCATGGAGACAGGATGTGAAGGCAGTGCATCAAAGATAGCATTCTGAGTGCGTCAGAGCAGTTAAGTTGCTGTTCGTACAGCGTAAAACGAATAAAGTGTCGGGCACGTCCTATGTACCATCCACGACCGGTTATTGTATGCAAATAGGACGGGGACATTTTTCATACCGGGTAGCTCCCGGTTAGTAGTTTTAGTTTAATTTCGTTCTATTTAAGCCATAACTGCGTCATAAAGTTACCGATAATCCGTATATTTACTACAATATCGACTTCGCACCGCGTCTGGTACGGAATTAGGCAAATCATCTGAGTTTACGATAGCTTAATCAGGGTTAAGCTCTACCAATTGCTATTTATGTATCGTCTCCAGTATAATTTTTTACTTGGATTTAAACCTTCCAGCTTGCGCTATATCTACGCCTTCATGCATACCGAAACATATTGGCAAGAGAAGAATGATTAATACTGTCTGTCTATAATGTCTACGGTTTCCAATCTGCAATCGCCGGAATACACCCAGACAGACAAATATTGCCAGGAGATTAATATTGATCATGCTCGATATAATAGTGAAAACATGTTCTGTTTGTTCATGTAATACAAACAATTAATAAACAAAACCGCAACTGTTACGTTTGCAATACCACGGTTCAAATTTCTGTTAACCAATTATGGAACACAAGTTCAATGGAAAACGTCACGTTGTTAATAAAAGGTCATCAAATTACCCGTAAAATACAAAGTTCAGTTTACAAACAGTCAACTGTAAATGATTAAAGCCCTGACCTGAAACTACCGTCAGCAGTATTTTAGTCACCAGCGGCTGAATTAATATGACATTTGATACTGAGATAATTCCACCTGGGAATACGTTGATTATTTATTTAGCGTAAAGCTCTGAGCATTTTCACTTTTTGCCTTTTTGTCGCGAAAATAAAAAGGTTTTAGCAGCTGCGGCGATTAGGGACTTCAGAAAACTTTTTGATTTTGAAGTATTCAGTACGCCAAATCTCTTTTAAAGTCATTACTACACTTTTATGTGGACTTCTTGTTGGACATAAGCCACCCTTACGGGTTAGGTACTTGATATGTTAGTATGATATGTATTTACAAAGAAATGTATTTAGGTGTTACATCAACCATCTGGTACCCTATACAAGCTATGCTCACTCCGGGGCTAGATGGTAATGTGTGTGAAGTCCGTCCTTAATAGTTTAATTCTATAATTCTTAAACTTAAATAATTTAAGTAACTGATTAAAACTAGCAACCGGATAAATCAATATTTTGCATTCCAAAACACCACTACATTAATAGTCCATTTCAGTGAGAGAGTTCCGTGACAGCAGGATAGAATAATTTAAAATCAATGAGCGAAAAATGCTTAGTCTCTTTTGCACTTCTTGATTCTTCTAAGAACTATCCTGCTATTGGAGTTATGTTTTTGTTATAGTTCGTATTGGAGGTATGGTTCTGTTATGAGATTTTATAGGACAATGCGGTCGCCCAGCGACAAAGTCCTTCAAATACTTAAATAAAAAAAACTATTCTGTTATTTTTGGCTGTCACCGAACTCATAGTACTAAGCATACCTAGTTATATAGTCCATAGTAGGGACTATAACTAGGTATGCTTAGTACTATCAAGCTTTCATCGACGAGCTAAAAGTAAGCTTGAATTATCTTTAACTGGTGAACTGAAACAATTTAGATGCAGCCCAGCCATCGGCGGGCGGACAAAGGCTGATGAGTGGTGCATTGTTCTAGGAATCTGGGCGGAGCAATCATCGCGGCCTAAATACCCGGCATTTTATGTCCAAACTTTGCTCATGTTGGTTAACAGTTTCGTTATGGGAATTGGTGAGAAACATATGAAGATTTACTGCGTCTTTTCATTATTTTTTTTTTAAAGAAGTCTGTTTGTGTAATACAGCTGTGGATTAAATAAATAATAAATAATGTTGGGCACCACACACAACAACCTTGTACCTAGAATATATCCATAGCCGATAACACTGAGAGGATGTTAAGGGCGAGGCACGCCCAATCCACTTACAATGTACAAGTTTTACTGTAAGATTTCAATATGTAAATGAAATTATATTTTTATTGCATAAAACATGGTACTTAAGGTGAATAAGATTATATGATGAGCACATGTTTAACTATTCTATAGCATGCAATTAATTAACTTTTGTCTATGCCTTAAAATTAATAAATTCATTAATGTCATAAAAATTTTATTCATTTAGCCAATTAAACTGTAACTGTTGGCAATCCTTTTTGTCATAACCCTAATTAAGATTGTCCCAGGAACTGTGCATTTATTGCAGTACCGTTGCTATGTATCTGTAAGAGGTAATACATGTGTAAAATGCCATTACGTGATAGGTAGAGCAATGTCAAGTTATGATGCTGGAAAAGTTAATAATGTAGGTCGAAGTACGAACTGTGTACGCGGAATGAACGTTTTGCACAGTTCGTACCCCGCCTGCAAATTGATGTTAAATACTTTTGAACCTTGTCGCTTGAAAGTTGGCTTGTTCGACGACCGCATACAGTCTATCAGAGAACGCTCTTTAGATGGCATCATAGCAGTTAGTCGTGCTGGGAAACGTAAAATTACGTAGGTAATCACTAGATAACATACAAATTATGGTCAAAAACAAGATAATAAAATACAATATAATATAATAACATAAACACGGGAATTTATCGCGTAATACCTTTTGATTATTCCCGACGTTTCGACTGTGTTTCAACAATCGTGGTCCCGGGAGACCAGTCAACCCGGGACCACGATTGTTGAAACACAGTCGAAACGTCGGGAATTATCAAAACGTATTACGCGATAAATTCCCGTGTTTATGTTATTATATTATAATGAATTGTGATCGCGAAAGTTTACGAAAAACTATAATAAAATACAATATAAATAATAATTAACAAATAACATGGAGTATTAACACCACAGATAGATAAACTTAAAGTAAAAAAGAATAAATGGATTGAATAGTATAACAATAATGAATATTTTAAACGTTAATTGATTGAGTAATAAATAATTATATTCATATATTATTCAGTCAAGCAAAAAAAAAACGTCAAACCTATAAAAATGTTTATTGATTAGCGATATTTTTAATCGTAGTTTAGGATTGCTTTGTTATAGCACTGGTGGTCTGGTAGATGATTTATTAATAAAAACCACACGATAATGTATTAATCGGTCAACGAGGCAGAAACTATTTTCTAATGATGTCATGTTACAGAGGGATTTACTATAAAAAGCAATAAACGCATAGTGCGCGGCATCAAACGTCAATGACCCCGAGTCAGAAGCCCAAACAAATTGATGAATAGATATTATGATTATGATACAACGCACGCGTGGTAACTGATGCTTTTAAATTGGTTAATTGCTGGCTTCTGACAATGTCGTATTCTTACAGTAACTGTAGCATGTGTGGTTGCGTGATCTATCGATATCTTCTATTCAGAGGATGGATGTGGCAATGTTGGAATATATTACTCCCGATTTGGATAACCATCAATCTTCCGCACAGTTTATAGATTATCTCATAAAAACTTTGCGAAATTGCGATGATTTTACTACTTGCCAGTAGAATACAATTATTCAATAGAAAGTTGAAGATGTGATTATTTAACGATATGCATCTGGTACTGAATCATTGAAGACAAAGTAACCCATTAATCAATCATTAAGGGTACCAAACCAAGACATGGATAGATGACCTACTAAAGGATGGAGAAGACAAAGATCAGTAAAATGAACTAGAGAAGTGTATGTCAAAAGACAACCTGACCAAAAAACTGGCTGCTGAAAGATTACATATAATTATTGATTTTAATTGGTCAAGGAAGGCTTTTTGATCGATTGCATCCTTTGTCCATTTTTGTTGGGTTCTTATAACATGTTCTTAAAAATTCATATACAAAGTAACTTAAGTTATATGTAAATTATATGTTTTATTTGATGACCACGAGAGCAAAGCCGTAAGAAAAAGCTGGTTGTGACGGTCGGTACAACAAAAACAGAATAACGATAAAATTGTCGCGTCTGTAGTTCAGATAACAATTTGAGACAGAGAAAGCTTGACCCTATCTTTATCATGGGACAGAATAATCTTAGGCATAGTGTAGTCGAGGCCTTTTGAGATAAGCTAGATACGATGAACCGAAATGGATATAGAAAGCTGAGCTTCGACCCCTAAATAGATTGGTATTCCATTCAAATTAGAACTTTATGGTTTCACTCCACATTTTGGACATAAATGGGAATTTAGCTTTAGATTAGGATCAAAATCAAATGCTAGAGAATCGTTAGAGAAATTTAGAGTTATTCGACCCCTGAATATATCTGTTCAATTTGGAACCTACTACATATTTTAAGAACTTTCAAAGTATATAATGTCAAATATACATATAAAGTCAAAGTCAATAAGTGTATGAATAGAGCAAAAAGCTACATAGAATAGTCTTTTTACAAAAGAAGAACAAGACACATTTAAATCGAATAAAACACATAATTGAATTCGTTCGCTTCAGATAACTTTTTTCCAAGTGAGGGAAAGAAGCTAATAAAGAAGAATAAAGAAGCCTATAAAAAGCTATTGATGTTGAAGTTTGAATCATCATCATCATGATCTTCAAAATCATGCTAAGAATCGCTTGATAAATGTACAGTTTCACTACAATTGCAACGGAGGAAGTTTGCGAGTTGAGCGTGTAACCGCGTTAGCGCATCACGTTGAGAATAGCTTCTGACTCATAGAACTCTGTTTATTCCAGTACCATATTCGTACAGTCAGTATCAAAAGTATATCAGCGTCAGCGTGCATGGGTAGCCAACACGATCTCACTTTCAGAAATTCAAATTTATATACGCTCTCAGACTATCCATACTGATTATTGCAGAGATAATATGGTGACTATGGTGGTAGCGTAGATAAAAATCGGCCAAGTGTGAGTCGGACCTGCGCACAAAGGGTTCCGTATTATTATTCAATCAATATCACGTTTGTTGTATGGGAGCCCCTTAAATATTTATTTTATACTGTTTTTAGTATTTGTTGTTATAGCGGCAACAGAAATACAAATACATCATCTGTCAACTATCTAGGTATCACGGTTCATGAGATACAGCCTGGTGACAAACAGACGGGCAGACAAACGGACAGCGGAGTCTTAGTAATAGGGTCCCATTTTTACCCATTGGGTACGGAATCCTAAAAATTTACTTTTGTAATTGAAATATTTTTGGTCAGTTTGGAGGCTGAGAATTCATACTGACAGTACCTAAAGAAGGTATAGCAGCTACTTCACGGGTTTATAAGACGAAAATAACCTCGCGTTTCGCTGTGTAAATCAATGCATTGTTGATCGAAATAGATTATTAGTCACAAAGGACATGGTCCTTAGTCATGAATGCATTATATCGGAAGGACCTGAAACTTTCATAGTTTGTAAATCGATTTGAAATTCTGGTTACCATTCAAAATTGATCGTGTTATTTGTGTTTCAGAGCGAAAAAGCGTGGAAATTGGAATAGCTCATTTTTTGTGAAACATCGGAGTGTTTGCCAGTTTTATTAACGGGAACAGAAACGGGCTTGCATTATTGAAGTCTATATGATTCTTGTTTTCTATTTAAGTTTTGTGCAAGTTATAAATCAATTTCCGTTGGGAAACCGCGACAGTACGTAGAAGAAAACGTTATTGGAATTTAAATGAAGAACTGTAATGGAAGGCACTTTAAACCGATGGATGAATGAATGAAAGAATAAATTATTTATATTCTCTCAAAAACTATGGATTGCTCTAGAATGATCCTGTCCGTCTAACGAGCTTGGTGATTCCGTTGTGCTTTGCAAAGGCCTTTCATTATTTGAGATACATTTTAATTTTAATGTAAAATGTAGTTGTTGGTTGTAAATGTATATACTAAGTCGGAAAATCTTCCATTTTTATAGCGTCCTCTAGCACAACATTTAAGCTCGATCAAAGCAGATAATTACTATTAGTATACCTACTTCAACTAATTTTACGTGATAATCCCTCAAACGCATGGTTCTAAGTAAAAATAAGCGCGACATGTTTATTTCAAGCGATCAGAAGATCAGAATCCCTTTAATACGACTACATTCCTCGTTGTGCTGATAGTCTACAAATGCCGACATATCCGTAAATGGACATACTGGACGTGTAGAGCGCTTAACGAACAAGACACTAGGACTTCGCGACAAAAACTCTCAATGCTTATTCCCGCTCATGCAAGATGTATGAGGAAAAGGGAAGGGCATTTACAAATAATTCAATCGATAATGAACGTTCTTATCAAGACTTAAGTCATTAGATGTTACGTTTGAGTCAAGTTATGACCTAATGGTGCGGAAGCTGGAATGGGTTTTTGCTGTATAAGGTGACCATTTTCGAATGGTAATTTAGTATCAATAGCATAGTTATAGAAATGGCTCGTACCAATGCTCTTATTAGGAAGGCATCCCAGCGTATCAATGTCGAGACGATGTCCTTATCCCTGATCTAAGGACACCCATCTCTGTGACAGAGATGTTTATTTGACAGTCGAAATGCCCAAATGGAATTGCTATCTTGCACATAAATCACTGAGGACGTATTGTTCTAAACAATTACTCGGATGGAGGCTTTAGTGACTGTTCAAAGGCCGAAGGTTTTACAAAATGAGCCATATAACTGAGACAAAGAAGGGACGTTTTAAAAGGGAAAGTGTCGATTCTATTTTGTAGTCGTTGTTACCTACGATAGCTTTGCTCGCTTTTTATAAGCATGTACTTTTTCCAAAATATTTGCATTAAGGTCGTATTAATTATTAGTTGGGAATACGAACCGTATCTACAATTTTCCAGGCAGTGCAGCGTCCCGTACAGCATATATATTACATACCACTAGCTGACTGTATAAATTATCTATAATAGTAGATATGAAAAGTTTAATTTAAAAGGAATGCGAACCTAAATAGTGTGTTCGTTTTTTAAATATTTAAAATAATGTACAAGCTAAGGTTAAAAATCTTTTGTACAAACATGAATCTCTACTTCTTGATACAATACTTTAAACTCGATAAATTATGTCAGGTGTAAGAAATAAAACGGTCGATATTTAGAGTAAATATTAGGGAAATAGTGTTGGACGCCTATCGATGGAGTATCTAGGGAAATAGTGTAGCCCACAAGCTAGATGGAGTGATGATTTGCGAATGGTCGCTGGCAGACGCTGGATGCGGCAAGCCAAAGACAGGGTAAAATAGCGCAGATAGGCCCCATTTTACCCTGTCTATGGGGAGATCCATATCCAGCGCAGTGGACTACCTAAAAGCAGGTGATGGTGCTGAAACGTCTTGCGCATGAATTTCACTTAACTTTATTTTCAGATTCCCAAAAGAAGTCTCCAAAATCTCTCTGCGTTATTTCCTTGTGAACATTGGACAGTGATGGATTGACGTTTGTAGATCAAAACGACGAGCCGCGTGTGCGCCGATATTCTTACATCCGGCGCGGAGGCCGGATGCCGCGAAACGTATCTTTACTTAGTAAATTTGTTTAATTTTAGAATAAGCCATGGAGGAACATAGATTCATCGATGTGTTTGACGTCACGTGCATGCGCATGTAGGTATTTTTACGGCGACATAGTAATTATTAATATAATGAAATTATTTAAAAAAAATACCACTATTTCTACTGCCTTCCTGTATGACATAATGTGTTATCTATTCTTATAATTAGATTGAAGTTTTACTAATTAATATTTGCACTGTTTATTCACTGTCTAATCTAATCTAATTCTTTTGCAATAGTCGCCTCCACGGTGTAGGCCTCCCCTAAATCCATTTCTCCCTTTCCCTCCCCTGTCTCATCCAATCCGAACCACACCTTTGGTTGAATATGTCTCTCCATCTCTTCTTTGGTCCGCCCCGCTTTCGCCCACCATCTCGTGGGATCCATTCAGTTACTCGCTTTGCCCATCTATCATGCTTCAAATTATTGATAAACATTATCTTTATTTCAGCCATATGATTGCTGTCCACGTCCAATTTTGGTTATAGGTCTGCATCATGGATCTCCAAATAACAATTATCTTTATTAATTCCAGACGTTTCGACTGGATTCCACCAGGCATGGTCCCGGGAAGACATTAAGTAATTTTCAAATAGTGTTGTACCTAATGACAAGATCGTTAAATCAGGATATGAATATCAGATCGAGAACATATCTAAATAGAAAAATAAGGTCATAATAATTCCGGAACACATTAGTGCTATGCACTAATGCAACTGTATCTCGCCTTTGACAGTACAGTGCCAACGGCCGACCTGTGTACTTTTCCGTACAACTGTGAAATATTTTTGGCGGAATTGTTGTTTAGACAAGAAAATTATATTTCCTCTCTATTGGGTATGTCCTTGATGGACTATCATCACGCGTCAGGGTTTTTTATATGACACGTGGACTTAATGTTTCAATCTGTTTATTTTGATAGAGACCAGGAAGAAACTAATACAAATATTGATCTGGCATTGGTTTTTATAGGATTTTAGGAGAAACAACGTGTTTATGTATTTTGTGTGAAATTGTGTGTGAGTTTATGGTCCTTTAAAACGTAAAAAGCCGTGTTACGTGGTACCTACCGGTACACTAAGGCAAAACTCCAGACCGGATCTGCTGACTGGATCTACTGAGAGTGATCCCCCGAAATTCAATATTAAGTTCGTGGGTTTGCTACTGGAAGTGAACCAATTAATTCATCACGATATATTCGTTCCTTAAAAAAATCTGCACATTTACGTTTTATCGGTGAAGGGAAACATCGTAAGGAAACCCGCGGCTTAGACAGCTTAAGACGTAACCTCTTATTGCTAGATAACTAACAGCCGACTAAGTAAGGAGGATGGTATAGGTGTTGGGCAAGCCTAATCCATTTAACAATGTTGCAGGCACTGCACCGTCTCGTACAGCATGAAACAGTATGCATGCTGGCGTAGTATTAATCATCTATAATAGATGTTTGGGGCCTTATATTTTATAAATAAGCTGGAGAAATGAGCTGCTTGTGTATAAGTGTGTAATGTTCCATTTGGAGGTAGACAGCAGTCCTACGGCTCAGATGCCTCACTCATGGACCTCCAAGATTATGCGGGGGTTGTTGCCATCCTCGCCACGCTTGGCAGGCGAGAAGGCGAACGCAGTACGGGATACTGATGCACGGAAAGACGCTGCTGCCCATATTTTGGAGGTATCCCTTGGCAGATTCTTACTGTATCCAAGGTCAAGAGAGTAGGGGTAACATTTTCTGTCATATTGCAAAATTTTATTTGAAATTATGCTGTGTAACATAGCAGCGTTATGTAGTCTATGTAGATTTTAACTTCACATGTCCTAGTATTGTGTCTACCTCGAGTTGACACTGTTGAGGTTACTACAGTAGTAATAGTACGTTACTATGACATCTGTCAGATTTGTAACTCATGGTACCAAATTCTAAGCAAATGAAGCTTAAACTTGACGTGAGGTGCCGGCATTAGAATTTTGCCTCTCCTCTCTTTCCCGTGGATGCAGCAAGAATCTGCTAAGAGTCTGCTCTGCTCCAGAAGGTGGGCAGCAGCGTCTTTCCGTGTACCAACATCCCATACTGCGCTCGCCAGCCCGCCTGCCAAGCGTGGCGAGTATGGCAACAATCCCCTCATGATCTTGGAGATGTGTGAGGGAGGCCTATGTCCAGCAGTGGACGTGGACAGCAGTTCTATGGTTGTAATGATGATGATGATGATGAAGCCCAAACTACAGTCGCTGTAGTATAGTTTACTGCGTATTTTAGTATCAAATTATCCGCTAGAGGCGCTGTATAAGTTTTCATATTTTTTTAACTACAGTCGCTAGCGAGTATAGATTGTGAAAACTCATGGTACACCTACTGTTTTAAAGAAAACTACATTAATGTCTATGAACATTACCCAACTTCGTCGGAAGAGTAATATCGATTTTGCAGACCATTGCATCGCTATTACGAGTACTGTGGCTAGACCGCTCAGACTAAGAATGTGATCTTAAATATTGACGCTGATAGCTTGGACCGTGCCAAGTTTTAAGACAGCTTGTTAGTATGCAAGATATTTCTTACTTTCGTAGACGATTAAAGTTGCTCAATCTTGGTAGAACAAACTGAAAATATATACATTGACGAAAAAGAAGTAACAATAATAACAAATATTTATATCGTTAGAAACGTCATTACGATAATGAGACCGCGCCATTTTATTTCCACACGAAATAAGATAGCTTACTCATTTGGGATCAGTGTACCTCTCAACACAGTTTTGTGTGTTAATTTTATTCACGGAAGTTTGTACTGTCAAACTAATTACAAAATACAACAATAATAAACGTCGGGATCGGAAAAAATTAAACGTCGCTGTCGGGAAATAATAAAGGAAATTCACGCGATAAATGTGTTTCAACAAGAATAGTTTGTTTTATTAGCAAAACATGTATGTGGGTGTGTGACAGCATCATTGTTAACACACATATATGTATCTATCTATGTAGTATAATGTATTAAGTATATCAGTCATCTAGTACCCATAACACAAGCTCTGCTTAGCTTGGGGCTAGATGATGCTGTGTGATTTGTCCAGCATTATTTATTTATTTTATAGACAAAGCCACAGTTTATTGATCAAGCAAAACTAAAAATTAACGTTTCGGGAACAAATAAAAATATGAATGAATGAATGATTGAATGAATGAATATAACTTTATTGTACACCAAAACTTAAATTAAATACATTATGAAAACTTAAAATAAACACAAATGCACAATGGGCGGCCTTATCGCTAAGAGCGATCTCTTCCAGGCAACCTTTGCATGGACAGGAAAGATTAAACAATATAAAGACGGTGGCGTACTTTGAGGTCGATAAATAGGAGAGAGATATAAGGGGAAATAATATTTAAATACATACAGATATACATAAGTACATATATATTTTAAATAAATAAACTAATACATACTGGTATTACGATATTACGAAAGCTTATCCAGGGACTCTAGGTAAAATTGATAAACCAGGCTTTTAAAGATAGGAAGGGATTTGGCATGACGAATGGAAACAGGAAGTGCGTTCCAGAGTCTAGTGGCTTGAATGGTGAAAGAATTACCATAGAACTCGGAAGTATGGATAGGAATTTTCAGTTCACGTGTGTCAGAGGACCGTAGGGATCGAGGATGGGAACTATGAAGGAACTCAAAGCGATCTTTAAGGTAGGATGGTGTAAAAGGGAAGAAAAGGATAGTGTAAAGGAGGTTTAGGATATGAGCATTCCGGCGAAGTCGGATAGGTAACCATTTGAGCATGCTACGATACTCAGAGACATGGTCAAACTTACGCAAGCCAAAAATGAATCTAATAGAATAGTTCTGAAGACGCTCAAGCTTGTCGAGTTGTTCTTCAGTCAAATCTGGATAGCTGGCGTCAGCGTAGTCTAGAATAGGATGCAACAAGGACTGTGCTAGCGCAATTTTGGTGGAAGTGGGAAGAAAATTACGAAGCCGCTTCAAAGAGGCACCCGCTCCAAAGGTTTTCCGGCTTAACGCTGTCATTTGTGGCACCCATGACATTTTTCTATCCATGATAACTCCTAGATTTTTCACGGTTTCACTTATACCTATATTCACGCCGTCAAATATTACTGGTGGTAAATCAGGCCAGTTGATACGATCAGTCATTCTAGAGCTGCCCAAGACAATGACCTGGGTTTTTGAGGGATTGATTTTAAGTCCATAAGATTGGCTCCACCTGCTGATAATTTCCATATCGGAATTTAACTCTGAAATTGCTTCGGCTAGCCATTCTATTGGAGCTTGCGTATAAATTTGTAAATCATCTGCGTAAAGGTGGTAGGAAGAAGAGAGACGTTCGGATATAGAATTTATGAAGATAGAAAAGAGTAGAGGTGATAGCACGCCGCCCTGAGGAACACCAGCACGCAGGTGACACCATGATGAATAGGTATCGTCAATACGAATGCGTTGCCGGCGTCCATACAGGTAATTACGAAACCAGTCAATCACTGTCGTAGATAAGTTAAGAGAGCGAAGAAGAGCTAAGAGGATATCGAAATCTACGTTGTTGAATGCGTTACTGAAGTCAAGGAGGGAGAGGATGGTAACATGTCCGACCTCCATGCCTTTTCTGATGTCATCAGTGATTTTAATTAAGGCAGAGACAGTACTATGGCCAGGACGGAATCCGGACTGGAATGTGTTCATAAGGTTATTGGACGAAAGGAAACGGTTTAGTTGTTGGTGAACAAGGCGCTCTAAGACTTTGGAAAGGAAGGGAAGAATAGAGATGGGACGATATTCAGAAAAGGAAGAGGGATTTGGACATTTTGGGAGGGGAACAAGCTGCGCCTCCTTCCATATACTTGGGAAAGTACCAGTGTCGATGGAGAAGTTTAAAATATATGTAATGACATGGATAATTTCGTCAAGTATAGGGATTATCATTTTTTTACTAATGCAGTCGCTACCGACTGCATTTGAAGAAATGGACAAGATGCTCTTCCTAACATCACAATCAGTGAATTGACTGAAGGAAAAAGGACTAAATGCAGGAGGTGGAATAGAAGAAAGGTTGTGAATAGTTTGCGTTTTTATGAATCTGTCACAGTCAAATGACCTGGAGAAATGTAGGTTCAAAGAGTTAATGTCCAGATTTTTAGGTGCATCTCGGCGTTGCTTACCAACTCCTAGCGACCGTAAAAATTTCCAGACTTTCGAGGGATCTTTATTTAGGACAGATTTGTGAATATATCGGCGTTGTGCATCCCTACACACCCTATTGCAGTGATTTCTAGCCTCTGTATATTTCGTTTTGTTTTGATCGGTTGGGGTGCGCCTATACCGGATTTTAGCCGCCAGCTTCTTGTGCATTTCAGCTCTAATATCTTCAGTGAGCCAGGGTGCAGGGAGATGTTTCATCTTCACTGCCCTCACTGGTGCATGTATGTCGTATAAGTCGGTGAGAATGCTGTTAAATTTACCTAACTTTTCATCAACAGTGGCTGCACTAAAGAGATCACTCCAGTCAATGTCTCGAGCATTGTCACGTAGAGAATCCACATCCAGGGTTCCAAAATTGCGCTGAAGAAGAATTTTTGGCTTGTCTTTGGGAGGACGAATCTTGTAAGATAGAAATAAGAGGTCATGGTAAGAGAATTCATCCGCCGTACACTGTCCGTGCTTGGCAACATGATTTAGTGATGAAGTGAATATAAGGTCTAAAAGAGAAGGTTGACAATTTGGAAAATGATGAGTCGCATTTAGGGTAAGCAAGTGTAGATTGTTAGACCGCACAGTATTTTCCAACATAGCTGAACGTGAATCCATTTTAATCAAGCAGGTGTTGAAATCACCCATGATTATGGAATGATCATGAGTTGTAATTAGTTCTTCAAGAAGCTTATCTAAACAAGGAAAAAAATGTATACGCATTGATGGGGAATAGTATACACCAAGTAAAATTTTGCGATGTGACAAAGTAGTTTGTATAAAAAGATGCTCACCAGCAGAGGAGGGTGGCGGTTGCGAAGACATACTAACAATAGTAAAAGAAAAATTTGATCGCAGATAAATGGCAACGCCACCGCCTCCCGAGCCCGTTCGGTCATTCCTAATGAGTTGAAATCCTGGTAGAGAGTAGGAAGAAGAAGGGAGACAAGGCTTTAACCAGGATTCCGATACAAGAATTGCATGTATGTTTTTGGAAGTGAATGACGCCAGCATTTCAGAGAAGTGGCCTGGAATGCTCTGTGCATTAATATGCACCACGTTGAAGTTTTTAGAGACATCACTGAAGGTGGTTTCCAAGGTATCACGGAGAGACTGAATACTGCTGAAACTGTCAACAGAACTGTTACCAGCTGAAGAGGAGCAAGACAAGAATTCATCATCATCCGAATCACTCATGGATAAAATCGTAATTATAATAGATAAAATAAATACATATACTACCTAAATACAATAAATAAAATATATTATATACAAATACTTAATATTAAGTTATCAAAATAGACCTGTATATACCCACAGTCCAACCGCTAACAGCTGTGTAATAAATAAAAAAACTACTAGAGTAAAAATGAGCTAGAAATGTGCCTACATACACACATAGTAGGTACGTAGTATACGAATTCTTATGTATCAACTTAACTAAAATTTTAAATAAATTTACAACCATCGGCCTGATGTGTAAAATAGCAGAAAAAAAATGTATTCACATAAATTTAAAAACAAAGCAAAATTATTGTTAACGAACTTATCTAAGTCTCCATCCAGATTTCCAAATGATTTGTATTAATTTTAACACTATGCGTGAAATAGATAGAACGTTCGTTCGGTCTTGACATGACAATTGTTGTAGTGACACTGACAGATGAAAATAAACGTTTTGGAGATTTCGATGTCAGAGACAGATGGCAAATTCTTTCCTGTCACACACGCCATTAAATAAAGAAGAAGAAGAACAGATGACAAATTGGATGTAAACAAAGAAAATAAATTAAATGTGCCGGTATGTACTACCATCATTATTCCGGAATATTGAAAAAGAAATGAACTTTGAACCCTGTCCCGGCCGATTTTGTACATGAAAAGAATACTACGACCTATTTGCGAGAAACAGCACGTCGAGTTTTCGCAGCCGGACCCTCCTTGGCTGTAGTAATCGTCGGGATCGGTGCTGGCGGCAACTCAGCTTGTTGGATTTTGTTGAGATCTTCGACACATGAAACCCGATGTCTGTCGCCTTTGGGGCCGAGAACAAACACGTAGCCCTGCCTGGTCCAGCTTCTGGTTACGCCAAACTGCTTCCTGGCCTCCATAAAAACCTGGTGCCGCCCTTTCGTCAAAAATTCAGAGAGCGTCACACCTGTGTTCTTCAGTGCGGACTTCGCTGACCACATCTTGTCCCGTACCGCGATGTCCCGGAGTTTGCAGAGGATAGGTCGTGGTTTATCTGTAGTGGTCCGTCCCATTCGATGACAACGACTTATACAGGCTTGTGTGAAACTGGACAGTTTCAACTTATCCGTCACGGTCTTCACCACTACATCAGCGGTGTCTTCTTGGGTAACTTCCTTCACACCATGCAGAAGAATGATCTTCCTCCGCCCACGCATCTCCAGGTTGTCGACATGCTTGCTTAAAAGATTGATTTGCTCTTGAAGTGTGTGGAGAGCTGTGTTCATAAAAGACTTGAAGATTGAGAACTCCTTTGCCAGTACTGATGTATCAGTGATTGGAGACTTACTCCTGAGAAGCTTTCCCTCAAACTCTTCCATAGTGTGGTGAAACATTGCTCCCATCTCGGACAGTGACTTTTGAACAGTTGTGGCATCCATGTTGAAGTGAGGTTATGTAGTCCAGTGATTTAGATGTGTGATTATCTTTGTTGATACTGCTCAGATTGCAGGGATAACAACTGACAGCAGGTAGGACTTGTTGGTACTTAAGTTAGGACATAAATTAAATGATAATATTAATAAATACTATTTTTTTGATTTTATTATACTGATGACCAAATCAAAAGATGCTGTTTTATTTATGCCTACCGCCCAAAAAAAAAATATTACATTGTTTAACCCCCGACAAGAAAGCGGAGTGTTATAAGTTTGACTGATATGTGTCTGTCTGTGGTACCTTAGCTCTTTAGCGAGTGGACCGATTTGTATGCAGTTTTTTTTATTTTATTATATTTATATGGAACAATAAACAACCACAATATACAATTTAACATGAAAAAGTAGGTTTCAAATAATAAACTCGGTAATACTGCGGCCCACAACATTGTCCACATAGTACCGGTTACAATATTAACAAAATAATACTAGATGATAATTATTAATAAAGATAAAAATATATAAATATTGAGTACAAAATGTTCAGCAAATCGTTATACAGAAATAGTAAATAGAAGGAGAATAGTGTAGTTACTTTGAGTTAAAATCATTAGATAAAAGTACTGCAGTAATTGATTTTTTAAGTGTATAATGAGCTGGCAAGAGTATCTATGCTCTCAAAGTTATAATTATAATTAGCAACCATGCGTCGGATTGGACAACGAAGTCCCGAGATGGTTAGTAGTTATTTAAAAGCAGGTTTTCCGGCGGTGGTTCTTGAACATGTTTTATCAAAATCAATTAAGAAGATAACGAGATATCGGGGGTGAAAGAGTGAATTAACAATCAAATGTTTCCAAATATACCTGACTCTGATATTAAATGAAAGAATATGATGTGTAGAATGCAAAAGTGAAAGTTATATAGAATCGGTCGAGCCATTCATAAAATATGGGGGTTTTAAGTAGGAGTGAACAATCGACATATTAGCACGCATAGCGCTCTGTCTGTCTGTGTATTTGACGATTACAACCGAACGCGTTGACCGATTTACATGAAACCTTTTTGTTAGCACCGTCTTAATGAGAGAAGGTGACTAATTGATTTTGGTGACCCCTAGGGTCACAGGGACCGCAGTTATTGTGACCGCAAAAGGTCACCAACAAAATACAAGTCTTTAAATGGCCGAAAACGTCCAAAAACCCAAAAATGCAATTTTTGATCTTTGGTGACCATTTGAGGCATTCGCCCCCTTTTCTGGTATCCCTGTACCAATGCTTGTTTTCAAATATACCCAAGTATGGTATCAAATGAAAAGGCATGATGTGTAGATTGCAAAACTGTACCCTACATAAAACAAAAAAAAATAGGTCCTCCGAGACTAGGTAAGTGTCGGGAGTTCTGTGAAATCGGTGAACATCAATGAGGAATGTCCCAGCATTATGTTTGACGAGCTCTGTGGCGCAGCGGGCGAAGGTCCGCCTGCGACGCAAGGGGTTGCGGGTTCGATTCCCGCCTCGGGACAAATGTCTGTACGATCTTCAGATATTTGTTCAGGGTGTTATAATAAAAATATCTATCTATGTAGTATAATGTATTAAGTATATCAGTCATCTAGTACCCATAACACAAGCTCTGCTTAGCTTGGGGCTAGATGATGCTGTGTGTTATTGTGATTTGTCCAGCATTAAAAAAAAAATATCTCCACAAAACATAAAGAATATTATCTCATATTTACTATTTAATGCAGAAAATACTACTCGTAAGTAGCCTTTCATATATATATATATTAAATCCTCCTTCATTATCATCCGTAAGTCAAATGACGTGACATATCGTTATGATTAGATTGAACATTTTAGTATATAATATATTACACTTAATGCGTTCGACACTAGACGTGTGAACTACTTATAAAAACTTTTTATCAGTAGGCCTATCACCCAGCCGTTTTTGGGACTGTTAGATGAGCTGTTTATATGAAGTCGTGCTTCGAACCCTGTTCACGGATAAAACGCTTCGATAGCGCGTTTCTCATTTTTCCAGTAGCGACATCTAGTTTTGACCGAGGTAAAGTTTTATGTATGGACATTGCCGTGTAACAGAAGGTACATTACTTATATATTGCTAACAATAATTGTGCATATAATAATATTATTATAAATTCATAATCATACACGTATGTAATTGTATATCCATGTCCGCAATGCCTGCGACTTTGTTAGATGCATATGGCTTGCTCAGCAACTATACCATCCACTCAGCTGAGTCGGCTAATATTCAAAGGAACACGTCTGAAGCTGACTGAAGTGCAGGTTGCCACAATTTTTTCATGAAAATCACCGAATCCTGCAAAGTTGGTAAATTAAGGATGTGCCTTGGGGTTGGCCGAATCACCCCTTTTCGGTGTAGTACACATATTATAATACACCCCGTATGCATTGCCGTGGGGTGCCAGCAGTAGAATGTTACCCCTCCTCTCATGCTCATGGATGCAGTAAGAGCCATGCTAAGGGATACCTCCGGAAGATGGGCAGCAGCGTCTTTTCGTGTATCAACATCCCGTACTACGCTCGCCAACCTGCCTGCCAAGCTTGGTGAGTGTGGCAACTACCCCTCATGGAGATCCATGAGGGAGGCCTGTGTTTATCAGTGGACGTTTAATGGCTGAAATGATGTGTAATACAAACAAGGTTTAGTAATTTTGCTGGAATTTCAATCAAAAACCTGCTAACAGAATTTCAGCGTCTACTAACTGAAAATTGGGTGGAACTATTCAAATTAATTAAAGCATAATTTCTAGGACGATTAAGAGCTCCGACGCATATGCAAATTAGTGTTCACGTTCAAACTAATTGTTGTAAATTGGATTCGTGTCCATGTTTAGGTTTGTAACTTCGTTACCAAACCCCGCATAATGAGAAGGAACTCTTTGATATTATATAGGTACAGGCAGAGAATATTACATCTCCTCTCATGCCCGTGGATACAGTAAGAGCTTGCAAGGGATAGCTCCGGAAGATGGGCAGCAGCGTCTTTCCGTGTATCAACATCCCGTACTGCACTCGCCAACCCGCCTGCCAAGCGTGGTGAGTATGGCAACTACCCCTCATAGAAAGCCATGAGGGAGGTCTGCGTTCAGTAGTGGACGTTTTACGGCTGAAATGATGATAATATTCTTTTTGCTTTTTTTATTAATAAATTGAAGTAACACCGCTCATTTTGCATACGGTTTTGGTCTGTTAATTAGGAAAAGTTTTTTATCGGTCTTATAATAACTTTTACGTGAGCGTCAATAACCATATCTTGAGACTGACTTAATTAGTTTAAAACTGTTTAAAATAACATCTTTACTATTATTATAAATGCTGTATTGAGGTTGTTGTAAGATATTATTTAAACCCGTATTACTTTATCATTTTTAGTATATTTGTTACACCGTGTGAGTGGTCTGTGCTTTGCATAGCGCTACGGCGCCACCGAAAACCAGCGCTGCGACAGCATTCGTGTTGTTACAGCAAATGCTGAGTGGCGACCGATTTGTGTCTTATATTATTGATTTTTTTTATTAATTATAATTATGTGTACATTGTTAAAATAAGGTGCAAATAAATATTTTCTATTTCTATAATATCAGTTTATTAGTTACGCTTTCACACTACTCCTTCGGAAGAAAGAAAGAAAAAAAAACATCTATTAATCCGCAGTACAAAACGCGTAGATACAAAGAAAAACTATTAATAAATATATAATAGCTAATTTTGTGGACCAAAATGTTATAAAAAATCATGATGAAGGCCTCCCTTATTTGTGGTATCCTCTACGATCCTGTGGCAGTCCGACGCATTATTTGCCCGCGACCTCATCTGTCGTCTGCCCATCTTGCTGCCGGGCGACCAATGTTTGTGTATCTTAAAAAACAAGCATTGGTACGGGGGTACCAGAAAAGAGAGCGAAGGTTTCGGAAAAATGACATTTATGACCTTTGGTGACCTTTTGAGGTCACAATAACTCCGGTCACTGTGACCCTAGGGCCCTAGTCACCAAAATCAATCAGTATCCTTATCATTAAGACAGTGCTAACAAAAAAAGTTTCATATAAATCGGTCAACGCGTTCGGTTGTAAGCGTGTCATGCACAGACAGACAGACAGACAGTGCTATGCATAATAGGGTAAAAATGCCCAAGTAAAATATTATTTTTTAGAAATAACGATCTAACCACGCCTTCGTCTCAGCCGCCTATTAAAACCAATTGCACCACGATGGTCGAATTTAAACTGTGCTAAGAATTTTGCAAACTAAATATTTTTTTTTTCTTTAACCTATGTTGTCCCACTGCTGGGCAAAGGTCTCTCCTAAAGTCTTCCAACCATCCCGATCCTTTGCAGACTCCCACCATCCTCTGTCAAAGGTAACAAGTTCATCCCGCCAACGCTTCCTCGGTCGACCCCGACACCGCGTAAAAAAATAAATTAAAAGTAAAAAAAAACTTTTTAACAAACAAGCTTTTATTTAAACGTACCCACTGAAAATAATAAAATTAACATTTTCCATTAAAGTCAACTTAAAACGTCGTTACACAATATATGTAATTAAAAAAAAATGTTGGCCTGTGTTCAGTAGTGGACGTTTAACGGCTGAAATGATGATGATCCTTATTAAATAAATAATGTTCGACATAACATCACCGTCCGTCCCAACCCAAGCCAAGCGAAGCTTGTACTATGGAGGCCAGATGATTGATTCGACACTTAAATAAATATAAAGCCTTTTAGGGGGTTACTGCGGGCGCCGGCAGTAGGATGTTGCCCCTCCTATCTTGCCCGTGGTTGCAGTAAGAATCTGCCAAGGGAAGACCTCCGGAAGATGGGCAGCAGCATCTTTCCGTGTATCAACATCCCGTACTGCGCTTGCCAACCCGCCTGCCAAGCGTGGTGAGTATGGCAACTACCCCTCATGGAGATCCATGAGGGAGGCCTGTGTTCAGTAGTGGACGTATTACGGCCGTAATGATGAATATAAACTAATTAGGTTTTAATAAAAATTGTAGTAAAAATGGTCATTACTCAGCATGTGCTGTGGCAGAACGGTCGTACCACCACAGCGCTGGTCTTCCGTAGTGACCGGTGAAGTGTGCGGTTGGTGGCTACCGCGAAAGGGTTACATCTAGATTATCATCTATCTGGCTATCGCCAGCAGCGTCTTTTCTGCCAAGCGTGGCGAGTATAGCAACAATCCTCCCATGATCTTGGAGATCAGGGAGGCCTATGTCCAGCAGTGGACGTGGCTAAAATGATGATGACATAGGTAGATGAACAGACAATTTTTTTATAAAATGCAGAGATTCAGTATTCAGTATTCAGTTGTTTATTGCTTTCCATTGTAAACATAGGTCTTTAACATAAGTAAATAGTACAGAATGGAACCCTGATGGGCACTGCAATCTAAAATCTAAAATGTAGGTATAAGAAGGTATCATGCAAGATAATGTCAGTTAAATATTATTGAATTAGAAAATTTGTCATTAAAATGATTATAGCCTTAACTTTACAATAAACAATTTGTCATGAAAAAAAAAAAAAAAAATGATGTACTACGTCTTATTTACAAGGTATACAAATTGGAGTATTGGGGCACTGAAATTTCCTTTACAGATTGTTATAACAAAATTGTGCACTTGTCATCAAAATATTCTTGCAAATTATAATAGCATTTTTGAACAAGGTGGCGTTTGAGTTTCTTTATAAATATGTTTTCTGATTCTAAATCTTTTATAAGTTTTGGTAGATGATTAAAAATCTTAATTGCCATGACATGTGGACTAGAACTATGCATTACCAATTTAGAAACTGGAAGCGCTAACCGGTTTCTGTGTCTTAGATTAATATTTAGATTATCTGTATATGTGTCTTTTGCTGTAATAAAAAAGTTTGAATATTTTTTAACAAATTTACACACCTCTAATATGTAAATGCATGTAGTTGTTAATATATTTAATTTTACGAAGTGGGGCCTACAAGTTTCCGTACTTTCGATGTGTGCTAGGATGCGTATGCATCTTTTTTGCTCCTGAGATCCTGTTTTCTCGAAGTTCAATGCACTGATTTCGCATGTGAGTGTGAACAGCTGAAGAACAATTATATGTGGAACATCTTCCGCTTCTACAGGGGAATGCAAGGAAACTTAAATGGTACGTTTCCATCTTATGAGAAAGCTATTTTATGGCCTATAAACTGCGCTGCTTGGTTAGTACAATACTATACGTAGAAATCCTATTTAGACTGAACTTTGTAAAGGCACACCTAGATCATTTTACGTTAATGCTCTTAGTTTCATAGACAAAATAAATATTATGGGCGAACTTAATGCGCGTTAGAATGACTTCTGGTTAAGAATGTTTTCGACGAATATGTTAATAGCTTTTTTAAAAAAAAATCGATAAGGTTTCCAATATTACATCATTTGAAGCAGCATGTGTGTTACCTTGTAAAAGTATTTTTATTTTATTTTATTTGGGAAACAAACAGTACTTTATACTTAAAAATTAAACATAAAATAAACAGAAACCAGCAAAGTTTCCTCTGTTAGGTAACAAAGATAAACATTATTAACAGAGACATGCATAACGAACAAAAATGTAGTAAAAAGAAATATACATATAGTGTATATGTATATAGTGTTAACAATGGAACGAAAGTGATAATAACAATGTCAGGTAAATTTATAAATTAACTAAAACCTCTAAGAAAAAATACAATAACATCAAAATAAGAAACAATTTCAATCAACTAAAGAGTGGGCAAGCCTTTGCATAGCCTCTTTACGATAATAAGACAATCTTAAGCTAAATATATCTACATCAGTATTGAATATTGATTCGAGTAACTCATAATAAGTTAACATATTATTGGTTTTTAAAATACAAGATTCTATCGCGTACATGTTATATTACTTTCCCGACGTTTCGACCGGATTGCACCTGGACATGGTCCCAGACCATGTTGCCGTGGGGTGCCGGCAGTAAAATGTTACCCCTCCTCTCCTACCCGTGGATGCAGTAAGAGCCTGCTAAGGGACACCTCCGGAAGATGGGCAGCAGCGTCTATCCGTGTATCAACATCCCATACTGCGCTCACCAACCCGCCTGCCAAGCGTGGTGAGAATGCAACTACCCCTCATGGAGATCCATGAGGGAGGCCTGTGTTCATCAGTGGACGTTTTATGGCTGAAATGATGATGGTCCCAGATGCTCTCAGAAACTTCAGTCCTCCCGCGACCATGACCAGGTGGTATTTTTTGGACTGAGAAACAAGTTGTTAATCTTTCCTGAAGTTACGACTTAAGCGCCTTATTTGCGAACCTTATAAATCCCCCCTTTCTGAAATACATTGCTCTAGTTAAACAATTGTATGTATTTTAAGAAACTAAAGAGCTACTGGTTCTCGTACTATTCTAATGCAAATGTTCAAGAAATGAGAAAATCATTCAAGTTGAATTTATTACACGAAGTCTTATAGACAGCTAACAGGTCTCGTTAAGGTAAACTCAGCTATTAAGGAAATAGGCCACCCATTAAACTAGAGCGGGGTAGATGCTAACCACTCGGTTAGCATGTGACAGTAATGTTCTGAGCTTATAGCGAAGACTTACCTTATAATGGGTTTGGTAGCATCTATTGTCAGGCTAAATCGACGCCGGTGTGTAATTGACCTGAAAAAGGATATATGGTATGAATACTCGGGTTTATTCAGTGTAATATAGTGTATTCTGTGGTTTAGTCTGACATTCCAACATCACACTTACTTAGATCAATATTAAAGTTTTACAAATTGATCGATATAAATTGATGTGATACAACCGGGTTCTCTATTTTGTCCCTGTAATTTTATTTCCCAATAATCCATAAAATTTATTTTCATAATCGTCGATTGCCCGAATAATAACAATCTATACTATATTATTATTTATTAAAATTATTATTAATATTACAAAGCTGAAAAGTTTGTTTGTTTGTTTGTTTGCTTGAACGCGCTAATCTCAGGAACTACTGGTCCGATTTGAAAAATTATTTCAGTGTTAGATAGCCCATTTATCGAGGAAGGCTATAGGCTATATATCGTCTCGCTTAGACTAATAGGAGTAGAGTACCAATGAAGAATGTTTTAAAATCGGGGTTTTTTCTTTCTTTTGAGAGCTTCCGCTGCGTGCGCTGCGTAAACGGTTAAAGTTTCGCAATAATCATGAATGACAGAATTGTTCCCCCTTAAAAGATCTCAAAAAAAGTCACAAACCACTGTGACTTTTTTTGTGAATGTGAATATTTTTCATAGTAATTTAGTCCTTTTGTTCGGCTTTTGGATCCACGAATAGCTCAATCACGAACTGGGTGAGGACATTTATGTAAATAACGTCTAAATATTTTAACAGGTCGGCCTCTTGATAGTGCCGTCGGAGTGCATGAATCAGACCCTGATCAAATAAAGCCAGCCAAGAGCGAGTCGGACTCGAGCACCGAGGGTTCCGTGCCATCATACAATAGGTATTAAATAAAAAAAAAAATAATGCTGGACAGCTCAAACAGCATCATCTAGCCCCAAGCTAAGCAGGGCTTGTGTTATGGGTACTAGATGACTGATGTACATAATACATTATACTACATAGATAGATATTTTTTGTTTTATATATAGAAAAACATCCAGAACACCCTGATCTGCAGATTGTACAGACATTTGGCCCGAGGCGGGAATCGAGCCAGCAACCTCTTGCGTCACAGGCGGACCTTCGCCCGCTGCGCCACAGAGGTCGTCAATATTATTTGTGTTAAAGCTGGTTTATAATTGTTGGAGAACCTTGACAGTGCCGCATCTATTGGCTGCTAGCGGAACTTATGCATAATTTTTAAACGTTCGATGATTTCTATAAAACGTTAATGTTAGAGAGTTCGTTTAATTTTCCTGTAATCTTTACATTTCGATATTACTATTACTAGGTCATGTGGGGTGTCACATGAAAGTGGTTCATTTGCACATTAATAAACGTTTTTTAGTGTTCTCTCTGTTATCTCCGATGATGACAGAGAACTTCCTGAAACTTTTGATACTAATAGCACTTCTACTACCACTTAACATCTTCGGGACCACCTTTCCGCCCCCTTTGCAATCATAGTAAGATATACTTCAACGTTTTTATATAAGTAATACAATATTACTGAATAGGTAACCTTTACCTAATACCATTTCAGATTTCAAGTCTGCACCATAATAATGGAGATGACACTAGATTTGTTAGGTCATTCAACAGTGTGAAACTGTCATTATTGTTGTGTTTGAGAACTTAAAATTGCTCCAACACACACAACCGGAAGCTTTTACTACATACATGCAAAATGTTATAATTATTACTGTACCATTTCAGATTTCAAGTCTGCACCAGTAGTTCCCAAGATATCCATCTGTGACAGACGACAAAGTCGCACCATAAGAGTTCCTTTTTGGTCCGGAACCCTAAAGCCAATGTACGGTATGACGCAGGTCTGATATTTTAGGGCCCTAAGAGTCATGCCCACAAGGGCATGACTCTTCGGAATACTTGTGAAAACATAAGTAGGTAAGTATCTAGAGATGTTTTATACTGCGTCGGGATTTGTTAAGTCATGATTCATGATGTATGAGACGTTGTAGTATGGGGACATTCTGAGATGAATTGCATTAGGTTTGCACAGCAACAATACATAATGTCAACGAAAGCAAACTCAGAAACAGAGGATTATTATCTGCTTTTAAATTTTCGCAAAAGCAACAGATATTGAAAAATAAGTAAAAGCCTTCATTATTATATCTTTGTGTTTTATCTTGTCTTTCCTAGCCTTATCATGTCTATTTTAAAACGCGCATGTAAAAGATCTTAGAACGACTACCGCTCTGCTTCTGACTTTTTCCAAGAACAACTGAAATTGAAATACGTAATATCAGAGAATATTTTCAAAGCACGATCGAGCTATTTTCCTTACTTTGGATGGATTGGGGTGTAGCTTATATATTCGAAAATACTTATCCGCTGAAATGACTGGCTGTTGTGGTTTTGTTCGTGGTTGTGAGAACCACAGATACCACTAAAACAAACGGCGCCTCGTAATGAAATTCCCAGGCGGTTTGATTAAAACGACCCGAGATGTCGGTTCGTCCTCCGAGCAGCGAGCTCGTAGTAATTGCTGGGTATTGTATTGCCACGATTGCAGACAGTTTTACCAGTTTTAATTGACGGGTTTTACTTTAAATTATCGAGGATTGTAAATTATTTGACGAATTAGCTGAAGGTATTAGCAACCGAAGAATTTTTGCAGACAAAAGCTGGTCAAAGTTGTTCAAGAAGTTTGAAGTGGGTCGAAGTATGCTTTCGGGATATGAGAAAATATTTATGACTTGAGTTTTATGATAAGAAAACTCTTAGAACCGAGGGAATTTCTATTCTACCTCAACCTCTAACAAAGTTGACTTTTCAATAAAAGTTTTGTGTGTTCTACGGTTGAAAAGGTGGTAGTAGAAAAGCCGATTCCATTAATAAGTTTTATTGTGATTATGAAACGACTGCCCACTAATGAAATAGATTACATCAAACATCGTAAACGATAATGGCAGCTAATGAACACTCAACAAAAAGCCAGAGGCCTTGAAACTTTTACAACGCGAACATTTCCACGAAGCCGGGAACAAGAAATGCCAGAGAAAGTCTGATAATAATATGATATTAAAAGCAACTTTTGCAAGAAGCTGCGACGAATGAAATTGGGCATAAGCTCCAGGAACCAGGCACAAAGCCCTCAAAAATGCTTCCCGCATCAAGTCGAGTACTAGGCAAGGTGCGAAGTTAAAGTATATATTCGCGGTGTTATGATTATATATAAATGATGCAGAGGGTCGACGCGGAGATGCCAAAGAAGGTACGAGTGCTCTCGCAGGATTGAAATGGAAGTGCGATGCGCTGCGTCGTTACCGTTTGGAGTACCTATGTACTGCGAGCTTTGTATCCAAAAATTAAAATTGACTGGGATTATACGGGAGATCAATGCACCTTTTCACCGAAGCTCAAGCACTAACTAATACCGTAAAGTAAAACCAGATTGTTGTAATTATAAAATAACTTTGATGCCATTACGGATAAGAGGGCAGAGGTTCATAATTGTGTCCCTCATTAGGCAGACTTGCTCTGCAAAATTACATTTTATTTACGAAATTTCAACAAAATTTCTCGCTGTATTTAATTCTGGAGACGGCGCTGCGAGTAGCTTTTGAATATCTGTACAATTACCAGTTGACACGATTTCAAACTTCTATTTCGGTGCTGGCTTTTTGTGCTTTTCATAATGTATCTACTATTCGAGTACCTAGTATACTTTTGGTCCAAAAAAGATACAAAAACACGGAATACAAGGCGCCGCGTCGCCGCTTGTCACCGTGAAACGCCCAGACAGTCCTTAATAATAGAATAGTACAAGATAACGATATATTTCTGTCGTTAAATGACAGTCCCATCAAATTAAACTCGATAAAGATATTAGATAAAAGTACATAATGATGAACAAGATTGAATAAAAAAAGATGGAGTGTGATGATATCAACTCGGAATTTTATAGACACATCGCCGTGACACATGATAATATGCCTTGTGTTTAAAATGATTAACAAGAGAAAGTATATTGTGTTTACTTAAGCGGAACCGCTTCCATAGCTATGCCTCTAGGCCTCAATAAACACGCTATCATGACTATAACCAAACTAATATTGTAAAGGTGAGAAAAGTGTGTAAAGATTTTTAATCAACTTCAAAGAAAAGAGGAGAATCTCAAGTCGTCTATATAAGTTTAAATCTTTGTTACCTTAGAACTCGTAGTCTTTTTTGAAACGATTTGGAAAATATTTTTTGAGTTCGAATAGGTTCACTTTCAATTAGATGCCATTTTTTCAAAACTCTGTTCTGATGATGGGATCCATGAGGAATCGAGGGAACTCCTCGAAAAATAAACCATATAGCGATTCACTAAAGTCGCTTTTTTGTTAAAAAATTAAGGAATTATTGTTTTTGTAGAATAAAACAAAGCAAATGCTACCTGGCGCAGTTGGTCTAATAGATGGCTGAGACGCAAGATGTGGGTTTGATTCCCGTCGCGAATTTTTTTTGTAATATCACCATCTCATATGTGTGACGTCACTGATCATGAGGGGGCTGTTGCCGTAGTCACCACGCTTGGCAGTTGGCATGCGGGTTGGCGAGCGCAGTACGGGATGTTGATACGCGCAAATGCTGCCCATGCCATGCTACCCATCTTCCGGAGGTATTATATTGAGGCCCTTGGCAGATTCTTACTGCATCCGGGGGTAAGAGAGGAAGGGCAACATTCTACTGCCGCCACCCCACGGCATTTTCGTATGAACTGCAGATATTTGTCTGGGTCTGGACATTTTTAATAGTTTATAAGAAGTACTTACATATGTATGATAAGTATTACTTTAAGTCTTACTGCACTGCATGGCAAAGACCTCCCTTCCCTCTTTACCATGTCGCTCGCTAGTTGAGGCCACTCCACCACGTATTATCAAGTTCATCCCACTATCTCCGCCTGGGCCTTTCACGCGGTCTTCGTATGAAGAAACTATTTGCATAGCGCTGTCTGTCTGTGCATGAGATTACAACCGAACGCGTTGACCGATTTACATGAAACCTTTTTGTTAGCACCGTCTTAATGAGATAAGGGTACTGATTGATTTTGGTCACAGGGTCTTATTATTACAGGGTTATTGTGACCTCAAAAGGTCACCAAAAAAATAAATGTCTTCAAATGGCCGAAAACGTCCAAAAACCCAAAATGCCATTTTTGACCTATGGTGACCTTTTGAGGCCTTCGCCCCCTTTTCTGGTACCTCCGTACCAATGCTTGTTTCAATATTAACAATAACCTCAAGCTATAAGTATGGCTTAGTCCCCGCTATAAGCATAGCTTAGACCCCCGACTTTGCACAGTTTGGCACTATCTGCATAAGTGGACGACGTGGACTAAACAAGCTTTACTTAACTTTTTAATACCGAGATATGACTTGGCAAGTCTGCATGGTTCAAATAAACTATGTACGAATATAATCGAGTTTGTTATAAGACTTATAAGTTTAGGTATATATTGGAAAAGTGACTAGTTCTTACGTTTCAACAGTCATGTCAACGCTGAACAGAATATTAATAAATAATAATGCTGGACAATTCACACAGCATCTTCTAGCTACAAGCAGATCTTGTGTTATGGGTAGATACTAGATGACTGATATACTTAATACATTATACTACATAGATATGTTTTTATTATGTATGTATAGAAAAACATCCAATACACCCGGAACAAATAATGCAGATCATACAGACATTTGTTCCGAGGCGGAAATCGAACCCGCATCTATTGCGAGATGATTAGTGCTTTCTTGCACCCTTTAGTTTGAAACTTTCACCTACACAACACCTATTTTTACAACATAAGTGACGATTTTGATTTTATAGACCAGGTACATTTATCTAGTTTATTTTAACAGCTTCAACATCTGTTTGAGCCCTTCTAGTCATTAATAATCTCTAGGATATTATAACATAATTAGTTATTTAAACTTAGATATCCTCAAAATATAATTGTCGACCTCAATGGCTCAGTTGCCGAGGGTAAAATGTTGCCTCTCCTCTCTTGCCCTTGGATACAGTAAGAACCTGCCAAGGCTTACCTCCGGAATATGGGCAGCAGCTTCACCGTGCATCAACATCCACTCGCCGTCCCGCTGAACATAAAATATTAAATCCGTCTCTATTAATTGTTGAAATTAGTAGCTACCTTTGTTTTTTTATGATATGATTCATGATCTTTATGGTCGTATACTCTACTTATGCCGGTACGGTAGGTAACACGCCACTGTTCGTAACAAACATGAGTTCAAGGATCTTGAGTTACGGATCGTGACGAATAATAATTTACATTTTGATAATAAGTAGACTTTGTAATACGATAGCGATTGAATTTTTTACCTAGAACACGTTTCTGGTTATTCTTGGAAAAAAAATGTCTTGTACGGCTTCGAGGCCGAGGAAAAATCATGTACATACATACATTATTAAGCCGGGTGCTCATTAGCGAGCTGTAACCGTAACTTACGTTGCCGTGGGGTCACTAAGAGCCTGCTAAGGGATACCTCCGGAAGATGGGCGGCAGCGTCTTTCCGTGTATCAACATCCCGTTCGCCAACCCGCCTGCCAAGCGTGGTGAGTATGGCAACTACCCCTCATGGAGATCAGTGAAGGAGGCCTGGGTTCAGTGGTGGACGTTTTGTGGCTGAAATGATGATGATCCAGCAGCAGCTACTAATAACCCATGCTGTACAGGACGCTGAAGATAGTGCATGGACTATAATAATATTGATAAGCCCATCACCTATTTATTCCATGCCATTCTTTCAGCTTATTTGACCATATCGAGAGGATGGGTTGGTTACTTTGGTAGGATATTCACTAATTTCGCCTTAAAGTTTTCACGGACAAGTCGGAAATAGCTGTCAGTGAGTCAACTGTACAACATGCTAGTGGGACAGGATTAGAGAGATTAGGTTTGCCTAGAACCTACACCATCCTCCCAGCTGGAAGAATAAGCTCAAAGCACATAAAAAAATGTCCAGGTGCGAAGGCCACACGCTATGTAGGGTTCCGTAGTTAACTATAGACCTGTTTTTAGAAGTTGTATGATTTTTAACGTTTACCAAAACATATTAACAGGAATTAATTGAGATTTCGGTTCAAAGTATTCCAGCATGTTCGGTAAACCGCATCACTTATTTGAGCGACAATTTCTCCGAATCAGAAAAAGCTAGCTCAATCGTTATGGTTTTCCTAGAAAGTTTATGGTAATTTCATGATTTTTTTTAGATTTGTAAAGTCAGTTTACAAGTTTTAAAGTTTCAGTTTAGATTAGAGGGGGGGGGGGGGAACAGATCCCTAGATCGAAGAATTGTCTTCGCAACCCCTATATAGTTTTAAAATACCTATTCAAGGACTAAATGGTTTTAAAATACCTATTCAACGTTCACATTATCTTTTTGTTTACTTTATTGTTTGTTTACTTCATTGACTTTATTGTTCACGTTATCTCGACGTTGTTATTTTGTGTGTCCATGCAGAATAACAGCTTTCTTGGACTAAGTCTCTTCGCAAAGCCGGCGAAGCAAGGCGGACGGACAGACAACACAGACAAAGCGAAACTATAAAGGTTTCTTGTTTTACTACGAAACCCTAAAAATACCACTTTGGATTGTCCTCAATTTTAGCTTAAACGTTGATCTTTTGACGGACAGATCCGAGATAGCAAGCAGTGATTCAGTGATTCACCGATTCACGGCGTGTGGTCCGCCGACCAACAGCATTTGTTTGTTCTGAACCACTTTCGGAATACCATAAAGACGGCCATGACTTATAAACATTTGTTACGTCGGTTATGCCTGTGTTATTGTTATTTAAAATTAGATCTAAATAATTGGAGAGATTTAGCGAAAGTGGTAATTTTTTTCTTCTTCTATAAAACAACCGACTTTAGTGATTAAAGTCATTGACTTGCTTCTGAAAATCCTTAACCCGCTATGTTTGTACTATGTATGTATGTCTGTCTATTCATCATTCCAGCCGTAAAAAGTCCACTACTGAACAGGCCTCCCTCATGGATCTCCATGAGGGGTAGTTGCCATACTCACCACGCTTGGCAAGCGGGTTGGCGAGCGCAGTACGGGATGTTGATACACGGAAAGACGCTGCTGCCCACCTTCCGGAGATATCCCTTAGCAGGCGCTTACTGCGTATGTCTATTGTCTATTACATTTGAGTAATTCCCTCGATTTTTTATAAACACCGATTGCCGTGGGGTGCCGGCATTAGAATGTTACCCCTCCTCTCATGCCCATGGATGCAGTAAGAGCCTGCTAAGGGATACCTCCGGAAGATGGGCAGCAGCGTCCTTCTGTGTATCATCATCCCGTACTGCGCTCGCCAACCCGCCTGCCAAGCGTGGTGAGTATGGCAACTGCCCCTTATGGAGATCCATGAGGGAGGCCTGCGTTCAGTAGTGGACGTTTTATAGCTGAAATGTATAAGATGGATTACGGCGAGGCCTTTTATGTAACGTATGACTCATACTTACGAGTAGACTAGACTTCCGTGGCAGCTTAAAAGGAATGTGAACGGAGCTCTATTTCAGAAAAGGATGCTTTGTTGACATAACTGTGTCTACCATGCATTGGCACTGTTAGATCGCCTGCCGTCACTACAGTAGTAATAGTACGGTACTATGACGTCTGTCAGATTTGTAACTCTTGGTACCAAATTCTAAGCAAATGAATCCCAAACTACAGTATACTTTACTGTGTATTTTAGTACCAAACTATCCGCTAGAGGCGCTGTACAAGTTTTCAAACATTTTTTTAACTACAGTCGCTAACGAGTATAGATTGTGAAAACTCATGTTAGACATTCAGGTATACCATAAATACTATAAGACCTATATAGTTTATTCTCATTTCAACATCCAAAAATGCTCTGCAAATAAATAACATTGAATTTTCTGTTTGGACTATGCTGTCTGTTTGGACTAGACTATATGACAAGATTGTCAATATAAATGGTTTTTTATGCCACGACAAAAAAAGGGGTTTTATATGTTTGACCACTATGTTACCTGTGTCGATTTGCATGCAATTATTTTTATTTAAAAGCCGGTTTTCCGGCAGCGGTTCTTATCAAAATCGTTTAAGATGTTTCAAAGATATGAGATGATACAATCGAATGTTTCCAAATATACCCGAGTTTGGTATCAAATGAAAGGGCGTCATATGTAGATTGCAAAACTGAGGATACACATTACAAAATAAATGTAGGTAACCTCAGACTACCGCCGTGGGGTGCCGGCAGTAAAATGATACCCCTCCTCTCATGCCCATGGATGCAGTAAGAGCCTGCTAAGGGAAGATGGGCAGCAGCGTCTATCCGTGTATCAACATCCCATACTGCGCTCACCAACCCGCCTGCCAAGCGTGGTGAGAATGGCAACTACCCCTCATGGAGATCCATGAGGGAGGCCTGTGTTCATCAGTGGACGTTTAATGGCTGAAATGAACCTCAGACTATGTAAACCGTCGAGGGTTACTCAAAATTTTTAATTTAATAAACTTGTACTATAATGAGAAAGCATAGGATTAAGTTACCTAGAATAAAAACTATTATCATTGGCAGCAATTTATCCACTGCATCAATAAATGCGAAACAGCGGGGTTGCTAATTGGGGCTGTTAATTGTCTGTCAGCAATCAACAGCAATGGATAGCAATTTAAGGGGATGGAAAGCCGTTTTGTTTTTACTACGATGTTTTATTTAACCTGGATAATTTATATCCAACAACTATCTATCCCGACGAACTTCGTACAGCCTCAGAATCAGCCAACTACTAATGTGTACCCTCATACATAACCCAAACTATCAATATGTGCGGACCCTGTGGAGGTTGCTACGGTGGCTGTGGCGGCTGCTGTTGCCCCAACATCACGATCTACACTTGCTGCACAAAGATCTGCTAATTACAGCGAAGCGGCGTTTGCAGTTTGCAGCTGCTGGCATTCGTGCTAGCGTTCGACGCGAACGCTCGTCTTGTATGCTTCGTGCTGTTATGTGAAATATATGAATAAGTTTTGCAAAATACATACACATCAGGCCCTTTATTTGGATACCACGCAGTGTATATTTCAAAACATTCGATTGTTCATCCGCACTTTCACCCCATCTTACAATATAAATACAATACAATATATATAAGAGGAAAGATTTGTTTCTTTGTATGAATAAACTCAAAAACCACTGGACCGATTTTCGTTCCCTGAGTAATATACCTATATATTATCCCTGTATTCCAACGGGAACTACGCGGGTGAAACCACGGACAGTCCTGACTGACTCACTGACTGACTGACTGATACAACGCACAGCCTAAACCACTGGACCTAGACTTGAAATTTGGCACACATATGTATACCTGGAGTATCCTAGAGGTGCACTAAGAATAAATATGTACCGGTCAGTAAACCGGATATTCGGGTGTATGGCATACACCCGAATATCCGGTTCACGCATGAAATGGAGATTAATAGGACTTTAGCTTTTCTGGATGTCAAAGTGATGGTGAGATTCGATGGTTCCTTAGCGCATTGTGTCTACCGAAAACCGACTCATACTGACCGGTACCTAAACGCTGCATCGCATCATCATCCGTGCCACTTGCAGTCTGTTGTGGCTTCATTAATTAACAGGGCTCATGATCTTTGCGACCCTGAACATGTGGAGAGTGAAATCAGCCATGTTCAGGAGGTTCTTAGACACAACGGATATGTAAGTAGAATAACTATAAAACGGAAAAGCCGAAAAACGCCGGAGGTCAGCAGACAACCTATCTTTCTGCCGTACGTGAAGGGGGTGACGGATAAGATTGGAAATATTCTCAAGAGATTTTCAATTAAGTCAGTTTTCACTCCCTACTCAAAAGTCTCTCAGCAGCTCCGAACACCAAAAGATAGCATACCGCTGCAAATGCCAGGCGTATACAAAATTGACTGTAGCTGTGGCCGTTCATACATAGGGCAAACTAAGCGCACAATAGCCGAACGTGTCAAGGAGCATATAGCCGCGGTCAAAAATCGGCAAGTGTATAAGTCAGCGATTGCCGAACATTTGCTGGAGTCAGGACCTAACCACTGGATAGAACTACACGACCCAAAAGTTATATCCAAAGAACGACACTATTATAAGAGGATAGTTCGAGAGGCGATTGAGATCAAGAAACACCTAAATTTCAATCGTGAAGATGGTTTTCGTCTCTCTTCTGCATGGAATCCTGTGTTGAATAAGTGTGTGCGTTGTGTTCCGACGGTACAGCAGTCCGATACCGTCAGTGTAGTGTGTCGTAATGTGAACTTGGACATTTCTGAATCTGAAGACGAATTGAGGGTAGTCGTGGATTCTGCCATCAATTCGCGGCGGTAGCTCCCAGCACATCAGTCCTCCCGCGACCAAGAACGCTGAAATGTGTTCGAAACGTCGGGAAAATAATAAAAAAGGTACGCGATAAAATCCTGTAATTTTAAAACTAAAATATGTTAACAAATCGTGAAAGTTTAACAATTTTGATAAAACAAGTTTAAGAACCACCGTTGGAAAACCTGCTTTTAAATAAAAAAAAAACTGCATGCCAATCGGTCCACTCGTTTAGGAGCTACACGGTGCCACAGACAGATACACACACATAGCGGTCAAACTTACACACCTAACACTCCTCTTTTTTAAATGCAATATTTAAATATAAGCTTGTTAGCATGATAAATAAGAAAGTACCCGTTAATTTGTTATACTTTTCAATTTTGTGTACAAGTCAGTTCACCGGATATAATTCAATTTGACTTGTTCCCGTCTAGAAGTTGTGACGATCGAGGTACTTAAGACATCCTCTCTTAACAAAAGCTTAATTCGTTGCGGAAGCTCTAACTCTGTATTGTGTTGAGCTGATTGCGTTTAACTTGAATGTTGAATGCGACATAAAGCTTTGAGAGCCCTTCGTTTCTCACGTTTTTAGGGTTCCGCACGTTTGATATGTTTAAATTATGAAATGTTTATTGATTTTTTTCTAAACACAAAAGCCTACTATATATAGAAGGAGGTTCTCAAGTCGTCTGATTTTTTTAATTTTTTGTTACCTCGGAACTCCGTGTGATTTGATTTTTTTTTAGAATAGATACACTTTGAAATAGATCCCATTTCTTTTCAAAACACAGTTCTGATGCGTGAGGAATCGAGGGAAATCCTCAAATGTTGTAGATAAACATTATAATGGTTTTGGCATATTTAGCATAAACTGATAGAGCTAAAACTGAAAGACCACATGGACACATATTATAGACCAAGATTAAATTATGATATAAAATATGTCAAATTAACTTTTCGCGGGCGATGCGGCGGGTAAAAGCTAGTTTTTAATATACCATATTTGGCCTCATTCCTAAGCTATCTTATACAACCGCAGAATGCATCGTAAAACATTAATGTTCGCCTTCTAAATCACGCACTTATTATGGCAATTTGATATCCTCCGCTGGATAGACAACAATGTATTTTTAATATTTATTAAGTACCTTTTTATGTAAGTTTTTATGTTTCCTTATTAGCTTTAACTATAAGGCTCTTATGGCGCTCCAGTTCTTAATTGTTTACTATTCGAAAACCAACTTACGTGTACTTAAGTACACCGAAACTACCGTTCTAGTTTTAAGTTATACAAAATTTTATAACAGCTTTTTAAAATTAACGCTGACGAATTTTATACTTATTGAATACTAAATCTATTTTTGTTTATAGGTCTATGAGTAAAGGCCTTTGCATCTATTGTAGATTTGTAAAGCGTCAGCAACAGGTATTTATGCTGTTTGGGACGCCGTAGTGCCTGGGACATCATTAGGTGGATTAGGCTTGCCCAGCATCTACGGTATACCATCCTCTCAGCTACGACAGCTATAAGGCAGAGGAACGAACAGGTCAATACGTCTGACTAACTAAGGCGCGGATTGCCTCACGATTTCCTTTCCGTTAAATCACGTGTTAAATGTGCACATTGTATCATTTATGAAAGAAAAATCCATTGGTGCACAGCCGGTATCGTACCAATGACCTTCGGATATGTCTATAAATACTGTTAATGAAATTAATAGAAAATAATCATAGTGGAGGCGTTGCCGAAAGCTGTAGAAAAGCTATTTGTATTCGTCTTTTGACGGCACAAAAACAAATGGATTTATGTAGAAGACTTTTCTCACGGCGCCGGCGCAGCCATATTTTTAGGATTAATTATGTGACAAGTATAGCAACAGATGTATTTGACAAATTGTAGGAGTTTTGTTTTCTCGACGTGTTTATTATCTCTGGAAATCCAATCCAATTGGATACAAGTAAATTAAAAGAGAGCAATAATTTACGGTCGCTGCCTTAATTAGAAGCGACAAGATACAGTGGTTGAGGTGCAGAAAGGCGTTTCTTTCACTGGTTTAATTATACGAATTGTATTAGAACTTGTTGAAAGCACAACGAAGAGATGTAATACATAGGACCTTATGGACAGATGTGGCACTTCATTGTCAATAATGCGATAAAAGATATGATACATATATGTAGATAGTATTTATTTTCCACCTTGTTTTTGTGTCCGAAGCGTACTGTTTATAGTTTTTTCTCTTATTACTTTTTTATATCTATTCGTGATAACCTATTGCTTGCTTTATGTTTTTACACTGTTGTATACTAGTTTATTATAGCTGTTGGTTGTCCTAATAAATAAGTAAATAAGACATTATTGGTTGAATTGTTACTGACCGTCAAAAGTGTCTAAGGTGTTAGCAGAAATAATCAGGGTACTTATTTACATGAGAGTAAGGTCTTACAATACAATACAATACAAAATACTTTATTGCACACCTTAAGAAATTACAGAAATAAAAACTTACAATAAACATGGTCTTCCCAGGGGGGAAAGTAAAATAAGCCCTGATATACATACATATAAGCAGTGTTAAAGAAGAGCCTCTTAAAGCCCGACAATAAAGTGTTAGAAAGGAGATTGCTTTTTCACCTTAAGTTTGCCGAGTTCCGCATAACCCACTAACAATTTATGAGCTCAAGAGTATTACGAAGAACCCTTGTCGTACAGATCGACTAATGTTTATTACAGTTGACTAAATAATTGAAGTAGGTACTTGCACTGGCAATATACAAAACATCGAAGTAGTTGGTTTACTATTAATTAACTATCACAAGTAGTTTAGAATTAAGATAATTCATTTGAAACTTGCAAACTCGGGCGCTTCGCTTTAATCTTCTTTGTGCTCTGCACTGGTCAATGAAAAAAAATGAAAAAAAATATAAATTATAGAATTAAATTATAGTCAATGCTATGTGTATCAAAAGTGTAAAAGTTGGGTTGGGCAGATCCGTAGGCTTCGTTTGCAGCGAGGAAGTCCAGACCATGTAGCATATAATTCAGTCACTATCTCACTTTGGGATTGCGAGCAAATTCAAAGTATTCATTAATTAGAGTAAAGAACTTCTTAGAATAGTAATTTCATAACAGAGAAACAAAATACGTTTAATATTCAGTTTGAATGTGTTTTGTAGCAAAGCACATAATTGAACTCGTTCATTTAAGAAAACTTTTTTTCTAAGTTAATAAGTAAAGTTAAATATTTATTTGCCCACACAAAGACAAAAACAAAACTTGTGCCATATTTAATGGAGTTGGAGCAGATTCGCTCCCAGTTATTAAGCATTCAAAAATGGAGTTATCCACTCACTATGAAATAATTATTGTAATAGTAATTAAAACGAAATCTCTCATAAAATAACAATCGACCGGATATCTATTGAACAGCGTACAGTACAGTGCATTATAAAACGATGCCATAAATATCGTACACGTATTATCCGAACAAGGAATACGATATCAAAACAAGTCTATCAATTTCCCTTTACAGATTTGTTCACAGGAAACTGTTAGTTATTAGCCGACCTGTTATGTAGAAAGGTGTGTGGGTAGCTTGTCTGTCTTTACACCCACCGTGGAATGCTACTTAGCAAAGGGCGCTTTATGCATAAAACAGGATGGTGATGGTGTAATACCAGTAATACCTTGTACCTAATTTAGTAGGTTGGTTAAAGCTAAGCCATTCATGCTTTGCCGCCCATGTAGCTTACATAAATTATCTAGTTGCCCAAGATTTTTGATATAACGTTTAAGGAAATTCCTCCCCAGATATTACCAAGAACAAGAAAGCCATTAAAAAGTTATTAATATTCATAGTTTACAAAATAGGAGGGTACTCTTAAAAAAACGTTTTCTACATGGCACCGCGTACCCATAACCACCAAGCTATAAGGGAATAATGTGATCGTTAGGTCAATCTAAAAATGGTCAGTTTCAGGGTGCTGAAGAATATTGGCCCTCCTCTCTCGCCCGTGAATGCAGTAAGATTCTGCCAAGGGATACCTCCAGAAGATGGATAGCAGCGTCTTTCCGTGTATCAACATCCCGTACTGCGCTCTCCTACCCACGCCAATCGTGATCTTGGAGTTCCACGAGGGAGGCATAGTGGACGTTGACAGTAGTATTACGTCTAAGATCGTAGGTCAATTTCGTCACATTCTCGATGTCGAGGTAGACCCAGGTAGAGATGCTGAGATGACCTGGTTGCATTTGAATCCACGTCGGCGCGCATTTCCCTCAGAAGAAAAACGTAGTTTACTAAAAAATCTATTCACAGCTTCTTTTAGTCTGAATGAATTCTATAGAAACTAGATAATTTATTGGAAACCCTCGCCTCCCTGAGTTTTAGCCAGCTTCATCACATCACAGTCAGCATATTTGACCTGTCACGGTTACACCAGCGTTCAAGAACCTGCTTTGTACACATTTTAGTGAATGCGTCCTGAAGGGATTAAACCCATCGTAAATAACTGTGTAGAAGGGATTACGGATGTCGAGCCTACTGATTTAGGTAGCGATCCACGGTATTTACTTTGTGGAAGCGATTTTGTATAAAAAAAATATTATTTAATCCATATCCTTTTCCGGGGTTTCTCTACGCGATCGAATCAGAAATGAGGCGATACGTAGAACTCGTGTCACCGACATAGCCAAACGGATTGGCACGTTGAAGTGGCAATGGGCAGGCCATGTAGCTCGAAGAACCGATGGCCGATGGGGCCAAAAGGTTCTCGTGTGGAGGCCACAGACAAGTAAGCGCAGCGAAGACCACCTACAAGATGGGCAGACGACCTGGTCGGCGTTGGATGCAGGCCGCTTCCAACCGCAGTTCCTGGAGATCAATGAGGGAGGCCTTTGTTCAGCAGTGGACGTCCTACGGTTGATATGATGATGATGATCCTTTTCCGAGCTATTCTTCCATAATCTGCTTTATTTATAGAATCCTTGGGATATTACAACAGCAAGAAGGCTTAATGGAATTAATATCTAAATCATAACTTTATTTTTTGCTATAGTCGGATAGTTATAAAAGGTAATTACAGTAACTGCAATCTAGCGGCTAAGTTATGGAGTAGAAGAGGAAGAATAAATACATTTACTTTTGACACACACAACACATACAAAATATATAAAAAGAACGCATTTAAAAGAAGAAAGTTGAAGTTTAGCAGCGGACGTGGACGGCAGTACTAAAGCTGAAATGATAACGACTCTATTCCTATTCATCATCATCATCATATCAGTCCGTTGATACCCAGCAGTGGCCCTGCTGGTTATAACCCTCCTCTTCAAAACGCCAACGTAAACAGTCCTGTGCAAGTCTCATAGTCGTACGTCTCTGTTACATTAACAGTTTGGTAGCCCAGAATAAAGCAGATTAATAGCCATTATTCCCGTCTTGGCTACACAGAGTATTACTCATAGACAATTCTTAGACCCGGCAAATCCGTGTCAGATCTATTTCCACCGCAACTAGTCTAAGTCTATGAGCGTCGAACGCGCCGCCTATCCCTTGGGTTCAATGCACTCACACCGAGATATCTTTAATGTGAGAACGCATTCCTTGTTTAGAACTTATGACAGTTACGATAATATTTGGAAGGTGTTAGCAGCATGTATTGAGAGCGAAGTTTGAAGATTTTGTTGAATGAGGCGTGTTAAAGAAAACGATGAGTCATGAGATTTTCAAGCCAGAAAAGTTTTACGAAATATATTTTTCTAGCTGTTCCGCGCAACTTCGTGTGAGTCACTTAAGATAAAGAGAGGGTTAGAGAGAGTAGGTCGTAGGTAACTATAATACAGTTCTGAAGGAGCTGATACTTGAAACCTGATAATATGTTATGGAAACTGGAATAATAAAGGAACGCTGGGTAACCCTACCGGGGTCTTGATAAAGTGTTATTTCCGCATAATAAAAGCGCGCAAGTGGCGACTTTACAACAAACAAAGTAGGTATAATAATTGGTATTAAAAGTAGTACGGCTTTTACATCTATTAAACAAAGATGATATTTATTATGTGTTAACAATAATGCCGACGCACTCACACTGTTTTTGCCAATAAACCAAACTGTTACCATTTATTATGCAAGCATGTTGAGTAATAATGTGTAAAGATTTAGAGGTACAATGAGTGAGCTCACTCATTTAGTGCGGAAACAAAACGGTGCGGTGTCATTACGGTGATGGCATATCTAACGATATAAATCTTTGCTATTAAAAATGATTTATACAACCTCAGCCACTGGTAGTTATGCTAGTCAGGACGCTGCAATGCGTGGGCCATTGTTAGATGGATTAGGTGCCCAGCACCTATATAGGGTCAACACAAGCTTAACGGAAATAATCGGCCGGCCAATAATTTGGATAGAACTAAACACATAGAAATAAAAAAAAAAATAGATAAAAAAAATTGGAACTTGGCGCGATTAGTTACAGTTCTTATGTGGGGATAGAAGGTGAAGGTGAGACGTCTATCTAGGATTACTCCTAGATATCGAGCTGACCAAACCCCTGGGATGGGTTTATCAAAGAGCAGGAGAGGCTGGGGCAAAAGGGGACTCCGAGTAAAGTACACTGCTGCACTTTTCGTCGGGTTCACCTCTATGCGCCACTTTCTGAACCAGGCACCTAGGGTGTCTAGTGCAGCCTGCAGCCTTATGCGTACGCGACTCTTGTTCTTGTTGGACGCGTACAAAGACGTGTCAACGGCGAAGAGGGCTAGTTCAACTTGCGGGTGTCGGGAGACGTCGCTGGTGTACAGCGTGAAAAGAAAGGGTGCAAAGACTGAGCCTTGCGGAACTCCAGCACGGAAGGGGTTAGGGTCTGAGAGCGTGCCTTCCACGCGGTAGCGAAAGCTGCGGTTCGACAAGTGGTTTCGTAAAAAGAGTACGAGTCTATAGTTCGTTATTTTTATAGTGTTTAACCACACTTAGGTAGAACAACAGAGTACGAGTCTGTCTGGCACTCCAAGCAGGAAAAGCTTGAAAACCAAGCCGTTGTACCAGAATTTGTCGTTGTAAATAATTTATGCTTTTATCATTCGTAGAAAAATATGTCTGCAGAAAATCAGAAACATTTGTCTCGCGACGGGAATCGAACCAGCAACCTCCAACCAACTGAGCCACGGAGGTCGTCAATATATTTATATTGACGACCTCCTCTAAGAAACGTGTAGGTAATTACCGCTTAAAAAAATTAGGTGCCCTTTTATCTGCACATTTATTATAAACCTAACAACAGTCAATAACACTCATAAACCACGAATCACAACACGTGTTCTTAACATCTGGACCAATCATTGCTGATATTAGAGCGATCATATCCATAAAGCATCCAATAACTGGCCAATTGCTCAGGCATTGCAGCACTAGGGTTACAGGGTTGCCCAATATCCGATTTAGTGAGAATAGGCTAAATTACTAAATTTAAATTTTTAGTTTATTTTAACAAAAACTATTAGACTCGTATTTTTCTCTTTTAAACGTAATCCAAAAATCACGGCGATACTTTACATTATGTCGTAGCGTGACGTCACGCGCCGACGTGTTTCGGTACAGTTTATGACTATGCTATGACGTTATGAGTCCTATACGTAGCATGGCATAGCAGAATATATCACGATAAAGTACTTTTTGGATTGTTATCTACTCACTACTATTTCGATCCAGCGGTGAGCGTGAAATCATGTCAATGCTTTGGAAGAGACTATGACAAAGAAGTATGAGAAACTATGTAACGCTTATAATCTTCGACTAGATAACTAAATCTAGAATTGTATTCCAAATTCAACAATAATTAATCATGTATGACGAAACTCTTCCACAATTTCGAATGACAAAGTAAACAAATTTATAAGATTTTGAATTCCGAACAACTCTGAACATGAAATGCTTTTCCGTGTCGATATTCAATTGTGTGTGATAGATATAAGATAACGCATACTAAAATTTGAAGGATTTTTGCCATTGGTCGGCCCTATCCAGAATTTGAAATTCGAAGGTGATTCTAAAACCATTCCTGCCAGCCAACCCTGCACTGACCCTAATTCGAAATAGATCGGTGGAATACATTTACGGTCAGAACTAATCACTTTATTGGCCACAATTGACGAGCCGGATGACAATGCGAGTGGGATCGCCACGGGATTGGCCACCATTCGATTAGACGAATGTGGAGCGTATATCGACCCTCATTGTTTCTTTGTTCAAACAGTTTGAAATGGACTCAACAGGCTTTTAATGGGATTGGATGCTGCTCAACTAGAACAATTATGCCACCTAGAAAATGAATAGTCCACCTGGGGCTTTATTATGAACGCTATTTTCATACAAGATACTGCTTTACGTACAAGCTAACAATAACCGAAGCAGCTACAGCAATTATCAGAAGTGGCATCAACTACTGCTTTACATTTTGTTATTGTAGTGTAGGTATGCCCTATGTATTGACGGGTATTGGTTTTCGAACTGTCACTGTCACAATGAGAACTGTCATGTGAGACTAAAGGGCGGTGATGATGATGATGTGTAGGTAAGTATGATGATTTTGTGGATGGGATATATTATCTTAGCCATCTTTCGATGTTGTCACCTGTGAATTTTGAAATATTTAAGAGTTTCTATAACCATGTGTGGTCTTCTTCATCACTTCCACTTCACCAAATCCTACTTTCTGAATGTAAATCCTTTAGCTAAATATGCCAAAATCACTAATGTTCATCTACAATATTTGAGGAGTTCCCTAGAGTCCTCATGGATCCCATCATCAGAGCTGGGTTTTGAAAATAATTTTCCGTAACGGTTTCTAAGCGACGAATTTCTGAAAAAATACAGACGAGTTATGGTTTAAGACATTTATTTTTCTCTTAAGAATTATATACAATTCACTTACAGAGAAACTTAAAACTACGTAAATTATTACACCGGAAAGCGTTAATAAAGTTTAGTTACCTAAAATATTACATTTAAAACACACAATTCACAACAAATCAAAAATATGCTAACTAGAGGGTAGTTTGACAACAAACTGATAGTCTCAATTGAGTTGCGAACCTTTACCTTTTTTGAGTCGGTCATAAATAACCCACCTGGCCTGGTTTACATTTTATTTAAATTGGCAAATCTGATGCAGAATAAAATAGTCCGCCTCATTGGATCCATTAAGCCTTCTCAAAATAGGAACGGTTTATTTATCATCATTCCAGCCGTGGGACGTCCACTGCTGGACATAGGACTCCCTCATGGACCTCCAAGTGTTGTGGCTGGAAGCTGCCTGCATCCAACATATCAGGTCGTCCGCCCATCTAGTTGGTGGACTTCCTACGCTGCGCTTGCCGGCAACGACAAAAAAGCTATAGGTAATTTGTTTTATTTCGTACATATTATGAATGTGACAAGTACGAAAATTAAACTTGAAAGTGTTAAAATAGGGGATAATAATAATAATAATAATGGCTTTTTTATTTTTTTATTTTATTTATTTTTATTGTCCTAGAAGATATCACAGTTTTACCGCGCGCGCCTTTTAATTATAGGTGCCTACAACCCACTCTCTCTCTTCTTAATATATATCTTCCTAATAAACTTTGTCTTAGCGCGGGTGAAACCGCGCGGCCAGCTAGCAAATACAATACTAAGTTCACTGGCAACAAAAATATTTTCATGCTATCTAAACGATATTTATCATGAGTTTTCACAATCTACAAAACAGGTCGAAGTTTTGTTTTTGATTTAATAAGTTTGCCATCTGATGCGACGGGGGTGTGATGGTAAAATCTGCATCAGATTTAGATTAAAATACATATTTTAATATTATTTTGCTCTTTGACATTTACATTGAATTATTATGTTGTCAACTCAACTCTGTTGTCGTACCTGTAAGAATAGACGTTGTTTTGCATAAATACAAATACACGGGCACATGTACAGATAATTTTATTTATCTTTCGATGGTATACATATCATTATACCTTATTAATATAATTTACCTATGTAAGGAAAATTCTGATATATTTGGCAAATCGTTTTCTTATGATTATACGAATATGATTGAATCTGTGAATCACGTAATGCTACTTCTGAAAGTTGAAGCGTAATGAAATGACTGTTTAAAAGTATTGTGGGGTGCTGCAAGTAGAATGTTGCCTCTTTCTCTTGCCCGTGGACGCAGTGAGCTGAGGGATAGATCCGGAGGATGGGCAGCAACGTCTTTCCGTGTATCAAGATCCCGTACTGCGTTCGCCAACCCGCCTGCCAAGCGTGGTGAGTCCGGCAACAACCCCTCAGACCAGTACTCGGAAATCGATGAGGGAGGTATGTCAGCAGTGGATGATACATTGCTTCTTTGGTCAACTTTACATTCCACGTTCGGCCGCTCAGAGCCGTGGGGTGCCGGCAGTAAAATGTTGTCTCTTCACTCTTACCCGTGGATGCAGTAAGAATTTACCGAGGGATACCTCCGGAAGATAGCCGTACTGATGTTGATGATGATGCTATGGGTACCACAATTAGGAATTTAATATCGTTTAGTATAATTTCAAAAGTGACTAGAAAGTTAAAAATAAAATCGCTAGGCAAATACTGAACTCGGAATAATTATATAACTTTACTTATAACTTTAACAAGCAGTTTTAATATATACGATCTAGATTAACATATTAAAAATTTATGGGCCGTGGAAATATGTGATTGTCATTTAAAGAGTAACTTTCTTTGTTTATTAAATTATGCACTTGTTTAAATTACACTATTACGTATATGCCGTGGGGTACCGGCGGAAGATGTGCAGCAGAGATTTTCCGTGTAACAACATCCCGTTCTATTATTTAGAAGCTATTTAGAATATGAAATGCGATGAATATAGTGACAGAGCGCAGAAAGTGAAACAGTTGGAGGAAGTAATAAATATGTAATATATATATATTTTTTTAAATTAAAGTGTTTATTTCAATCCGAACTATTGGCCGGCCGATTATTTTCGGTAAGCTTGTGCTGACCCTATATAGCCTGGTTTTAACTATAATCACAGATTACAGAAACTAACTATAATTGTATCGATAAAACTAAATAGGGTAAAACGGGACCCTATTACTAAGACTCCGCTGTCTGTCTGTCTGTCCGTCTCTCACCAGGCTGTATCTCATGAACCGTGATAGTTAGACAGTTGAAATTTTCACAGATAATGTTTCTGTTGCCGCTATAACAACAAATACTAATAAACATAATACAATAAATATTTAAGAGGCTCCCATACAACAAACGTGATTTTTTTGCCGTTTTTAAAGATAATGGTACGGAACCCGTCGTGCGCGAGTTCGACTCGCACTTGGCCGGATTTGTTTAATGTTAAAATTGTTTACTTACTCAATGTTACCCATAGTTTCTCCTCTGGCGTAATACAAATACGAAAATGTGTATACATTCCAGTAATGCCTGTTCAAATTTTGGACAATCAAAAGATGCTGTCGACATACGCGTGTAGTTAGAATTTCTCTTCATATTTTCTCAAGTCCCAGTAATTTTGAACAAATGACCCATTCAACGATCTTGTTTGTACATAAGGATGTACCCAGTATCTTCTAAAGGCACGATTTCTATTAATTTGACTGTACAAAAACCGAACAGTCACTATAACTGCAGCATCCTGAATGAGTTCCACACTAATAACCATTTTTTATATAAAAACTGACGCGACGCTCTGCACTGCCTTAGCGAACAGCTTGCCGAAACGCAACTACGCGCGTGAGTACGTAAAAATACGCACGATGATGCAGATCTGCACTTGCGCAAGTACGCGCGTAGGTGCGTCGACACGCAATGCGCAGCGTAGTGCGTGGCAGTGTGTGAACCGCCTAATCCCAAGGAAATAAGTTAAAAACTCGAATTTTCAAGTTCAGTCAAGTTCGTTTGAATTCATTTAGGTTATTTAATTCATTATTAAAAGTTGGCGAAGGGAAAAGTTGCGCGACTCGGGGCGAAGTTTTACCTCAGGCTGATGCTTGTTCAGTCCATAATAGGATTACACCTAGATTAAAACGATAAAAGGATTAAACCACGCGATTTTTTATAAATGCAGAAACAATCTCAGTTCTAGAGCTGTTAGTTCTGGAGATCTGTTTTTAAAACGCCTATGACTAAATAATCATCAATTCAACCGTAGGACTTCTGTCCACGTCCACTGCTGGACATAAGGCTTCCTCAAGGATCTCCAAGATGATGAGGGGGTTGTGGCCATCCTTGCCACGCCTGGCAGGCGGTTTGGCGAGCGCAGTACGAGATGATACACGGAATCACGATCTACCACCGGCACCCCGCGGTGAGTCGTCGAAAATATTATTTTGTAAGTACATATTATGAGTGTAATTTGCTAATTCGTTCTTATGAAATAAAAAAATAAAAATACTAATCGATGTAAGGTTTCGCGAGGTAATTTCTCTCAATCAAAACTGTTAGTTGACGACCCGCTTAAAGTAACGGGATTGTAACATGTAAGTACGCAACTTGAGTAGCCAAAAATTATTATATATTATATAAATATTTATCTTTGCTCGTCCAAAATCACTTACGTCTCCAGACATTATTCGATAAAGGTCGATCGGTACCGAAATCCTTGGGATTCCATCTGCCAGCACCTGTCCATTTCCTCTTCTTTTGAGAGGCTCTTCCACCCCTCTTATCTACAAACGTTGGGGACCTCGTATTTTATGTAGGATGTGAAAAAGGTGAACGCGAACTTACTACAACGGAGACGTTTTCAGAGCTGCGAATAAGAATGGGTCCTCAAATTTCTTAGCGAGGTGATTTATTCTGCTTCCGCAATCGTTAGGTAACTTTATTAACTCATGTTTATAAGAGACGCTACACGGTAGTTAGTTAAATAAGCATAATTTCAGCCGTAAACCGTCCCCGTACTGATCTCAGGCCTCCCCATGGGTCTCCATGAGGGGCATTTTCCGTACTCCCTGCGCTTGGCTGGCGGGTAGGCGAGCGCAGTGCGGAATGTCGATACACGGAAAGACGCTGCTGCCCATCTTCCGGAGGTAACCCTTAGGCTCTTACTGCATCCATGGGCTTGAGAGGAGGGGTAACATTCTACTGCCGGCACCCCACGGTAAATAGGCATAATACGCATAGAACTATAATGGAGCAAAATATAAGTAAGTGGGCAGACATGATCAAAAAGGAACTATTGACTGCAATGCCTCTGAAGATAGATAAAGATACGTTGGATAGACCGCAAGATAGTACTAGGTGGAAATCCCTCGTGTGAGAGCCCTGATGAGTGAGAACAGGACACCATCATGATAGATAAGATAAACAGTTTATATGGAACTTCATTCACACACATACAGTACAAAGGCACTTATGCCAGCAAATAACATAGTAACTAAACAACTAAGAACGGTAACGAAACTAAACGCTTATCTGGCTAAGTAGTGCATGTGTGTGTTGCAGTATGCAAAAGGTCACAGCTCAGCGTATAATTTTGCTTATGAAGCAAACGCTGATTTTCAGCTGTTGCCATTAGAGTTAGCAAGAAGAACGAGATGGCACAACATAAATCACTAGCGTACTTCATGAAGTACCTACGCTATGTTGTGCCATGCGCGTTCTGTGGTAAAATCTGGTGGTATTATTGGAGGAATTTCAACTAAAAACCTAAAATGCGATGGTACATGTTTATTTATTTCAGCATTACTTGACTTTGATCAATAAGTGACCAATAATTGATACTTATTGTCTTTCTTCTCTATATATCTCTTTCACTTTCACCTAGAAAATAATTATATTAATCTTCCGAAATTCTGGAGTCTGCTGACTCATCGCATGATATACTGTCATGTTTATGGATAAGACCGCCGATTGTCACTTTATGTTTAGTGTTTCTCTTTTTTTGCTAATTTGTTTAGTATAAGGTGTGCAATAAAGCATTTTCTATCTATCTACTGTCATGTTTTTTTATGCGACTAAATGACGAGACAAGTCTAAGGCCCACCTGATGTTAAGCGGTAACCTCTACCTATAACAAGTGCAATACTGCGGTGATCAGGTTCACTAAGCAAGTGACCAACGCTGCATAGCTTTGCATTGCGCCCGTCATACCAGCGCCAGCGTGTGACTTCACGCGACATTTCGATAATATATTGCGGTTATTTTTGGATTACGTTTAAAAAGAAAAAATAGGTGTCCAATAGATTTTGTTAATCTACATGACGGACTAACATTAAAAATTTAGTAATATAGCCTGTTTATAGATGGATGGATAAATAACGTTTTATTTAAATCGCTAGAAAACATAGCTGTTCGAAAGCCCCGCCTAAAATATCACTTCTCACACACATAACTGTCTGTTATCTATATCGATCAAACAATGACTTATTGAGTAGGTCGTTGATATCGTACTCACGTAGTTTTTGCAGTGAGCCGCTACTCAGTTCTGTTAGCGGTGTTTTTTTGCAGCGACTAATGTGTAGATTAGACGCATTAGGATTTTAACAAAATAAATTAAAAGGAAAAAGAAACTTTTTAACAAACACGCTTTCATTTAATTGTACGTAAAAATAATAAAATAAACATTTTCTATTAAAGATTAATGTCAACTTAAAACATCTTTACACAATATATGTAATAAAAAAGCTTGTCGCGAGATTAACTCCTGTTGTTACACCTTGTGTACCTGTAACTTGATCTAATTGATTTAGTTTTTTTTTCAAACAATGTAAATACGAGTACCTGCTTAAATCTCGCGACAAGTTTTTTTATTACATATATTGTGTAGACCTTTTATTTAGGAGTGCATTAAGAATAACTAGTCCGCCATCTTGGATGCTCCGCCATGTTGGATTCAGAGTATCGTCATTTAATTTTCGAATTATTCTCAGCAAGCCCTTTAGTAACCAAACCAGTTAGCCTATGTTTTAGTCGTAGAGAGATCACGTTGTCGGCGACTAATAGACAGTACATTATGGAATAATAAAGTCAAAGTCAGTATGTGTTTATTAATTACGCAAAGCTACTTCGAAATGTCAATTTACGAAAAAAAATCAAAATATATTTAAATTTAATAAAGCTCATGCTTGAATTCGTTCGCTTCAGAATACTTTTTTTTCCAGTGGGAGAAAGAATCAAAAAAGAAACCTCACTCTTACAATTTTTGTCTTTATTATGCTTAATTTAATGCCCGCAAGGGTCTTGGATAGTTTTGATACCTATTGCAAGGCGACATAATTTCCTATCGCGGCAACATTCCCGGCCATGAGTCAATATCATTTAAGTAGTCATCTATGCAGTAATAAGTTTTTTTATTAAGAATTTGTTTTATAAAATCTTAAACACTGAACTGTTACAATACCAACCAGCTGCACGGTCCTAAAAGGACGTCCTACTTACGATCGCGTTTCTGAATTCAATTTTGTAGGTCAAGATTGTAAGTGCTTGAAGTGAAAAGGTTAATGCATCGAAAACCTGATTCCAGTTATCACAAGGACTAGTGTTAAATTTAGATAGGTTACTATGATTTAATTCTGCCAACCCGAACTGCTAATAACTTCAAAACCATTCAAGAGGGCTGTGCACGACGCTTTAGGCAGAATGTGTACGAAGCTATAGGCCACAAATGCATAGATTTATATGAGATTTATATGTCATGTTGACGTTAGGATGAAGGATAAAAAGAACGGAAATATCGCGGTACGCGATGTCTCACAAAGCAGAACAGAGGAGGAAAGATAGTGTAAAACGATATTGAAAAACAGAAATGTCGCGGTACGCGATGTTTATGATTAGCTGAACCTGAACGCAAATACAACTGTCAGGCGGCTGTAACTTGATGGTGGGGCGGCTTGGCTTGAGATAGTACATAAGAAGGGCGCTTGTCAGAGTTGAAAAAGTCTATCGAAAGCAGTCCAACGAATCAGTCGATAGAAATCATCCAAAGTTCCTCTACCTGCAAACATTACTATCAAGAACCGCCAAGAAAAACCCTGGCATTGTTATTTCACTCTCCACCTCCTACTTACCCCGGATAGGATCCACTCACACTCACCGAGCTATCGAAGAAAATATACAGTCCACTGCGCTACCACCCCACAAGGGCATTCTAGCGATTATGTATACTTTATATTATACTAAGGACATGAAAAATCTTAGTAAGTTTACGATTTAGGTGGGGTTCGAAACCACGTCCGTCAAATCGATCCTTGACGCTTCCTAAAACCGGATGTGATTTTCTTGAATCCATAATTCTAGATGCGGGTTCGATTCCCGCCGGATGACAGATGTTCGCTTCTCTGCAAATATTTGTCTCGGGTCTGTTTTCTATGTATGATGCATGGACATGTACATAAAGTTACGAAATAAATCATCCACATCAACGATGTCCAACCAGAACAACCCAGACAGGTTACTATCAAACCAGAAAACTGGCCGACAACCACTTAAATATTAAGCGATATCTGCCTTTATTCCCATTTGTTAAAGTTGAGAAATGGTCAGCGGCATTGAGATTTGAGAGTGAATGAAGATTCATTCACTCTTTCATTAAGCAAGCTCAAATAGGTACGGCGATTTAGGTCAAGCGGCTTTCAAGCCGAGTGCTGGTCAATGGATACACCTTTAGTGTTTAGGTTATAGACTTATTTTCTGGGTGAATAAAGTGTAAGATGCTCCAAAGCAATGCAAGGAAAATGCGAGCTGCAGTACCTAATGCCTAATATAAAAACTCGTGTGTTGGTGTCAGGAGTCACAACTTTCTGAACTCTCTTGGTATATTATTAATCACAGTAAATACTCGTTGTAAAGAAATTCTAATTCAACTTACGCCATTTGCAGGGAAAACTACTCGGTAAGGCGTATCTAATGATTTAAATCTTCGGGGCTATCATGATGACTACGTTGCGCCTAGCATCCTACCAAACCATTAACATTATATTTAGATAAAGAAAGATAAAAATACGTTCATTTTGTCATGACATTATATTTTGTTTATATTTTGTTTTATTTGCAATTTGGTTAAGTAGTCTGGTTATATAAGTAGTGGGTGATATTCCATAAAAATATCAAGGTCTTGGCAAATTTGTCATTGGCTTAAGATCTCAGGTTAGTAGTTATGACCTACAGGTAGGTAAATTATCAATAAAAAAACATTGAAGTTGCTATTTCAGAGTGTATGCCACTCACATTTGGAGCGAGGCGAAGGCCCTGTCGAAGACCTTCGACAGGGTCTGGCACAATAGCCTTATTGGTAAGCTTTCGGCATACGGACTTCCAGCACTCCTCTGCAACTGGCTTAACAACTTTCTGAGGGAAAGATCAAATGATGGATACTCGTCTGATCAAATGGCAGTCAATGCCGGGGTACCTCAGGGGTCCGTTCTATCTGCCACACATTAACGATCTGCTGGTTCCCGATATCATTGGGTATGCAGACGACAGCACAGTGATAGATAGGTACCTGACCAAAGCCACAAGCAGTCAAGTAGAGATACAGGCGTGTTATGAACTTACTTGGCTATTCAAGACTGCACTTTTCAAGGGAGTTGCTGTAGAACTTCTGGAAGCATCTTCTCAAGGTACCCTCATATTTACACATTGTCTATACACTATCACTATTTTATGCCCTACCTATAGATATGCAATACACCACAAGGCGCAAAGAGAAGAGATGGTGCAGCGCTTGAACTTGACTCTGAAGGCGGTCTCTGAGTGGGGAGAAGCCAATCGAGTTAATATCAATTGCCTCTAAAACACAAGCCTGTCTTTTCTCTACCAAAAAGAGTCCGTTTCTCCAGGTTTCGAGTTCCAAGATGTACCGGTACCTGTAAAAGATCAGCTGGAGCTCCTTGGTGCCACTTTAACAGCGACCTCAACTTTGGCACCTTCATCAAGTCCAAAGCTAAAACTGCAGCTAAAAATGAAGCTAGGGATCCTGAACAAGGTTAAGCGATGCTTCACACCGGGACAGCTTCTTTCCCTTTACCAAGCTCAAGTCCGGTCTGGTATGGAGTATTGCTGCCATGTTTGGGATGGCTCAGCCAAGTATCAGCTGGCTGCCCTAAACTCAATTGAACACAGAGCCTACTAGTCATTGGTGATACTATACTTCATAGGTATCTTGCAGAGACTAAAGTCTCGACCACCATCGCAGGTTGCTTGCCTCTCGATCTTTTACAGGATACATTTTGTAGTGTTCTCAGGAACTCCACAACCAAATACCACCATCTCCATTCCACTCCAAGGCAAGAAGGCAAACAGTGCAGTACCATCCTTATCTTGTGGACATTCCACCCACTCATACTGTTCTCCTCCACCTTCATCATCCGCACTGCTAAGGTCTGGAAATTGCTGCCAGCTTCTGTTTTCCCCGAAAACTACAACCTGGGTCTCTTGTCTTCTAGACCTTTGTGATCCATCATCAGCCACATCATGCTTACCATCAGGTAAAGCATTACATGGTCATACTATTAATAAATTATAAGAAACACAAAAGATGGACAGGTATTATTATACAAATTAGTTAGGCAGCTTGGTTGCAGGTAAACTACGAAAGAGGACATAACAATAACAGAGCGAAAAAAATACTTACCTACTAATAACACTAAGCTATACCGTAATTCAAAGCATGTCCAGATATGGTAAATAAAATAAGGTTAAAACTAAAGTAACAATACTAAAATCTAGATATACAATTACCATAGAAATACAATTGATTTACTTAGTGACTTATATTTTGGTGTCTTAGCTGGATTAAGTAAGAATAAAGACAACCATTACCTGCACAGAAATTGGTTAGAACATGGCACAAAATGCTGTAGGTGAGGTAATCAGTTTTGTTTACATTATCTTGTACAAAGTTCAGAACTAAAGCAACTGTGTAATTAGTCAACAGCTAGACATTTTCCAAGGTTTAAGACCCAAACAGCACCCAAATGAAGCAATCTTCATTCAGAATTTACTGATTAAACCAACCAAAAAGCTTTGCTAGGTCTTTTCTTACAGTAAAACACGGCATATATCAGTCAGATGGTCACTTACCTTTCATTTGTCTCGAACATGCGGCGAAGGAATGTAAAATTACCAAATTTGATTCATAAACAAAACACTAACACAAATCACCATCACACGAATACGATTCGGGCGTCCACTCAACCAGTCTACCTACTTCACATTTACTTACGTTACCTATCTCCCGGGGAAGAAAAACGGGAGGCTAGGCTTTTTCACTGTCTGTCACGCACGCACGCGCCCGGTTGCCCTCCCTTCTAAAAACAAAGCAACGCAGAGAAAGCAGTGTTTGCGAAGTCTGAATAACGAACTTACAGAACGCCAGCCAGTCCCTCAGTACCCTGATTTTAGTGTTTTTGGGTCTACCGCGTTCGGTAACTTCATTGAACGAGACGAAAGTAATTTTAGTTAGTGATTGACAAGTCAAATTGTCAAACTTTTGACGTCAACGATCAAAAACAACATAGGCCACCTATCGCGCAATGGCGAAACTAATTCGTACAGCGACATCTTTACGCAACAAGTCTTAAAAAAGTTTCGAGTGCGCCATCTAGCGGTGAGTAGTAAAACTAAGTAATCTACTGAGTTTGACCTACGATAAGGTATTCCCACAAAACAGGTTCTGTGAGTATTCCGTTGTAACTACATAGAATGAAAATATAGATGTCGTCTTATCTTCCAAAAGTAGATGAGAATTATGTTTTACCTTATACTTCATAGATGTCGCTAGCAGCCCGAATTTGACGTTACTAAATAAAGTAAAGAGTTTGGCTGGAAGTGAAAAAATATGTTTACCTACTAATACAATACCAGACCGCTTTGACTGCCCAGTATCAGTATCTTAGACTAAGTGCCCCCGCGCATTAGGCTGTCATGTCGCCCGCGACCAATTATTTCTTCCATGTGGCCGATGGCCGTTGGCTGCCTAGTGCGGCACTTAGATACTAAAATATGTTATGGAAGGATTATCTCGAATTATTTGGACGCAGCGGCCTAGCTGCCTAATACATTTAATTCACTTAAATACATTAGATGAATAAACGCAGAATACGCGGATGGTTAATAATTTTTCGTCCAATTACCTAACTGAGTTTTGAACGCCGTTTTGGCGAAAAGTACAGTCAATCCACAAACAACATGCTTTTACAAAACTTCACATTTGCAATGAAGTAGCAGTTTCAGTTTCAATTTCTTTATTTAATACTAGCCGCACTCCGCGGTTTCTCCCGCGTAGTTCCCGTTCCCGTGGGAAAAAGGGATAAAACTATGTTACTCAGGGATAATTTACCACTGTAATGGTGAAATAATTTTGAAAATATGTCCAGTAGTTTTTGAGTTTGTTCGTTACAAACGTACAAAATACAACATACAAATCTTTTCTTTTTATAATATTGATGTGAGATGGGAGTTAAATAAAAATATTTTTTTTCAGACAACATAACGAATCCATTTGTAGAAATGTGGGTTTACACTTTAAAACAAAAATAGCTTATAACGAGTCCATATATTATTAGAATGGTAAATTATTTTACACACGAGCTTTAACGGTGAAGGAAACATCGTGAGGAAACCCGCGGCTTAGTTAGCTTCAGACGTATTGACCTGTTCTTTCCTCTGAATAATAGCTGACTAAGCTGAGAGGGTGGTATAGGTGCTGGGCAAGCCTAATCCATCTAAAAATGTCCCAGGCACTGCAGCGTCCCGTACAGCATGATTACCAGTTGCTGACGCTGTATAAATCATCTATAATAGATGCAAAGGCCTTACTTTTTTTAAACTAATTTATTTATGTTATGCAAAGAATTAACTGGGGATGATACTTTTCCCACTGAGTTATCACTCCTTGTATTAAAAACATTTACACAGAGAAGAGACCAATTTTCTGCTACAGTCTTCTTTAGGTATATAGCTATCTTACCCAGACGGTTATATTTTGTTAAGTGAGGCAGCGCGGATCTTGAATTCTAGCTAGTGTATGATGTGACTAGATTCAGTATTTTAATACTTTTTCAGTATGAAAAAGTATTAAAATACTATTCAGAAGATTATTATTATGCTTACGGGCGTGTGCGGGCGTGCTAAGGACTACCTTAGAACTAAGTTACAGTGCGACCAGATTCAGTATTTTAATACTTTTTCCTACTGAAAAAGTATTAAAATACTGAATCTGGTCACACTGAGTGTATATTATACCTACCTATTACCTAAATACACAGAGTTAGGAAGACCTTTGTAAATTTCTATGTCTATGCCCACCTCCTGGCAAAAAGAGATATAGAGTGTCAGTGTGTTTCAAAAAAAGCTGCAAATGGTGGTCGCTGCTATTTTTTTGTTTAAGTTTTTTAATTATTTCAACTGATTACGAAGTCATAATCTATGTATAAATTGGTTAGGTATGTTTAGTTCTAATCTAACTACGTTTTACGATTAGAAAGTCATTATAAAGTCATAAAATCGTTGTACGCATTTTTATGCCTTTGGTTCTGCCACAGGCCACATCTCAGCGTCTTTCCGTGTATCAACATCCCGTACTGCGCTCGCCAACCCGCCTGCGAAGCGAGGTGAGTATGGCTACTCATGGAACTACCCCTCATGGAAATTCATGAGGAGCACTATGTTCACTAGTAAACGTTAAACAGCTAAAATGCTAATTCAATTTCTTCTATAACTAAGAACAGGTCCTAGATAATTGTCGAAGTTTTTTAGTAAGGAAGAAGATAGTACTACCACCATACCTATTTCTGCCGCCAAGCAGTAATGTCACAAATGTCTCCATTGCTGTGTTCCGGTTTGAAGGGCAAGGGGGCCGGTGAAATTACGGGCACATGAGACCTTACAACTCTGTCTCAGGGTGACGGGCGCAATGCAATGCAGCGTTGGTCACGTGCTTAGTGAACGTGATCACCGCGGCATTGCGATTGTTATAGGTAGAGGTTACCGCTTAACATCAGGTGGGCCTTCGGCTTGTCTCGTCATTTAGTAGTTTAAAAAAAAGATAGAAAAACATAATAAGAAGGTATGTATGAATTACTCGTGTGTCAATTTATTTATGAAACAAGTCAAACTTTATAAAGTGAAACAAAAAACCCAACTGGAAGGTCCAACACGCACTTGGCCGATTTAAAGGAAAAATACGACCATTGATTACAAATTTATTCGAATGATTAATTGATATTCCTGATTTTTGTACAATTTAAATTTCTATCTTATTTTCCAAATATGTTAATGTGGCAAAGCTGTCTGACTTCATTCAATCTTGGCGAGTGCACTATGTAAATAATACCCTACGGATTGCGATTTCTAAGTAATTTACAGTAAAACCCTATGCTGTGCCCAAGTGCCCAGTAATGGGATTAGCCCTTAATTAACTACAAGTTTAGTTACGTAAACACCTACTCTAATGTTTTTATTTCATTTCATTCTTGAAAAAGGGTGTGTATAATTTTCCTATTTATGGGTTCCGTACCTCGAAAGTCCAAATCTTTAAAACACTTCTGTCGCTAACTGTACAAATCACCCTAGTTTTAGGTACAATAAAACTGAGCGGACGAGTTGACGAACAAAAATAATATATTTTTTAAATGTACCATCTCGTCCGCTGCAGACAAGTTTATTGCGGACGGGTTGGCACACTACCCGTCCAGTCAAGACCAGTCGGCCGCCCCCGGTATCGCTGGATTGACGAGGTGGAAGCGGATCTGCGAGAATTCGATGCTGCTAACTGGCGTGAACTAGCGCAAAACAGAGAAGCCTGGAGAAGTCTTGTATCGGAGGCCAAGATCCACTTTGGGTCGCTGAGCCAGAAGAGTAAGTAAGTAAGTAAGTACCTCAACAGGAAAAAAAAGGAACCCTTATAGGCTCACTTTGTTGCACGTTTATCTGTCAGTCTGCCAAGACCCTTTATCTCGAGAAAGTGTAGAGGTATCGAGTTGAAAATTAAACCATATACAATCTACAGCCTGTGCAAAAATGCTGCAGTGAATGGGATTTTTTTAGATGGGTTAGGCCTGATGTGGATGGGGCCCACGTAGTCGGCTATAAGGCTCAGCGCAGACAGAACGGAGCACAGCGGAGAGGATTTTATTAACGCACTTGAAAATAAACTTTAAAATTATTACAATAAAGTGCATAAATGCTTGAACCTGACAAGAAATACTCGCGTGTCCTCGAAGATGCGCGGGAATCCCCGCGCGGCGTTTTGCACTTTATTTAAATAATATTAAAGTTTATTTTCAAGTGCGTCAATAAAATCCTCTCCGTTGCGCTCCGTTCTGTCTACGCTGAGCCTATGTCAGAGGAAATAACATATCACGCCTGAAGCTGACTAAGGCGCGGGTATCTTCACATCATCATCATCTCAAACCGTCGGACGTCCACTGCTGGACTTAATCCTCCTTCTTGAATCTCCAAGCACTGATACTGCGGGGTTGTTGCCATACTCCACGCTGGCAGGCGGGTCGCCGAGCGCAGTAGGGTAGGTATGTCGATACACGCTGCTGCCTATCTTCCGGAGGTATCCCTTGGCAGATTCTTACAGGATCCACGGGCTAAAGGGAAAGGGCAACATTCTACTGCCGGCACCCCACGTGTTTACTTGCAAGTTAACCAAGAATTTCAATCTCTCCCCTAGTTGTTGAATCAAGATAAGGACAGTCAAACCTTACATTTGCGTTAGTGGGGACAACCGGACAATAATAAAAACAAATGACTTGTCATACACGTAGCCAAAGAATTAAATCGTTAGGTACGCCCTTCCCGTAATGAGACCGCGCTGTTTTGTTTCCACACGAAATGAGATAGCTCGCTCATTTGGAATCAATGAACCTGTAAAGACAGTGTTAGTAGGACGTGAAAAAAGTAATATTACACTTGTCGTATTGAGCTGGGGTTTGGACTGTAAGGATGCTCCCGGGTCGTTTTATTTCACTTTTTGATAAAATCTCAGATAACGTAAATTTTGAGTAAATTCATTGTTTGATTAAAGGTGCGATATAACATTACATTACCATTATAATATTTATTGGGGTTTCAGCCCATGAAAACAAAAGGAAGGGGAAAAATCGGCAATTCGTATTTTTTTTTGAGTTTTTTTAAATATTTTAGTTATTTACAATTTTACTAGTTGGTGTTATGTGAAAATGGTGCTACGGTCCAAATTGGATTTATAATTTTTTTTTAATTTTTATAAAAAAAACCTCTGTGGTTGTAGGTATTTTTACTTGTACCTGTACAGAAACTCTTCGCGGTGTTCAATGACCCCGACAAGAATCAGTTAGCGTTTAGGTTGGCTTTATCGTATAATCAGCTGTTGAAGTTGAAACTTTCGAAGTCTTTTCTTGAATGAAAACCACAGAATCCTGAAAAGTCGTAGATCAAATGTTGTTCCTAGGGATGATCAGAATCACTCCTTTCAGCTTAGTACACATATTATAATACACCCTGTATAAAGACAATGTCAGTTTTTGGTGTCAGGGCATATCTAAGGATTGAAATCTTTGCACGTAGCATGCTTATCGGTACATCGACGTGTTTTGTTTTTATTAATAGGACCCTTTGTTGTGCGACAGTCGTAAAAATTATGAACCCACTATTTCTTTTAATTAAAACATTTTTGAGGTGCCGCCGTGGGGTGCCGGCAGGAGAATGATGCCGCTCCTTTCATGCCCGTGGATGCAGTAAGAGCCTGCTAAGGGACACCTCCGGAAGATTGGCAGCAGCGTCTTTCCCTGTATCAACATAAACGTTTTACGGCTGAAATGATAACCTACCAATTTCAGAACCGATTTAGAACCTAACTTACTAAAATATTATTGCTAACATTATGAGGGTCACAGATTTATACACTCATATTTCTCTAAAGCCAAGAGCAAAGAGCAGAAGGGGAAAAGTGCTCTTACTTTATTAAAGCGATGACTTGACGTTTATTATCAGTTATTAAAATAAATTCGTCGTGAAATAAAAGGGAAAAAATGAATTACGAGAAGTCGACCGCGAGAAATGTGCTCAGGGCTAGAGATTGGTAGAGCAGACTATGAAACGTGAAAGGCCAAATTAGTACCGGTTCTTATTTTTCTAATCTATGTATACATACAAAATTCTGAACTTATTTTTTGGACAAAAAGTAGCCAGTCTGTCTGGTCTATGCGTGTGCAGAGTTTCAGGCTAATACATATTTTTTTCGATACAAACGGCTTTGTTTATGTTTTAAAACTACTTTTTTCCTATCAAAACATCTATTAATAGCGCTCGTACTCCTTTAGAGGCAACAAGTGAAATCACGGACAGACCCACACAACAAGTAAACGTATTGGTATGAACTGCTCATGTCAACGAGTTCTATGGCTTGCTTTAATTCACTCTGATGATTAACGCTTAATTGCGTAATATATTTTCAGTTAGAGCCGGATGTTTGTTGCATTTTTATTACAATAATTTGCGTCAACGCCCTTGTTTTGTGAGCATTATACTTAAACAGAAACTGAGCAATGTAGAACTGCTTTATAACCGACCAAAAACCGGAGGAGGTTCTCAAGTCGACGCGTATATTTTTTTGATGTATGATCTGATCACGCATAGCTTTTTACAGAGTCGTAGATTTTGATAATATTTTTTATTGGAAAGGGTATAACCCCGAAATTGGTCCCATACACCTTTGGAAAAAATCCAACCCTAAAACTATGATAACAGGGGATGATTGATTGCTCACTCATTGATTTTAATATTTATAATTAAAGACATGGTGATACTCAGGTCCGGAAAGAGGCCTCTCTGGCTTTTATGTACCAGCAGTCTATCGGAATCGGCAACCTGTAAAAATAGTCGAAACGTTCAAAGTACCTCAGCACATCTTAACATCTAGTCCTAAGGATAATGCTGATGTAGAAAGACAACGACGATCTCTCTGTAGTGTAGGCAACATGATTGTCCGAAAATTTTGCAAGTCCTCACCGGACGTGGAAGTGATACTGTTTAGGTCTTTCTGCAAATTTTTTAACACATTGTCAGCTCTGGACTGACTATACTAAGAAGACGCACGGTAGGATACGCGTGGCCAATAATAACATCTTCAGGCAGCTAATGGGCCTAAAACGCTTCTGTGGTGTGAAAACGGGTAGACTCTTTTAACACTGTTCAACGAAGAGGATTGCGTCTTTCATGTCCAGAGTTGAGTCATGTGACAATTTGATCATCAAGAGTCTGGCAGAAAGACGTATTCACACAACAACATTTAGACGATGGGTGGACATTGCCACCTGAATTTCTTTTAATATTGTTTAATATTCTATATTATTACATATTATTATTATTCATTTATTTCATTTGATTATAAATATCCATTGGTAAAATATACACAAACATACTTAACTTAAAACTAAATCAATTGAACACAGGATGTTAAATTAATTATTATTATTGAATTATACGATTAGAATAGTAAAATTAGCAATATTACGATATAAATAAAATATTTAATAATTCTTTAATTTGTCAACAAAATAAACCAACTTCAACAAGATAAATTGTTTTGCTTTAAAATAATTAATGAAATTAAGACTTATATGGTTTTCTCATGGATCCCATGGTCAGAACTGGATCAAATTGAAATGGGACCACCTCGGAAGTGCATTCTTTCGAATAAATTAGAATTTTGAAAATGTTGAATATCAGGGGTCCCACAAGGTTCATTCTGGGCCCGCTTCTATATGCATCTTATTTGTGCGACGTAGGGAAATGTTTCAGGCACGCGCGATACCTCATGTATGCAGACGATACTAAAGTTTATATGAAAGTTAGGACTGAGTATAATGACTATAATTTTGAAAATCTTTCCTCTTTATAATATTGATATTGGTGAGAGATAAGTTATAGAAATGAAAAATGCAATCAAAATTTTGTCTCCGACGACGGGACTCGAAACCGTAACGTTCAGACGAACACCTATAACGCAGGCTGCCTTTACCGTTCGGCAACGGAGCAATTAACCGTCGGGTCGAAAATCTTGACTGCCTTTATCGGTTTCGAACCGACATAAGTTATTCTTCCCAACTCTCAATCTCCTATTTAGATCACTATGCTCGACTTAACGATTCGTTTTATTGTCAAGTACAGTTTGATGTTAATACTCTCAGAAGTTCACAGACAGCCTTAACACGCTGATGCTTCCAGGGGTGTGTCGTCACTTTCTCTTAAATTATAATTAATTAAATAATGGTGAATTTACATGCCGTGGGGTGCCGGCAGTAGAATTTTGCTCCTCCTGTCTTACTCGTGGATGACGTAAAAATCTGCCAAGAGATACCTCCGGAGGGGTTGTTGCCATACTCACCACGCTTTGCAGGCGGGTTGGCAAGCGCAGCACTGGGTGTTGGTAAACGGAAAGACACTGCTACCCATCTTTCGGAGGTATCCCTTGGCATATTCTTACTGCATCCACGGGCATGAGAGGAGGGCAACATCCTACTGCCGGCACTCCACGGCGTATTTACAAAGTAGAAGGTATGTGGCTAATTTTGTTATTTCGTGACAAACTTGCGTTCGCGGGGCTCACACCTTGTTAAATCACACCATAAAACATACAATGTCGTTCATTGCTTAAACATTCGTGGCCTTTAAATTAAATTATTGGTTAGAATTTCTACTTTTATATTATTTTAGTGGGCTATGCCGTGGGCCAGCAGTAATGTTGCCCCTCCTCTTGCCCGTGGATGCAGTAGGAATCTGCCAAGGGCCATACCTCCGAAAGGTCGGCAGCGGTGTCTTTTCGTGTACCAACACCCAGTGCTGCGCTTGCCAACCCGCCTGCAAAGTGTGGTGAGTATGGCAACAACCCCTCATGATCAGTACTAGATTCTTGATATTGTATTTCCGGCGTAAAAAGTACCCAATTTTGTCTGTTACCCCCTGTATGAAAGGTAGAAACACGGTAGACCGTTCTACGTTTGTAGCTCGCCTGCGCTCATCCGCATACATCATTCGCGAACATTTTTGCCAACAGTACCCATTTCTCTCCAATACTGTCTTTACATGTACCTGTACCTGCGTGCTGACTCCCATCATCATTCCTCACACCTTATCTCCGTGCCCAGAACGTTGTTAAAGCGGGCCCTTAGTTTATGTGATCAGCAACACGTACAAGGTGAACTGGACCATGTAAAGACAGTATTGGAGAGAAATGGGTACTGCTGGCAAAAATGCTCTCGGATGATGTATGCGGATGAGCGCAGGCAAGCTCCAAACGTAGAACGGTCTCCCGTGTTTCTACCTTTCATACAGGGGGTAACAGACAAAATTGGGTACTTTTTACGCCGGAAATATCAAGCCTGTATTTCGGCCATCGAGCCAGGTAAGATAGCTCCTGAGGTCACCGAAAAACCGGGATCCCCTGAGTGTTCCTAGGGTGTACAGTATACCGTGTGACTGTGGCAAAAGTTATATTGTGGAAACTCGACGAAACATTGCCACCAGACTGACTGAACACATTCGTAGTGTGAAAAAGCTGGAAACTGAGAAATCAGCAGTCGCAGGACATGCCCTTTCTCAGTACTCGGTTCACTACATACGATTTGACAAGGATTCGGTTCTAGCCAGACAGAAGTTCTTCATCCCCCGAAAAATTCGTGAAGCGATTGAAATAAGCCGGCATCCGTTTGGAATACATTTTTATGCGTAAATACATTCTTAATGTCCATAGAGCCAGACCAAATTGTGTAACCAGACTCTTATCAAGTATTCTCTACACTACGGTAATTGATATTGCGCAGTTACATTGTGTCTACCATGATGTCTTTTTTTAAACTTTCGCGATCACAACACATTATTAACATACATATGTATAACCGGGTATTTAGGGTCCCGGGAAGATTTCCCGGGAAGACCGGGAAGTCTTCCCGGGACCATGCTTGGTGCAATCCAAGCGAAACGTCGGGAAATAATAAAGGTAATTTACGCGATAAATACTCGGTTATATGTATGTTAATAATATATTAAAGTTGCCACAAATAGTGATTTGGCCGAATACCGAATACCGAACGCAACGTTCGGCAACGCTATCGGTCGAAGCTCCGAATATTCGGTAAAAAATACATACTTTTCGAGCGCGTAAACAAGACAAGTCGCAACTTGTCTTCATGGTTGCGATGCAAACGGGAGCGCAGGCAAGACTGTTTGTTTCACTTGAGAGTAAATCACGTCACGGCACGCTTTGTCAGATCATTATTGTTGTGTTTTATTCATAATACATAAAAAATTACTATTTTGCTGAAAAGTTCGTTCGTTAGGTATTTTTCAATTGTGTGTTCGTCAAAAGATTTTTATAATGACACCGGTTAAAAAAAAAGCCGAAAAGCTTGTTTTTATACATTACAACTTACCACTGATAAATTTTACTCACTAAAGTGTAATAATGTGGTAATGAATACATATAATCTTGAGTAATATGACGTGTCTTTTTTTCATGATTTGGTATTCGGTATTCGGTGATAAATTTTACTCACTAAAGTGTTATAATTTGGTAATGAATATGTACATATCATCATCATTCATCATCATTTCAGCCGTAGGACGTCCACTGCTGGACAAAGGCCTCCCTCATTGATCTCCAAGTACTGCGGTTGGAAGCCGTCTGCATCCACCGCCGACCAGCAGTTCTCACCAAGTCGTCTGCCCATCTTGTAGGTGGACGTCCTACGCTGCGCTTGCCGATCCGTGGCCTCCATTCGAGAACTTTGCTGCCCCATCGGCCATCTGTTCTGCGCGCTATATGGCCTGCCCATTGCCACTTCAACGTGCTAATCCGTTTGGCTATGTCGGTGACCCGAGTTCTTCTACGTATCTCCTCATTTCTGATTCGATCCCGTAGTGAAACCCCAAGCATAGCCCTCTCCATAGCTCGTTGAGCGACTCTGAGCTTGTTCATAAGGCCAATAGTGAAGGACCACGTCTCGGTTCCATATGTCATCACTGGTAACACACACTGGTTGTAGACTTTCGTCTTAAGGCACTGAGTACATATAATCTTGAGTAATATGACGTGTCTTTTTTTCATGATTTGGTATTCGGTATTCGGCTGAATAGTACGCATGATTCGGCCGAATGCCTAATACTAAAAAAGTGGCCGAATAGTAGCCGAATATTCGTGGCATTTCTAGTATAGATTGTGAAAACTCATGGTAGACCTGCAGTTAGTGATTTGATATTGCGATAAAAGGCTTGGGTTAACCGCAGTTCAGATGAAGATTAACCTGGGTTACGGCCTAACAGTTTTTTTGTGTAGGTGTAAATCTAAGGGTGCATTTACGAGCTCCTTGGCGCTTGGCTCATGGTAAAAGAGAAAGCGGGTAGGTGTGATTGCGAATAAAATATTGTTATGTATGCAAACAAACCGTGGGGTACTGGCAGTAGAATGTTGTCTTCTATCTTTCCCTCACGCAGCGTAGGACGTCCACCAACAAGATGGGTTGACGACCTGGTGAAGACCTGCGGTCTTCACCTATGTGACTTAGCATCATCAGGAGACTGCAATCGTAATGAGCGTCGCTCAGCCATGAGGTTAAAAGTGTCATCAGAGAGTTTCTGAGGTTTATTTGTACGGGGCGTCTTAAATAACTGAGACCCCACCGTATGGACAGTTTCTACGAACCTGTTAGCCAGTGGTCGTCATAGGGGTTGGTAGCCGTCCGTCTCCCAGGGATTCTTAGCACCCCTAGCCCTGCTATTACCGTGGCTGCTACCGTAGCCAGGACTAACGGGGCTGCCGGGGACTCGGGGCCTGGGCCTTGGTTGCATAATCATGAGGGGTGGTTGCCATACTCGCCACGCTTGGCAGGCGGGTTGGCGAGCGCGGTATAGGATGTTTATGACGCGGAAGATGCTGCTGCCCATCCTCCGCAGGCATCATTTAGCAGATTCTTACTGCATTCACGGGCAAGAGAGGAGGGGTAACATTCTACTGCCGATACCCCACGGCATCCCCATAAGGAGTAGATAAAATACTCGGGTTTCTCAGACCACTGGTGGTCTGTGGACCATAGGTTAAGAACCACTGATCTAGTCTAAGTGGAAACTTGTGTTTTGATGCGGCTCTCCTTCCAGAATAGTGATAAAAAAACATAATTTCAGCTGTAAAACATCCACTACTGAACACAACCTCCCTTATGGATCCGCAGGAGGAGTAGTTGCCATACTCACCACGCTTGGCAGGCGGGTTGATGAGAGGAGGGGTAACATTCTACTTCCGCCGGCACCCCATGGCTATAGAAAAACATACAAGTTTCATTTTGCTATTACTTTTTTCCTCGGACCTACCGTACTTATTAGAGGAAGGCCTTTTCCTTTACAGCCATTCTAACATTTTTAAAGGGTCGTGAAATTTTTATTGTCTACACGACGACAGTCAAGATTTTTAAAAGCACGTCTAGTCGAAAATTGATTTTTAGAGGTTGCGGAAGTTAGAAAATTTACAGCTTTCCGTGGGGTGCTGGCAGTAGATGATGATGATGATGTCTTCCAGGCCGATTTTGGCCACGGCGACTTACCTTTTTTTTACGTTTTATACGGATGAGCTTCGTTCATGTGCTCTGATGTGGGTAATATACCCTATTTTGGCTTTGAAAGTGCGTCTGCAGTAATTGCACCTCAGGGTATTTTTGATTTTTTGTTTGGATAGAAACCTAGATATAGTGCACAAGATACCTATTAGATCAAAAGTTTCATAGAAAGATCTATTACGATGCCACACCCACGTACGAGCGGTGTATGAAAAGTAAGTTAGATTGGCCCCTCTTAAGTCTATTTGTAACCGTATAACCTAGTGTCCGTTACCCCATCAGGAAAGTAGCTCGTAGAGTGATATGAGTGGAACATAAAATTAGTGCTTGAAATGCTATAAGTGTGCACCGCATAGAATATAAGTGCGTCATGTGGTTTTCGAAAATAACGGAAAAGACGATTTCTGCTAGGGTAATGTTGTTCCAACAGGGAAATTCTATATTAATAATAATAATAATAAAAATCGTTTATTTGACATAAGTAAGTATTTTTACATGAGGTGATTGAGTCCATAGTTCCCGAACTAGCCTAGGCTGTGTTTCAGGATCCTGTGGCTTCTCTTTCTTATCTTATAATTACAATTTCGGTTGTCTAATTAATATTAATATTTTAAATCATTTACAAAATAAAATCAACTAAAATCAACTACCCAAAATAAATAAATTAATTACAAACACTAGAAAAAATAGTACACAAAAAATAATAAATAGATTTCAAAAACAAAAAGAAAAATCATCATTCATCATTTCAGCTGTAATACGTCCACTATTGAACACAGGCCTCTCTCATAGATCTCCATGAGGGGTAGTTGCCATACTCACCACGCTTGGCAGGCGGGTTGGCGAGCGCAGTATGGGATGTTGATACACGTAAAGACGCTGCTGCCCATCTTCCGGAGGTATCCCTTAGCAGGCTCTTACTGCATCCACGGGCATGAGAGGAAAAGAAAAATAATTTAATATAATTTAAATTGTTGGTTATTTTAGTAAGGTTAAAAATTAGAAAGCAACTTCTCTGTGCCTTCGTAGTCCAAGTTATGGATCCATGTATAATTTTTTTTTAAAATTCAAAGTTGCTTAAATTCCTAACACTAGTTTTGCGATCTTTCATTAGTCTATTGTAGAGACAGGAAGCGATAGCATTAAAATGTTTCTGGGAAAATCGGGTTTTGGTTCTAGGAACAGGGCATCGGTCGATTTTTTTTTGATGACTCTGGTAATAGATTTACAAATATTTTATGAAATCGCTTGAGGCTTTCATAGATGAACAGCTTACGTACACTCAACACATCAGCTTCCATATAAACATCTGTAGTTGGGTGTCGATAGGGCAAGTAGAGGAGTACCTTAAGAACCGCACGTTGAGCACGTTTAGCTACAATAAGGTGACTTTTTGCAGCAGAGCCCCAAGCGCAAATGCAATATCTACAGATACACTCACAAATAGCCCTATATGTCTGTATAATCAATTTTTTGTCAGCTACAGTTCTCAATACTTTAAACACATACATAAGTTTCCTAATCCAAGACGCTAAAGATGCTATGTGCAAGCTCCAACTCAACCGATCATCTATGAGCACGCCAAGGTATTTTATGCAGCTAGTCTGGGATAGAGTTGGACATTGGCAGTCAAGCTCACGGACATTACGGTTACAGGGGAATGTATGTATTTTCCATTTGTTTAGATTATCATTTGAGCATCCATAATCTTTTATACTGAAATACATATACTTAGTCTTGTTGGTATTTAGTGATAACAAACTATCTTCTAGCCAATGAGTAACAGTAGCCAGGCAATTTTCAGCAAGAAGGGCTACTTCAGGCCATGTTTTATCGTGAAGGAGTAGTACAGTGTCATCTGCAAACATAAGTTAGTCAAGCCCAGGCAAGGTAGTACAGCAGAGCTCATTGATATATATGAGGAAAAGAGTTGGTCCTAGTGTACTACCTTGAGGTACACCGTAAGTGCACACTGTACTCTCACTTATATGACCTTCAACCCTTACTCGCTGTGATCTCCCAGGCTAATGGCCGGAGAGAGATATATTGTGCATGGGCAGAAAGCTTAGGCTCGTTTAAGCATATTGTGTGAGGAAAATATATTTTAAACTAATAAATTTAATGTAATTTCAGATGCTCATTTAGTTAAATAGTAACATCATTACAGCCCTCCCTCATACATTTCCAAGATCATGAGGGGATTGTTGCCATACTCGCCACGCCTGGCAGGCGGGTTGGCGAGCACAGTATGGGTTGTTGATACACGGAAAGACACTGCTACCCATCTTCCGGAGCAGAGCAGACCCTTAGCAGATTCTTACTGCATGCACGGGCAAGAGAGGAGAGGCAACACTCTGATGCCGGCGCCTCACGGCAATCTTTGAGTAACTGCTGAAAAAAAGAAAACAAACACTAACATTTTGAATGCTTCGTCTTAAATTAGGGCCAAGTCTCTAAGCCTTGGGGCACTCCAGCAGATACCAATATAATTCGAATTCCTTATCCAAACAAAGCTTTGACCTTGATGATGATGATGCCTACCATACTTCAGGCTCTCTCGATTCCTCGTGGGTCATCAGGACCAGGTAATGTTAAGATCATCATTTCAGCCGTAAATTTTTCACTGATGAACAGAGGTCTCCCTCACGGATCTCCATGAGGGGTAGTTGCCATACTCATCACGCTTGGTAGGCGGGTTGGTGAGTGCAGTATGGGATATTAATACACGGAAAGACGCTGCTGCCCATATTCCAGAGGTATCCCTTAGCATGCTCTTACTGCATCCATAGGCCTGAGAGGAGGGGTAACATTCTACTGCCGGCAGCCCACGGCAAAGTTGTAAAGTAATGGGACTAAATAAGAAATATTCTTTTCGATCTCCAAAATAAAACCAAAATCGGTTCATAAACGGCGGAGTTCTGAGGTAACAGAGATAAAAAAATGCTGACGACTTGAGAACTCCTTTTTTGAAGTCGTTTTAAACAGTTGGTCCGTTTATGGTCCATGGAAAGGTAGGTACTTTATGAGCAACAACAAGCGCAATGAAAAAATACTTAGAGTACATAATTTTAATATATTTTTATAACATTCGATATGGAAATTTATGATTATTGAAATCGTAAACTATTTCTGTTGAACAATCCGATATTGTGCGAAAATGAATTTTGCAATAATCGATGCTGCCATACTTTTGTGTTTATATCTATTCAATCAAGGTAATACATTTTTTTCATATATTATAATAAAAATTTGATGGTAACTTAATGACGGCGTCATTATCTACACATCGTGAGAACGGCACGATATGGTCACGAGAAAAATCCGTTAACTCCATCACACATTCACAGTAAGAGCTCTTACACACGAGCGGCATGTTGCCAACGGCATAGGTAAGTAGGTAGCAGTCGAACTATAGCGACGCATTGACTGCTGCCGCCGACGCGTCGACAGCTGCCGTCGACACGTCAACAGATGCAGCCGACGCGTGTCGACGGCTGCAGTTACCTATGCCGTTGGTAACATGCCGCTCGTGTGTAAGAGCTCTAAGGTCACAACTCATTAGAGCCACCCCGGCACTCGACCAGGACCGCCTTGACGATCGAGTGGACGTCGCGAGGTCCACGAATTTCCAAGTAATCTGTCAGCAATTGGCACCTGGTCTACATGTGTGTTCCGTTATTCTTTCATCGATAAATCTAATTTTGAAAGCAAAACGATACGTCCGAGACGTTAGAAAGAAAGGCTGGGAATGAGGTGGGTGCGGGAAGCATCAGTCATCGTCCGCGGGCTAACTTACAGAGTTGATGTAGTGCGCGCATATTTTTACGTTATATATTATTTAATCTTAATAGGGCAAATATCCCATGTCACTAATTTGAGAACAGGTATAACCTTAGAAATACTTATAAAGAATACTAACCGCACGAGGCAAGGTGGTGCAGGTTGGGTGGCTCTAAAGAGCTGTGACCTTTAAGCGGGCTGTCCACAGCAATATTCATCAATGACATGGACATCAAAAATTACCTTACTTAACACAACTTGCTTACTTTTTTCATGTTAACATTATATCGTAATATTGTATTGAGAGAAATTGTTATTAAGTTAAAGAAAACTTGATGAGTGGCATAGTAGCAATGTGGTCCCGGCTCAGCATTATGCCCACTGTGTTAGCAGCAGTCGCTGTTATTTTGCCGAAGGGACCGCTTCATCGAGTCGCCCTTGACCTTTACCTTCCATTATGTGATTTAATCTGCACGTTTTCAATAAGTATGATAAGATAAGTAACCTTCCTCATTGACATAAGTAACCTATCACGCTTCTGTCTTTAGATTTTCTATGGTTCTGTTTATTTACTCTAGCGAGAAGCTATTAATACAAGGTGTATTAAAATATAATTATGTACTATGCCGAAAGGGGGTAATTCTGACCACCCCAAGGAACAACTTTAGTTTTACGACTTTTTAGGATTCCCTCATGGATCTCCATGAGGGGTAGTTGCCATTCTCACCACGCTTGGCAGGCGGGTTGGCGAGCGCAGTATGGGATGTTGATACACGGATAGACGCTGCTGCCCATCTTCCGGAGGTATCCCTTAGCAGGCTCTTACTGCATCCATGGGCATGAGAGGAGGGGTAACATTCTACTGCCGGCACCCCACGGCACACGAATGAAATAATATTACTGATTTTGACCGATTGTTTGTTCGTTTGTTTCAGTGAATGCAAATAAACCCTTACCAGTTTCGTAAGTTAAATAGATTTATCTGAATTGTAAAGAATTCAAATTTGAATCATTTATCTAGTAGGTATATAGAGGTATAACCTTTACAACATACATATTACATATTTACCGCAATTATCAAGACATTACCTCCCGTTATAAACTGTGTTACGGCCATGTAAGGACTATCAAACTACGTTTACATATAAAAATACATCACATGGTTGTAGATACATATACATAAAACTAATTTTACAAAATAGATAATTAATATAGAATACAATAACTTCTAAATATACTATGTAAGGTCATCAGATTAAACACGTCGCCGATGTGATGACGTGTGCGCGGTGTCTAGCGTCAGGCGTCCAATAAACTTTTGGAACACTATACCTTTCGGCCAAAAACCAGCGTCCCTGAAAGTAGCAAGGCGTTGGGTAGGTACTCTCACCATGAAGGAATTGAAATTCACCTCACGGTGAGATTCCAACTTCACTACTCTCAAACTAAAGCCAGCCCTTTTCTTCATATACTCGGCCACGCCCTCGGCTGTCATGGCGTAGTGGACGCGCGAAACGCGGTGCTTCGGCTTGATAACCTTTGTAAGTTGTCGCCTAGGCTTTTCTTGACTGGCGACGACGGTTGTGAAGTCACGTGTCGGGATTAAGGTGACACGTGATATATCCGGGGATGAATTGTGAGCGGTGGCGATGAGGGGCGCGGGGGCGGGTGCACACCGGGGTCGGTGATTCCGACGTCGACAAAAAACTTATTGCTGACCGCCTCGCCGAACGTTGGCGTTGGACGCCTCAGGTGACCATGAATCCCGCAGCGGAGTTTCGCAACGTCGCAACTTCGGTACGCAGGTCGGTGATGATATTCTCGACAGCTTCCAACTTCACCTCCATGGCAGCCAAGCGATCATGGAGGATCACAAGGAGTTCACTTGCCACAAATTCTTTCTCGGAACTCATGGCAAAACACGTGCAACGGACAATGCCGCGCGGCTTGCGAATGTGTTGGTAATACGAATCGATGCAATGAGACTTTCGATCGCTAGTTCGGGCTGCACTGCACTGAAATGAAACTGAAGAAGAAAACTCATGATTCAGTCTGGATGGAATAATTCTTAAAAAATGTATTCTCATCCGGCGGGGTGGATGCTGGATATGATAGTTCAAATAGATTTTCATGGAAATACGCAAATGGGAGTTTCAAAATCAAGAGGCCAGGTGATATGGAATCAATTTTGTGCAAATTCGGCATGTACATACCCCGTATTGTGTTTCTGCTGCCACGATGCTAGCTCCAGTTGGCGGGTCGCAGTCTCCAGATGTTCAGGATGGATTCCACTCACGCACATGTAACTTAGGAGGCCTCCTTTCACTGTTGTGGTCGCGCGCGGTAATTAATTAGTAAAAATTGGGGCCGAGAGATATGTCCTCTCAGGCTGCGGTGTATGTAGGAACTGCATAAAATGGCGGCGCGCAAGAAACTGCATGCGTCTGCGTTTTCTTGCTTGTTTCGTAGAGATGGGACACTTCCATGCCAGCGTAGTGTGGGGACACATATAATAATATAATAAATAAATTTCAGATTTTTTCCATTACTTGTGCCACATAAGCTCCCAGCATTACAAATTTCAGAGTCGTGAGACTTCTGGAGGTGCCCTAGAACTTTTCTATTTTTGTCATTTTCATACAAAAAATTTACTTCTAAATTCCCTAGCTTGATTCATGAAGGGCATATTTGCCCGCAATACCTGATGTTTGCTATAAATTTCAAGTCGATACTTTCAGCCGTTCTTTCTTTCGGAGTATAAGGGTTTTGCAGACAAACTGACAGACACACGAGTGATCCTATAAGGGTTCTTTTTTTTCCTCATAAGGTTCGAAACTCTAAAACACGTGTAAAACGATAAACGTCAAATTTTATTAACCGAATTCAAAAAGGAATCTTTTTACTTCAGATATCCGTCGTTTTTAAGATGGGAATTTGGAAAATTATGTTTGCTTTCGAAAATATACCTACACTTCCACAGATTTAAAATGAAATTCTGATGATGAATGGGGAATTGCAAGGGACTCCTGTGGGCAAACATATTCCGTTTTTTGTATATTCGCCAATACGTTAATCATTTGCATTCAGAAAGTACGATTTGGTAAAGTGGAACCTATAAAGACTAATTGGACGGGATATCGAAAGTTGCCTACGTAATCATCAATATCGCGGTTATTGAAGTCGTTTTTTTATTAGTTAAAGTATTAGGTATTACACCAAAAAAAAAATACCAAAAAATTTGGGACCGCTCACTGGACTGCAAGCATACAAAACAGATCCTCCCAGAGAGAAACAGAAAGATACCGATGCTTTGCTTAAGATGACAAGACAAGACCTACGGAGCATCATCACGTGACACTGTGATCTCAATCACCATCTTTTCAAGACACACACAGGGGACTATGTCGCGGTTGTCTTGAAGAGAAAGAAACCGTGGAACATGTGCTGCTGCATTATGGTGCCACAAGGAAAGCTAGATTAGAAACGGGACTGCCGGAGCTCACGGAGTCATGCCCTTCTTTTTCCACAACATCTCCATACCCTTCGGGGATGCTCATGGAATGCTGCCGGCGGCTCCGAGTCCTTCTCCGGTATTTCAAGGATTTGGGCTGGTTAGGTAAGGGTCGGGGCAATATCTCGGGGGACAATACACAATATACCCCAATTCGGGACGTCAGTGCAGATCTGGTAACCAAAGAATTAGAATTAGTATTTGTATTAGGTATTATTATTTTGTATTTCTTGTTTTATACTTTAACCTTATATTATAATTCTTCTGTACGTGTGTTTGTCACCTTACTCCTCCTAAGCGGCTGGATCGATTTGGATGAGTATATTTCAGTGGGTTCCTGGATGATTTGAAAACACAATTGCACCCGGTACATGATGCTGCTGTCGGTCTGTCACCAAATCAGCAGGCAGGACGATGTCTGCCTAAAAAAATGAAATAAAAACTAGCGAACCCGCTAGTATGTATTTCATTTTTTTAGTTTTTTTATGAATCAAAATCTCAATCCCGTACAAATAGAAACATTACTTTCAGATTCAGATGGTTCCGACTATTTATAAGATAAAAAAATTTGCTTATTTTGATTTACGTTCACGTATTCAATAGTGAGAGTGGTCAAGAATCCTCAACTAATATAACTGAAAAGTAATTTTTAGGTAAAGTATCGATACGATATGTAAAAAGTCAATCATTTTTAACGAATTCAGGAATGCTGACCCGAAATACAGAAGAAACAACACTTTGGAATATGATGAAACAGAAGTGAAATCGGGTTTTGGGCCGTAAGTACCTACAGAATATTTCACATCCTTATGGGCATACAAAATAAATAAAATTACAAAAATTAACTATGGAAAGGGCAATGCTCGGTGTTTTTCTACGGGATCGAATCAGAAATGAGGAGATACGTAGGAAAACTCGGGTCACCGACATAGCCAAAAGGATTAGCACGTTGAAGTGGCAACAGGCAGGCCATGTAACTCGAAGAACAGATGGTCGATGGGGTCAAAGAGTTCTCGAGTGGAGACCACGCAGACGACCTGATAAGGTACACACTGTACTTCGCATTTGAGGTCACTTTTTAGCAAGACTTCCAGTTGTCTCGTCTTATTTCTTAGTGATTGTATATTCTGATGGCATACACAAATATGTTTCAAACTTGAAACAGCAGCGCTAGTATTCCCTTGCATAGTCGTTGTCGCGGCGCACTGTCCACGAGCACGAATGAGTCATCACTGTGCCTGTTCGCCGGCGCAGGCGAGTCCCCCCCGCTCCTCCCAGCGGGAAACCATGGGACAAAACGAACCCGGGGTGGCCATGCCGTTGGTGTTGTCACTTGCGTAGGTATAGACATTTTCGAGCATGCCTATCAAGAAGGACACATGTCTTTCCGTCCTTATTTGTCGTTTTTCGACTGTGTATCCCGATTTGACTATGCTATTAAGAAAACTTAGTACGCTCTCGGTCGTTGTGTCCGGTTTAAAGGACTATGCTTTTATATACTACATACATAGTCTTCTCAACTGCTTGCAATTCTTTTATTTCTTTACCTTTTCCAATGGTAATATGACGTGTTTTCTGGCGACGACGTGCTCGACCGACGTCGCACTACCGATCTTGGTAATTTTTCGTCCTATTTGGTGTATATTGTGCAGGCGACGATGACACCCTGTTGACTATTTCACCCTCGCCTCCCGCACCGCTGATTGGCTGAACTGGCCTGCGCGACGTGTTCGTGCGCAAATCAGCGTCGGAGACGATCATCGGCTCGAATCGGCCCGTATCGGATGTTGTCGGTGTTGCAGATAGTAATGCCAGCTGCATTTGTCCTTTAGTCTCGGTTTTCTTACCCAGTTAATAGCCTTCGTAGCATTCACAGCTGCATTGATTCTCACTTGCCAAACGGGACGTTGTTGTATCGCCGTCGGCAATACTGGTGCAGTTAGAGTATCGACGGCCGGTGAATTGGCTGGAATCGTTTCGAGATTACCCTCAACAGCTTTTTTGAGTGTCCATCGTCTGTTCTTGCTGCTTGCTTGCTTTTTCTGTGCGGGTAGTTGAATTGTCAACATCTATTGTAAAAGCTCCTACTTTTAAATTAACTTTAAAATAAAACTACATATATATTTGAAGTTATTTATGCATCAAACAGTTTAATACTTAAACTTACCTGCCTGGTTGTGTTATTTCCTACACTCACACACTTAACAAAACAAAGATCTGCAAGCTCACTGAGTATAACCTAGAAGATGGAGGACATCAACAACATCAAGATCTCTATGGCACAAATGGTTGAAAAGTTCTCCAAAGATATGGCCCACTTCCAAGGTGAGCTGAATAAACAGGCTGGGGTGGAGTCTGCATCACCTTCACTTCCTAGCTTGACAACACAATTTCTTGCATTCAAAACTTTCACATTGCAAGCACTTCAAACCTTGCAATGCCAAGTAGAATCCATCAGTAAAGTTACTGATCAAATTGAGATGGACAGCCGCCGCAACATACTTCTACTTCATGGTGTGTCGGAGGAAAAGTCAGAGGACACAGCTGCAGTCATCACTAAAGTCATGCGGGAGAAGTTGAAGATATCCGAGTTTTCTAGTAGCGATATTAGCCGTTGTCACAGAATGGGCCGTTTGTCTGCTCCTGATAGGCCCCGGCCTATTCTTTTTAAATTACACAACTCTCAACTAAGAAGCAAGGTTTGGTTGGCAAAATCCAGCCTCAAAGGCACGGGTGTCACACTCTCTGAGTTTTTAACCAAAGCTCGGCATGACGCATTTATGGCAGCTCGGGAGAAATACGGCGTAAAGAAGTGCTGGACATGGGAAGGCTCTGTGTATGTGCTGGGTCCTGACGGCAAGCGATACCGCGTAAATTCTTGCAAGGAGGTCTACGATGTCCCTTTTGCAAAGCCTGCTGGCAGTTCGAAGCAAGACGCGGATCCCATGCCGGCTGCCAAGCCTCAGCCAGCGCCGAAAACTAGGCGCGCCGCCGCTGTTACGACCAGGAAATAGCTCATATTATGTTTTCTAGGTTGCCTTCTATAATTATGGTTAGTCACTTATTGCTCTTGTAGATTAATTTGTATTGTATCTAGCCCTACCCTTTGGTTCGAATTTTAATTGGATTTGTTTTGTTTTCTTTCACTGCAGTGAATGACACTGACAGCTGACAGTGACAAGATAGGTAACCATAAAGTCAACAATGTTGACAGTTGACATTGACAATTTACTGTATATAAAATTAGTGTTGCTATGGTAAAAAGTACTTTGTATTGTAGGGTTTAGTTTTTGTTAAGTTTGATTTAATGATAATTTGGTACACAACCGGCAGGTGGAACTTAATATTTTTATAAGTACACCAACTTGTTTATTTATATTTTTTTTTTTTATACTGGACTATATTATTATATTATTATTGTAGATATATCTATTGTATATTTATATATTTTATCGTGGATACATACATTATATAAGTAATTATTATTAGTAGATAATGCATAACATATACGCTTCTGGCAGTGAAGATGAAAATGAAGATCTGTTTATCTCGTGCTCTTCCTCCAATGAATCGACATGCAGTGATGCTAGTTTTTCTAGCATTCCTACTTTATCTGGTAACTTGAATGCGGTTTTCTCTGATGCACCAAAGAACTTTAATGTAATTCATATTAACGCCCAAAGCATACCGGCTCATTTCCCTCACATGTTAGACTCATTTGATAGTAAGAATATCCATGCAATACTCGTCTCAGAAAGTTGGCTTAAACCAACTCTTCCATCAATAATGTACACCTTACCTGGATTTACTCTCATTCGTAACGATCTCACCGGTGCTGGTGCTGGCGGTGTGGCCATCTATCTCCGTACTCATATACCTTTTACCGTTGTAAGTATGTCAGCACAGCCTTTACCAGCTAATTCTGGTGAACATCTTCTCTTAGAAATTCTTCTCTGTAACACCAAAGTTCTTCTTGGGGTTTTCTATATACACTCAATGCGTATCAATTATTTCTCTTCATTTGAAAAGATTCTCGAAGATCTAACTCCATCTTATAGCCATTCTATTATCATGGGTGATTTTAATACATGTATTCTCAAAAATGATTCCCGTTCGTCTATGATTCAATCAATTATTAGGTCCAGCAACTTGCATTTACTTCCTCTTAACGCTACTCATCACTTCCCTAACTCAACTCCTTCTTTATTAGATTTAATTATTGTTTCCTCTACAACTCACGTTGCTAAACATGGCCAGTTTACAGCTGATCAGTTCTCATATCATGATTTGCTTTATTTCTCATATAAAATTCGACCACCTAAAGTCAAACCCAAAATTATTTTACAGCGTAACTTTAGTGGCATAAATCTGTTAAATCTTCAACAAGACGCTAAGTTGATAGACTGGACTCCTGTCATAGAGGCTGATTGCATGGAGAGCAAAGTTTGTTTATTTAATGCGACTATTACGCAGTTATATGATATTCATGCGCCACTGCGACTCATTAAAATTAAACATCTTCCTGCTCCGTGGCTGACAAATGATATTAGAGCACTTATGCATAGAAAAACTGTCGCAAAAACAAAATTTAAATGTCGTCCAACTGAAGCAAACCGGGCTAAGTACTTTCGAGCACGTAACCACTGCAACACACTGTGTAGAGACGCCCAACGCCGCCATATCCATACTTCCGTTGAAAACGAGGATTCTGCTAAGGTCTGGCGTTTTCTTAAGTCACTGGGAGTTGGCAAACCTCGTCAGGACCCTCTACCCAGCAACCTAAATATTGATGCATTGAATCGTCACTTTAACTCTATGCCCTGTAGCGATGTTTCTGATAAGAACCGCACACTTAACCTCCTTTCTGCTATGCCAACTCCAGACTATCCGTCTTTTGCTTTTGCCGAATTTGCTGAGAGTGACATTAAGAAAGCTATTATTTCAATAACTTCAAACGCTGTGGGAGGTGACGGCATAAGCCGAAATATGGTAATTCCTATCCTTGATTCACTTCTTCCTATACTAACCCACATTTTAAACTTCTCCGTACTAAAAGGTGACTTTCCCTCAGTGTGGAAGGACGCACAAGTCATTCCACTTCCTAAAAAACCTAACCCCAAATCCTTTTCTGAGTATCGTCCTATTTCTATTCTCCCTTTTCTATCCAAAGTCCTTGAACGTCTTATTCACCGTCAATTAAATTCTTTCCTTACTAACAACAATCTCCTTAATCCTTACCAGTCGGGGTTTCGGCCAGGTCACAGTACATCTACTGCTCTAGTCAAAATTACCGAAGATATTCGCCTCGGTATGGAGAATAGAAAAGTAACAGTGCTGACTTTACTTGACTTTAGTAACGCTTTTAATAACGTCGACTTCGACATTCTCCTGGGTCTTCTTTCCTCTCTTAATGTCTCCTCTCCGGCAATTCGCTGGTTCCATAGTTACCTTTTTGGACGTCGACAGCGCGTGCGACTTGATGATAAATTTTCATCATGGTGCAGCATGACTGCCGGTGTTCCTCAAGGTGGTGTCCTTTCTCCTCTCCTATTTGCAATCTTTATTAATTCCATCTCCCATAATCTGTCTTCTTCCTATATGCTATATGCAGATGATCTCCAAATATACTCTCAAGCCCCGCAACACAGTATTTCTACCGCCATAGAGGCTATTAACAAAGACCTTCGTGAGATAGTCGTATGGAGCAACATGTTTGGTTTGAAAGTGAATCCCAGCAAAACTCAGGTAATAGTGATAGGTAGCTCCCGCATGACATCCAAAATAGACATGAATACTATCCCTTCAGTGTATTTTAATGGAATTATTGTACCATATAGCAAAACTGTCAAAAATTTGGGTGTTATCTTTGATGAAAATTTGTCTTGGGGTCCTCAGCTGCAATCAGTTAGTCGCAAAATGTTTGCATCTGCGGCGTCTCTTAGAAGGCTCCGTAATTTTTTACCGACTGCCACAAAAACCGCGCTAGCTCAATCTCTTTTACTTCCCATTCTCGATTATGCCGATAACTGTTACTTGGACCTCACAGTAGAACAATTTAACAAGCTTGAGCGTTTGCAAAATTTTTCCATCAGATTTATTTTCGGTCTGCGTAAGTACGACCATGTTTCCCATTTCCGCGTCAAGCTCAAGTGGCTTCCGATTCGCTTACGTCGCAATACACACATTCTCTGTTTACTTTATAACATATTGTTTAATCCTTCTGTTCCTTTGTATCTGAAGGATCGCTTTCAGTACCTCCATTGTTCTCATGCTCGTCCACTTCGGTCATCAGAGAATCTTGCGTTGAGCACTCCCGAACACAGCAGCTCTTTCTATACGAAATCTTTTACCGTGCAAGCTGTTCGGTTGTGGAATTCTTTGCCGCTGTCGATTCGTCGTGCTCCATCATTGAACTCTTTCAAAGAGCAAGTTAAGCGTTTTTATCTGGAGCAATCTTCCGCCTGACTGCAGTATGTATGCTTTGATATTTTTTTTTTTTATTTTTTTTTTCTATTCCATTCATGTATGTTATTGGTATCGTATTAGTTATATTTAAATATTAATATGTATTGAATGAATGAATGAATGAATGAATGAATGAATGAATGAATATTGATGTAGGTTAGTTATGTAAGCTTTTATAGATAAACATTTGTATTTAGTATTTGTGTAATTATTATATTTAAATATATATTTGTATATGTATATAGTACATATATATGTTAGGATTTAAATATTAGGATAGTAACACTATACCCCATTCTTCCATTCAAATCCTCTCCATCCAAAGGTTGTCTGGAAGAAATCGCTCTAAGCGATAAGACCGCCCATTGTGTATTTCTGTTGTTTTTGTAGTTTAAGTTAATTTTAGTTATTTTTGTTTTTATTTTTTTCTGTATGATTTACACAATAAAGAGTTTATCTATCTATCTATCTATCTATCTTGATTATCGCGTTCTGGACGTCGATTTTCTCCTCCAACGTGGTTATTTTATTGGCTAGTTCGCCAATAATCTTCTGGAGATTGCGTTTATTTTCTAGTGTTCATCCTTACTTTGACTCCCCCATATCTTAAAAATGGCTCAACCGATTTCTGTATAACTTTCAGTTTTGCATTCTACACACCAGTTCCTTTCATCTCATTTTGTAGTGACCTTTGTGCCATTTTGGAAAATAAATCGTCAAAATACGACGAGCACACTTGTACCGTGTGGGCTTCCCCCACTCCACTTTTAGGTTATGTATCTACTTAGGGTTTGTTTACCTATTCTCCACATTGAATTTAGCTGGAGTATAGATAACAATGTGTAAAAAGTCAATAATTTGTATTATTTTTAACCAATTCAGGAATCATGGCCCAAAAGACAGTAGAAACACAGGATGGGACCAGATGCCAAGCAAAACTTTGGAATATGATGAAACAGAAGGGAAGTCAGGTTTTAGACCGTAAGTATTTATAGAATATTTCACATCTTAAGAGCATACAAGTGTATAAGATAACAAAAATTAAGTAACCCTGACATGATCCTTTGATTTGATCCCATACTTTGGTATGGAACATATTCTATTGTTCATCTTTACTTTGACCCCCCATATCTTAAAAATGGTTCAACCAATTTCTGTATAACTTTCAGTTTTGAATTCTACACACCATTTCCTTTCATTTAATACCAAATACAATATAATTCAAATTATTCGTTTATTCATCTTCAATTTCTCGGTTGTTTGCAAATAATGTTATAGGTATATTAGCTTCTTATCGTCATCCTTCATTTATTAGAAATTCATTTATTTATATCCAGTAATAATTATGATTACGCGCTGGGTTCTTTAATATTTTCGTGATAGCTGAGATTACTTATTTCCCCGAAATATTGACACAGTAACACAGGATTAAGGAAGGACATTAAAGGACTCACCCCTGTCGGCCAGCTCAGATAGACGTCCAGATTGGTTGTTTCTTCTAAAATGCACCTAGGTCGGAGGTTAGCACTCAGTCTCCCTAGGATTCTTAGGGAACAATTCACAATAGTTTGCAGGTTTCACAGTTTATGATTAGTTAGTTTAGATTAATGCGCGCGCGCGTTTTGAATGCCTAATTTGCACTGAATGTAGGTCAAGGTGACCCTTGAAGAAAAGGCACGTAGAATCCTCCACGGTGAGGTGAGGGGGGGTAAGGTGTGTGGGACAGAGACAGGTATGTTTAAAAACGTATTAGGAAGGATAAGGACAAACATATTGTTACTGTGTCATCTACCTAACTAGGCACTTGGCCTAAACAAATTATGTGTACTAAACCGAAAGGGGGTGGGTGATTTGAACAACCGCAAGGAGCAACTTTAGTTCTACAAATTTTTAAGTAAACTCTTCCCAAACACAAACTCATCCCACTTTGCAGTACCTACACCACAGCCCGCTTTAATAAATGTATGTAATGTAATTATTTGGAACACACATAGAACATAAACAAACGTTACATAAGGAAGTAACGTTATACTTATGGAAGTAACCTCTGTCTGCGTATAACGGAGAAACATAGTGACACATTAAGAATTAAAATATAAGGTGCACATAAAAAAATAGTGAGCAATAATATGAGAAAGCAAAATCTTTAGTATTGCATGCTCCGTGAATCGCACGGAAAATATTGAGCAGTTACACTTCAGCTCAGTCCAGTGAAGATGTATTATTTAGAGTTCAGCTGATAAATATAAATATAAAAAAAAAACTGTTCTTTTCCTCCAAAACTACTTGTTTTCATAGGCTGAAATTATACAAATATTTTAACAAATATATTTTTATAAATATTTTTATTTCATAAAAACCTATGTTTACAAATTAAGTTGTACAAGCACTTCTTTCTGAATTAGTTTTCACTGTATTACAGAAAAGTAAGCTTTCCTCTCACTGTCGACAGAAATGATTTTATGATACAAAATTAAAAGCCAGAAACTATTTTGCTCTATGTTATTACTAGGTAATTTTTACATATTTTTTCTAATATATTTATGTTTGCAAGCACATACACACACGCAGTTTAAGGTTAAATTAGTTAATTATGTTTATGAATACACAAATATTTATTATAAATATATATATATATATAATTTGTATTAACCTTAAACTACTTTAATCTAACTTATAACTATAATATATAGAGAAAAGAAAAGATAATGGTATAATTTAATAACGATCTAAGGTTTGGTTTGTATTTTATCTAAATTTTAAAATTACTATTTATTATTACGGCGGACATAATTGTATAAACTTAGTAAATAATTATAGTGGTCTTAATAACATCAGAAGTGCTAACTCCTCTGTTTGGAATGTTTACCTACGCTGCCTTTGTCAGCAGATAGATAGATAAATTGTTTATTTGCAACTTCAGCACACACATGCAACCTTTACAAAAAATAAATCGAACATATTCCATACTTCACTTGGGATTTATTGTTCTCTCAGGGTCCTCTGACTATTGTGGCTACGGCAGAATAACAGCGCCCTGTGTCTCAAACACTGGGCATCAATGCTGAGTCGTGGCCATTTTGCTACTGTAGCACATACGCAATTCAGCACTGTTTGTTTGTTTTATCTAATGTTTTTCCTAATGTATTTTTTTATAGATTAAGTTTTGTACCTTTTGCAATTTTATTTTGTCTTGTGTTTGATTGTGTTTTTTTGTGTGCTAAGTAGCAAATAAATAATATGTCTATGTCTACTTCACAGAGAAGAAAAAAAATAAAAATATAACAAACAAAATCTAATAAAAAAATAAGAATAGTTGATATAAGACAAGGAAAGATCCAAGAGATTTATAGACATTTCCTAATAAAAATACTGGATGTGTGTATTGCAGCATGGCAAAAAGTAGTAACTCAGTATGAGTTTACTCTAAGAGCAAACACTGATTTTCAGTACTACCCGCAGCAGTGACCAGAAAACGGGAAACCAACATTGCAAAAATGTGAATGAGTATGATGATTATGAGTAGATAATGAAAACAACTAATACTGTGAGGAGCAGTTGTTTATTTGATCTGATGTGGTATTAATGATGTGGTACTACTATAACAAGTTTGATTTAAGTAATATACTAAAAGGAATTGAAGAGTTAAAGTATATAAGTAGTTTCTCCATCTCTCCGTATCTATAACCTCTGAGCCATGATTTAAGTATCGATTTGAGTTTGTATTCAGTTAGGTTTTTTATTTTTGTTGTCCGGCTAAGCATGTTGTGGAACACAGGGGAAAGATGATCATAGTGCCTCCGCGCGATAGCACTTTTGCACCTGATTTAACGATATAAATCTTCGGGCACAATTCCAGCATAATAAAAAAGCTAATGTCGATTTTATTCAGATACATACCCAATATGGACGGCGCTACATCAATGAAGTCCGCTTTAAGGCAACGGGGGTAAGTAATGATCACAAAAGTCTTTCTTAAACTTTCACGAGCTATTATCATCACATCACCTCAGCCTTAGGACGTCCACCAGTGGACTGGAGCAGTGACTGCTGGACATAGGCCTCCCTCATGAATCCACAAGTAAGTACTGATCATGAGGGGAGGGGTTGTTGCCATACTCAACACGCTGGGCAGGCGGGTTGGCGAGCGCGGTACTAAATGTTGATACACGGAATGTCGCTGCTGGCCGTCTTACAGAGGTATCCCTTGACAGATTCTTACCGCATCCACGGGCAAGAGAGATCCTACTTCCGACACCCCACGGCACCTATACTTCAAGATATGAAAATTATTATGAAAATACGATTCCAGCGGGATTCAAGCCCGCTAATGTTTCGAGTGCAAATTGGACCAATGTCAAAACGATATTTGGCCCTTCCTAACCCTTCATAACTATGGGGATAAAAAAGTAAGGCCTTTAACATCTATTATAGATGATTCATAGCTTCAGCGACGTACGTTCACGAGGCACGTGATCAACGCTGCATTGCGCCCGTCACCCTGAGATATAGAGTTGTAAGGTCTCATGTGCCCGTAATTTCACCACCTCCCTTGCCCTTCAAACCGGAACACAGCAACGGAGACATTACTGCTTGGCGACAGGAATAGGTATGGTATGGTTCCCCCGTTGAACTCCCCACAAAAAGTTCTGTTACTACTCAACTACCCAACCGCAAAAACGAAAACCCTCCGCGCTTAGGCTTAGCCATGTTGTATTTTGCAGCTTTTCCTTATTAACGCCCAAGTTCATCATTAGATAAATAAAATAAAAGTTAAAAATAAAACTAATGTTCATGTTATTCAGATTCAGAATTCGTATGAACGAGGAGACTAAGACTTCAAATAAGCCTGGTTTGAGGGAAGCAGCGTAAGTACACGGTCACGATATTCTTTTACATTTTATTAATTGTAAGGTCTCATAGTTGCTTAGAGGTATAATAAAGTGTTCATTAATTCAATAATATTTCTTAAGCTTTGGCGATCACCCGTCTCAGCCGTATAACGTCCACTGCTGGATATAAATATTATAAATAATGCTGGACAATTCACACACCATTATCCAGCCCCAAGCTAAGCAGAGCTTGTGTTATGGGTTCTAGATGACTGATATATTCAATACATTATATTACATAGAAATATATTTTTATTATATATAGAAAAACATCCAGCACACCCTGAACAAATATCTGCAGAATCCCGCCTCTGTGTGACCTGATGATCTGATGATCAGAAATTTGTGGCTGATGATCAGTGTCGAGGCAAGAATCAAACCCGCAACCTCTTGCGTCGCGGGCGGACCTTCGACAGCTACGCTATAGAGCTCATACATCTCCCTCATGAATCTCTAAGTACTGATCAAGAAATGGTTGTTGCCAAGTTACCACTGGTGGGCAAACGCAGTGCGGGATGATGATACGAAAGACGCTGCTACCCATCTTCCGAAGGTATTCCTTGGCAGATTCTTACTGCATCTACGGGCAAGAAAGGAGAAGCAACATTGTACTGCTTCCCCACGGCAGTTACACTCCACTATACATTTCACGAAGCACGGTAGTCCATCGTGTAATACCTTTTTCAAAGTGAAATACTGTTAGTGGAAATCCTCTTTGCGTCTCCTTTAAAAACAGGAAGAGGATTTCTGGTCAAAAAGTCCAATAATCCCCTTCGCAGGGGATCGTCGCGGGGGATTTTTTGAATAAGCTGTGTTCAGTAGGTCTACCATGAGTTTTAACAATCTACACTCGCTAGCGACTGTAGTTAAAAAAATGTATGAAACCTCGTACAGCGCCTCTAGCGGATAGTTTGTTACTAAAATACGTAGTAAACTATACGACAGCGACTGTAGTTTGGGCTTCATTTGCTTAGAATTTGGTACCATGAGTTATAAATCTGACAGATGTCATAGTAACGTACTATTACTACTGTAGTAACGGCAGGCGATCTAACAGTGACAACTCATGGTAGACACACTGCAATGTAAACGCGGTCTTACTGATTTCTTAATACAAAGTGAGGAGATGGACACACCGATGTCTGACAAATCTCCAGTCTAGGTCATACCAGGTTTACATTTCGTCACAACCGGCAGGCTGATTACGTATCGTATAGGCATAACGGGATCATCGCTGTCAAAGGTCAATTTTGCAAGGAATCGACGTTTACCGTTTAATACATTTATTTCTCAAAAGAATTTACAAAACTCACTTATAGAGAAAACTATAACTAAAGTAACAATTTTATTAAGGTGCCGCAAATAGTTAACACAATTCAATTATGTACATTTTTATAGTTCGTTTCATAAGCAAAATCATTTTTCTACATACAAAATAAAAATAAGCGGGTAGTTGAGCATCAATACACAAAGGCTACCACTGTGCACTAAGCGGCGGAGATAAGGATTGTCACAGTGTAAACACAAGCAGTAAGAACATTTGCGTTATGATTTTGAGTTTTACAGCGATGATCGCGAGATTTACCCCTGTTGCAAGATACATACGTATCTAATCAGCCTGCCGCCATGCCGTGTTTTGAAACCTTTGTCAAAACTAGTAGTTTTGACATTTATACCTTCACTCAAACTGATAGCACCTTTAAGGTATAAGGGTGATCACGTCAAGACAATTGTAATATTGTAGTTGTTTTCGGGTGGACGTGGCGAGTGATAGTACTTCATTGTTGGTATAGGTGTTTATTGTAGGAAGGTGCGATGAGTTCTGTTCGAATACAATGAGTCTTAAGATACTATTAATTATTCTATGGATAAGGAATGCGCTTACACTACACAATTATAAGCAATGATTCATCATTTCAGCCGTAAAACAGACACTACTGAACTAAGGCCTCCCCCATGGATCTCCATGAGGGGTAGTTGCCATACCTACTCACCACGCTTGGCAGGCGGGTTGGTGAGCGCAATACGGAATGTTGATATACTGAAAGACGCTGCTGCCCATCTTCCGGAGGTGTCCCTTAGCAGGCTCTTACTGCATCCACGGGTAGGAGAGGAAGGGTAACATTCTACTGCCGGCACCCCACGGCTAGCAATGATTAATTATTATAGCAATGATTAATATTAAGTATACCAGTCATCTAGTACCCATAACACAAGCTCTGCTTAGCTTGGGGCTAGGTGATGCTGTGTGATTTGTCCAGCATTATTTATTTATTTATTTATTAATAATAATATATTTAATTTACATATTTATACTATATTATGCATAATACTTAATATAAGTATAGATAGGTTTGTTCTAATGACTTTGTTAATGGTTTTATATATTTTTATTTATTTATTTATTTTTTTCTTATTTCTGTTATTGAAGCCTTTTATTTTTTTAATGCACGCCCAGGTTGACTAGTAGAAAATTCTATTAGCATTAAGTTCTTCTCTGAAATTGGTATAAGTACACAAAAGTATTAAATAAATAAATATATCATCAACAGAGAACCTGATGACCTGAGTCCTTATAATGTGAGTAAGATCCATAATACCTACTTGTAAAACATATAAGCTGAGCCTCGGACAGCATGAACAGCAGTTCCTTACGCTCCGTGGCGGATTTACAAATGCCGCCAGTAGATTACTACATTTTTGACATAGACATTCATTTATATTTAGATATTAATTTATTTGCTAAAAATGCCGCCAGTAGATTACTACATTTTTGACATAGATATTAATTTATAGATATTCATTTATTTGCCACAAATGCCGCCAGTAGATTACTAAATTTTTGACTTAGACATTCATTTATAGATATTCATTTATTTGCTACAAATGCCGCCAGTAGATTACTACATTTTTGACATTGACATTCATTTATAGATATTCATTTATTTGCTAGAAATGCCGCTACTAGATTACTACATTTTTGACATAGACATTCATTTATAGATATTCATTTATTTGCTACAAATGCCGCTAGTAGATTACTACATTTTTGTCATAGACATTCATTTATAGATATTCATTTATTTGCTACAAATGCCGCCAGTAGATTACTAAATTTTTGACATAGACATTCATTTATAGATATTCATTTATTTGCTAGAAATGCCGCTAGTAGATTACTACATTTTTGACATACCTAGACATTCATTTATAGATATTCATTTATTTGCTAGAAGTGCCGCTAGTAGATTACTACATTTTTGACATAGACATTCATTTATAGATATTCATTTATTTGCTACAAATGCCGCCAGTATTACTACATTTGTGACATAGACATTCATATATATATAGAGGTATATCATGATATATATCCGCTGATATATATCGGCGAACCCTGGTTTGGCCCTATCAAATGGCCCGGGAGGTCATTGAGAGGTTAATTTTATAAGATTTTCATAATCATACCTACTGATAACGGTCAAGAACCGATGTGATGAGGACGATAGTGCGCAAATTATAAAGTATATGAATGATATGAAATATGATATTAATGATATGAAATATTGAATTATATGAATTTTTATCTTGATATAATATCAATTGATTTTTTCCTGTGCATTAAAAATATGGGTATTCCCTGGTGCTCCTATCGTTAATAATTTTCACTTTCTAGGGAATCCCTGCAAGCGTGACAAACGAACTTTCAGAATAAAATTAGTTTATTTTTCTTAGCCTGGATATATATCCGATATACATATGTATATCGGATATTTATAAAAAAACCGGATTTTTTCGAACCCTGGCCAAAACTACGCATTTTATCTGCGTAATACCTACGAATCGATAGGTACCTAGTACCTACCTAAATAGAAATAGTGTTAGTTTTATTTTTCAAAACGTCCTGGTTCGATTTCCGAGCTGAGTACAAGTTTCTTATAAATTTATGAATACAGTTTTTCTTGTTACTACTAAGCTTACTCAGATTATTGGTAAATCCGGCACTGCTTACGTTACATAAAACATCTACATACTCGTATCATAATGTGAAAGGCTAATTGAATTTTGTCGTAGAACTCTACTACAATATTATAATAATCGAACGAGTGAGCGAAGCGAACGAAGTTAAGTGGAAACTAGGCGTTTCGGCTGAATGTGTGTATAGTATGTCGCAATTTTGTCCGAGCATAACTCTTAAACGAAGGAACAAAGATTAAAATCTAACTTGTTAAACTTTCGCGATTTATTAACATATTTTTTAGTTTTAAAATTACAGTATTTTATATAAAATGTGTTCGAAACGTCGGGAAAATAATAAAAAAGGTACGGGTTAAAATCCTGTAATTTTAAAACTAAAAAAGATTGAAATTTATCTATCTAGATAGATAGATTTCATTTAGGGCCGATTTTTCAATCATCAGATAAAAGGTAGAAGAGGTAGAGAATACTTATCCAACGAATAGAGAGTAATAGACAATATTCAACTGTTTGTTTGAGGATTGAAAAATCGGCCCTTATTGACATAAAAGTTTTGACACAATTGACACAACTATCTCAGGACCTAGAAATACACTACACGGCGATAAAAAAAAATATGTTTGCCAACAACAACAACGTTTGCTATTCTAAGCCTTAGGTGTTAAGTACTTTTAGACAAAGCCCCCAATTATGCATAGCGCTGTCCGTCAGTCTGTCTGTCAGTCTGTCTGTCTGGCTGTCCGAGCCTAACACGATTACAACCGAACGCGTTGACCGATTTACCTGAAACCTTTTTTGTTATGTTATTGTTATGATTTTGATGAGCCTCGGGTCACAAAGACCGGAGTTATTGTGACCTCAAAAGGTCACCAAAGGTCAAAAATGTCATTTTGGGTTTTTGGACGTTTTCCGCCACTTGAAGACGAAAGATTTAAATTTAACAGATTATTGATTGATAACAACCTCATTCTTGACAGGGTCATTGACCTGCGTGAAGAGCTGCCGTAGAGCTAAAAATAAAAATACCTATAACCACGGAAAGGATTTTTTTTCAAAATTTATTAGAAAAAGCTAACAATCCAACTATGAACTCCGGATCATGTTCACACCACATCAACCAGTAAAAACGTAAATAAAATTAATTAAAAGTAAATTAAATAAAATTAAAAATATCCGATTTATTTCCTTTGAAAACGACTTGTTGTCATGGGCAGAAATCTTCCCTTCCGGGTTAGTACACATGTTATAATACAGGGTGTATACTCGTACTTCAGCCAAATCTCGCTGGTACAAAAAGTAAACAGGCTTTGTCGATTTGGCTAACCCTAGGGTCACAGGGACCGGAGTTATTGTGACCTCAAAAGGTCACCAAAGGTCAAAAATCGCATTTTTGGGTTTTTGGACGTTTTCGGCCATTTGAATACTTTTATTTTTTGGTGAACATACGTGACCTGACAGTTGACCTTTGTTGTCACTATGGGGCAAAATGAGATTTAATGTTTTCGCATTCAAACCTTCGCCCCCTTTTCTGGTACCCCCGTACCAATGCTTGTCTTATAGTATAGGTAGGTAGATATACTTATCATTAAACATATATTACTGAAATAATGTAAGTACGAGTAGATAGAGATAAAAAAACAAAAAATTTTGCTAAAAACATTGAATTGCAATAGATAGCTATTGATTTCTACCCTCCCTCCGTACTAGTTTAAAAACTATGTTACCGCCGAGTAGCTTATCGCTTGCAGTGACCAGCGAAAAGGCTAGTTCGCATTAGGCCAGTACTTTAGTCTAGAAGCGAGTAATTTAGAAACTAAAATATTCGCTTCTGCCCAATAATCGTTCGCACTTTGCTCGAGTACAGTTTACAAGTGAGTGGTGTTTTGCACATGAACAGTCTACAACGCAATAAAATAAATAAACTGATTAAGCTAATCGTAACGGCTATTTTAGAAAAGACGAAATTTTGCGGCAACTAATGAAGTCGACTAATTCGACAGGTCAAACTTGTGTAGTCGGTGAGCCAGTGAGCACGGACGCGTGGTGGGGGGTCCTACTCGCCCGTTGCAAATAGACTCGCTTCTAGATTACTACTATATAGACTATACTAGCCTAATGCGAACTAGCCTTAAGTTGCGACGTGAATGTGCGGCACAGCGCACTTGTTCGGTCATTCTACCACCTCAAATTCTATCTATCTATATATCTCGTCCACTAAGACGTGATGATTGACATCACGTCTTAGTGAACGAGATACACGCAGATCGGCGTAGTGGGTGCCTCTTCGCGAGCACTGTTCGTTGGATCTTGGAGCCGTCATCATCATCATCGTCATCATGTCAGCAATAGAACTTCTGGACATAGATAGGCCTCTCTTATTGATCTCCAAGTAATAAGCGTCGTCGTGAGTCATGAGGGGATGTTGCCATTCTCACCAAACTTGGCACGCGGGTTGGCGAGCGCAGTACGGTTTGTTTAGACACGGAAAGACGCTGCTGCCGATCTTGAGGAGTTATCCCTTGGCAGATTCTTACTGCATCCACGGGGAAGAGAGGACTGATACGCTTTGGTTTATGCAGGAAGGCTTCCACTTCTTCTTCAACTCTGTGAAGAGCACTGCTTCACAAGGCTCCTTTTGTGGAGTCTATGAGGTACAGCGCTGCGACGCGGTTCAAAGCGTTCTGTTTTCTGTACACTGCAAATAATAAAACACTAAAATTGTTATTGATGTCAATGTTTCAGATAAAAGAACAGATGATAGAATTGACGAAAGATGTGTCGGAAGCAAATTTCACCATACAAGAACTGGGTGAATCGATGGAACACAATAAACTGATCCTGCTTGAAATGAAAGATTCCAAAAGCGACCTGTTTTTCAGAGCAGACGAGACCAAGTATATAGCCGAGGTCCCATATAAAAGAATGATATTCATAGTCCATGGACTCAGTACAGAGGGAATTAAGTATTTAGACGTATTAAAATCCAAGAAGGGCCTTAAAAAAATATTGAAGATCTATGCAAAGCAACTGCAAAAGTTTGATATTTTTTTAATACCGATGGCCAATCCTGATGGGTTCGCATATATGAAGGTACGCTTACACTAGAATTATTACTACGTTTCTAAGCTACATCTTTATACTATGATACTTGCTAATTTTTTCACTCCCATGACCTGAGAACTATCATCATCATCTCAGCCGTCGAACCTCCACTGCTGGACAAAGGCCTTCCTGATGGATCTCTACATACTGAACATGAGGGCTACATAATGGCAGGCGGGTTGCGAGCGCAGTACGGGTTGTAGATACACGGAAAGACGCTTCTGCCCATCTTCCGGAGATATCCGTTAGCAGATTATTACTCCATCCACGGCCAAGCAAAGGAGCAGGGGCAATATTTATTAGACACCCAACGGTGATAACTATACTTCAGCTTAATTAGATGTGTAAAAAATGTTAACAAACTGCCAGTACTTAATCGAATAATCACTTTTTTCATGTCAATTTCTTAAAAGAACTAGCTGTAACTAGAAGATGTGGTAGTATGTAGTTACCTACTACCACATCTTCTAACTACTACTCTACTATTTAAGTACTATTAAATACTACTGCACCACTACTCCACTAATACTACTACTCCATCACTACTCTACAATTACTACTACTCCACCACTACTCTAATTCTACTCTACTTCTACCCTTCTACTACTCAACTACTACATTACAACTACTCTACTATTACTATACTAATATAAATAAATATATAAATAATAACACGTGACACCGACGACGGGCCGAACATGAAATGTTTGACTAGTACGAATAGTTTGTATTGAAAAATTAATATGTATAAGTAGTGATTTTAGTATATTTCTCGCAATCTTTCCATATTTTATCAACGTTTAAACGCTTCCACAAACATTTTAAGACTAAAATTAGCCAAATCAGTAAAGCCTGTTTGTTTACTTTTGTACCAGCGAGATTTGGCTGAAGTACGAGTATACACCCTGTATTATAACATGTGTACTAACCCGGAAGGGAAGATTTCTGCCCATGACAACAAGTCGTTTTCAAAGGAAATAAATCGGGAATTCGTAATTTTTTTAAATTTGTTTATAATTAATTTTATTTACATTGTTACTAGTTGATGTGGTGTGAACATGATCCGGAGTTCATAGTTGGATTGTTAGCTTTTTCTAATAAATTTTGAAAAGAAAATAACTTTCCGTGGTTAAAGGTATTTTTATTTTTAGCTCTACGGCAACTCTTCACGGAGGTCAATGACCCTGTCAAGAATCAGGTCGTTATCGACTAATAATCTGTTAAATTAAAAACTTTCGTGGTCTTTTCATGAATGAAAATCACCGAATCCTGAAAAGACGTAGAACTAAAAGTTGTCCCTTGGGGTGGTCAGAATCACCCCCTTTCGAGTACACATGTACACCCTGTAGAAGTCTAAAAGTCCTGTTGGCTGAGTATGTGTACTCTCGAATTTATGAAGGAAGGTCGTGGTTTCGGTAACGGGCGTGAACACAATAGATTTTTTTTGAAAGTGTATTTACTACGTGCGAAGGAAGTATGAAAACATCGTGAGGACACCCACGGCTAACCTGACTAAGCTGGGAGGATGGCATAGGTGCTGGGCAAGCCTAATCCAATCGCCCTATGTCCCAAGGACTGCAGGGCCCCTAGGAGCAGCAGTATGTTGCTGACGCTGTATAAATCATCTTTAATAAATGTGTGCCTTCAAAAGAACCAAACGAGAGCACGACTTTGTACCTAAGATGGGATTTTGTGCTGCATGCGTTGCTTTCCTTTTTAAAGCACGTACTTATAAAAAATATATACACTTTAAAAAGGAACTTCAACAAAAATTACAACCGGTTAAGAGCGATCGGACTCGCGCACCGAGTGTTCCGTGCCATCATACAATAACAATAATATATGATAAAGGCGGTTTATATTTAGTAGAGAACCTTGATCCATCTCTTACCTGATATATGACTTAGGTACATTTTTTACACTTTCGATAATTTCTAAAAATATATGCAAATAAGAGAGTTCTTTATAATTTTCCTGTAATCTTTACATACACTTCGATTAGCAATAAAAGTTTCAGGGCTTTATCTCTGCAAAAATAAGGGGGGGGGCGGTATTTTTTTAACGTTTTTGTAAATAAGTCGAAAACTATACTGCTTATAGGAAAACTACAAACTGTTTATTAATGTGCAAATGAAGTCCATTCAAATGGTAACCCACATGACCTAGTAACTTAACCTAGTAAAAATTTTAGCACCCTCTTTCCGTCCCCTTTTTCGTCTACCAAAATATGCAAATTAGTGAGTTAGTTATATTTTTCCTACATGCCAGACCCTCTGTCCGCGGCCCCTGGCAATCATAATAGGAATATTTATGTTTTTTTTATAATTATATCCATATTAGTGAAAAGTCACACCGTAGATTTTCCCGCAACCCGAAAAACAACAAAAAACATATTCTGAATATTGTAAAGTGCCTTACGTTAAAATATTCAGATTTAATTTTTTGTATACATATTGCAGAATGGACATGAGTATGTGAACAAAAATATGTCCCCTCAGACATATTGCGCTGGGGTTGCCCTGGACAGGAACTTTGATGTCGCGAGGAATTTATCGCAAAAAAATCCGAACTCATGCAGCCTGGACTTCCCTGGTGATGGGGCCTTTTCAGAAATTGAGACTAGGCTAATCAGAGACTACATGCTGCAATACAGACATAGGATTGTCGCCTACCTAAATGTCCATGCTGGTACATATACTCCTGATATTTACAAGGTACGTACACGCTTACCATCATCATCTCAGCCGTAGGTCATCCACCACTGTACAAAGCCGCCTTCATGTATCTACAAGTAGTGATCATGAGGGGGATGTTGCCATACTCACCACCCTTGGCAGGCGAGTTGGCTAGCGTAGCACGCGTTGTTGGAAATAATCTCTCGTTGCAATTAATCTTGGAGTTGTGGAATTCGTTCCAGTGATTGGGTCCTGAGTCCACTACAGGTTCCACTATAGCTGACTTTTGCTGGGAAGATCATTGATGGTGAAGATAATGAGCTGTTTAATCGTCGCGTTTAATTCCCTCAGGGTGAAGCAATCCTTTTCCCGAAAGGTTACACAGATGACAAAATCGAAGAAAAGTACGCCGATTTGAAGTCAGAGGTACAAGAAAGCATGAAGGAGTTCAAATTCATGCCTGTAACTGTAGACTCGCTTTATAACTGGTACGAGCAGGTTGCAGGCACCAGCGTTGATTACGCTTCTGAGGTGAGTAGAATAGGCCTTTACAGCCCGGCCATAAACTTTGCACATCTACCTTTGCAAATAGTCTTGAATATACAAAATACTAATTGGGAACGTTGAACTATGTACTGCAAAAGTAAAAAAAAAAACTGTTGCAGAGTCGGCGCCTACGAAGAATTATGGAATTATTAAAATATTTTGAATAGTGTGTCCACCATGAGATGTCACTGTTAGATCGCCTGCCGTTACTACAGAAGTTAGTACGTTACTATGACATCTGTCAGATTTGTAACTCATGGTACCAAATTCTAAGCAAATGAAGACCAAGCTACAGTCGCTGTAGTATAGTTTACTGCGTATTTCAGTACTAAAACTATCCACTAGAGGCGCTGTACAAGTTTTAAAACTACAGTCGCTAGCGAGGATATATTGCGAAAACTCATGGTACACCTACTGAACGCGATCGCAGCTCTATCGCACTTGAAACGACTGACGTCACATAGGTAGTGTGCGAAAGAGATAACGCTCTACGAAGCAGAAATTTGCCAATTGTCTCTGTAAAGGTGTATGATGTGCAATATTTATCGCAGGGTAGTCTAATATATCGTAGATTTATACAGCTTCAGCATTGTATTCATGCTGTACAGGACGCTGCAGTGCCTGGGACGTGTTCTTTAATGTCTTTAGGCTTGTCCAGCACCTATACCATCCCCCAGCTTAGTCTGCTATTAGTCAGAGGAAATAATAGCAGGCGTCCGTCACTCGCTCAAGGGCACGCGTTAAATGCCTACCGCTTCGCGAGCAGTCCGCGATACGCCAGTAGTTAAGGCTGCCACACGCCCGCTTGAGCGCACGCACGTTAAATGTTAAAACGTTTCTTTAGATGCCGAGACCGCGTAACTATTGTGCAGTGGATGGATGCCAAAGTAAAAAAACGAATGAAAAATTGTCATTTTTTTCTTTATTATCAAAGATATTTTAAATCTTAAGTTTTTAGAATCATTTTTTCTCTTTCCTCTAAAAATGGTCAGAACGTAGGAAGGTACTATGTAAATATTCGTAAATAAAGGAGTTCAGCTATTAAACAGTATTGTTTGTATAAAAATAGCTACCATATCACACACAAAATATGCCTGTAAAACTGTGGCTTTAAAAACAACAGTCCTAAAATCAAGCCAAAAAGTAGTAGGTACCCACCGGAGCGGAGAACAAAGATTCAAATCTTTGCTGGCGAAGTATTTGAAAACCTAGGTTATAGATAAAGTGTGGTGTTATGTCCTAGTTTGTTATGTCAAAGAATATAACTACTTCCATAGTACACCTATTACTATACTGGGTACGGAGAGTAGGTAGGTCCTTACCTCCCTATACAAAGGTCGCTGCTTTTCTTAACCGACTTAAAAAAAGAGGAGGTTGTAAAAATAACTGCTTTTTTCACCACATTCGTTTTATTTTAAAAATATCGTAGAAGCAACCCTAGCGACTCATTCGATGCCGCGTAACAGATTACTTGCAAGTAAGTGAGGCGGGTACACTCTTTCGCTCTGTGAACTGCTGGTATTATTAATACAATTTTGTAGGCTATTATAGCGTAGGTATTTTCGCTTTTGTATTGAAGTGATGTATCTGTTAGTTTCTGTAATCTGTGATAATAGGTCAATACGTCTGAAGCCGACTAAGCCGCGGGTTTCCTTCACCGTTTAAGCAGGTGTTAAATGTGAACACACATTTTTAAGAAATATAAATCAATTGGTTCGCGGCCGGTATCTAACTCACGACCGAAACGAAAGTGAGAAGAATAAACAGTTTTAAAATTACATGATTTTATCGTGTACATTTTTCATTATTTTATTATGATTCCCATAAAAAATTTACGCGGTAAAGTCCTGTAATTTGAATACTAAATAATAGATTATCTATTCATATCATCAGCACCACCGGTCTATAATAAATAAGTAACAAGATAAAATAAGAATAAGAATAAGAATATTTATTTCAACATACTTAAAAAACATTTGTTAAGGTACCTAAATAACATAATAATTAAGCAGGTACTTATCTAAAAAACTACTAAAATTAAGAACAAAATTACCTGCTTACGCAAAATGAGGGTACCTATACAGTTTAAAAAACTTTATCTTCCGTGCTAGTTCATAACTGAGTTACGGCAAGATAATGATTCCCGTCCCATACAAATACGTATCATATTAGCGTGATTACACTACTTGACTTAAGGCTAATTAGTCCGGTGCAACTAAACAATAGACCCCGATTAGCAGTCTTTTGTTTCGAGTGTCAGGTAAGAATCCAAGGACAATGGGAGTAAAAATAAACTTAGAAGCTTTTTCTTTATTTTTAGGGTTCCGGACCAAAATGGTAAAAAGGAACCCTTATAGAATCACTCTGTCTGTCTGTCTGTCTGTCTGTCTGTCTGTCTGTCTGTCTGTCACACATGGATATCTCGAGAACTACTGATGCTAACGACTTGAAATTTAAAATGGTAAAAGACAACACTTTTTTACTAATATAGCATATTTAAAAATGTTAAAAAATATTCTTATTTAGATTGCAGGGGTGCGGATAGGGGATCTCAAAAATTTTAAGTGAAGTTACTAGGCCGTGTGGGGTATCATATGAAAGGTATTCATTTGCACATTAATAAACAGTTTTTAGTTTTTCTATAAGACGTATTGTTTTTGAGTTATTTACAAAAATGTTGAAAAATTGACCGTTCCCCCCCCCCCCTTATCTCCGAAGTTTGCAGAGATAAACCCGTGATACTTTTATAGCTCATAGAAGTGTATGTAAACTTTATAGGAAAATTATAGCGAACACTCTAATTTGCATAGTTTTTTAGACAATGGGGGTGGAAGGGGCGTTTTCAAAATTTTTGGAAAGTTACTAGGTAATGTGGGGTATCATATGAAAGGTATTCATTTGCACATTAATAAACAGCTTTTAGTTTTCCTTTAAATTGTATAGTTTTTGAGTTATTTACAAAAATGTTGAAAAAAATAGCGTTCCCCCCCCCTTATCTCCGAAGTTTGCGAAGATAAACCTCTGAAACTATTATTGCTATTAGAAATATATGTAAAGATTAGAGGAAATTTATTACAATCTCTCTACATAGCATACTTTTTTAGAAATCATCGAAAGTGTAAAAAATCTACATAAGTTCCGCAAACAGACAAGAGATGGCGCTGTCAAGGTTCTCCTACAAATATAAAACCGCCTTTGTCATATATTATATTGTATGCTCCTCTCCTGCCCGTGGATGCAGTAAGAATCTGCTAAGGGATATCTCCGGAAGATGGGCAGCAGCGTCTTTCCGTGCAAGAACATCCCGAACTGCGCTCACCAACCCGCCTGCCAAGCGTGGTGAGTATGGCAACAACCCCTTATGCACTTGGATCTCTAAGTCAATGAGGGAGGCCTATGTCCAGCAGTGGATATCTTACGGCTGTAATGATGATGATGATATTGTATGATGGCACGGAACCCTCGGTGCGCGAGTCCAACTCGCTCTTGCCCGGTTTTATTTTTATGTTACATAGTAGCTCTTGATTTCATCTTTGCAATATATAAAATATTAGCTCAACGTAATATTGAAGACTAAATACAAAATTACTGCATTAAATGTTCCCCGCGGCTTCGTACGCGTTTTGATGATCTGCTCGTATATTATTATTTGTCTTACAGTTATATGATAGCCTTAAACCTTCCTCAATAAATCAGCATTCCAACACTAAAATATTTTTTCCAGTTCCTGAGATTACCTTGTTCAAACAAACAAACAAACTCTTCTGCTTTATAATATATCTTTGTTAAGTTTACAATCATTAAGATGTGACCATTTTATTTCATCTAAAATAATTTCTTCTCCCCCATATCTATTAACTCTAAACCGTATCCTCGCGTTTCAATACAAGTTGTCAAACTTAGTTAGAGCGAGGTAAATCAAACTCTGACGCCACAGGGTTTAATTAAAAAAAATATTTTAATATCTTGTAAGATATTGTTAGACATAACTTTATGTATTGTATTGTAATATTTATAAAGATAATGTGGAGTCCACCACACAGATTTCTTGTAGTTCCACTGCTTCTAAGCGGTTGCAAAAACTTATCGCTTCCTTGGCGATAGGCGCTCGAGCTACGAGTATAACCACAGATTACAGAAACTAAGTATAACCTAGAAAGAAACAAGAACAAGACTTTTAATAAATATAATACGGCTTACACCACGTACCTAATTTATTATCTAAAAAACTTTTTGTATATAAAACTTTTTATATATATTATACTTAATATTTTTTTGTCTTTGATCAACGACAACGTATTATAACTTTGGTTTTGACCTTTCGAGGTAGCAACCCTTCGATGAAGTGCACCATCGAGGCAAAGACCCGTCGCGGTAGAAACCCTTCGAGGTAACCTATCGACGAAAGGTACCATCGAAGCAGAGACATCGAGGTATTGAACGTCGAGCTAACCTTATTCAAGCTTAAGTACGAAATCCTATATTAAGGTCCATACCGCTGAAGCCGACTAAGAGACGGGTTTCCCCACGATGTTATCTTTCTATGAAAATTGTGTAGGGACCACATCCGTAATTGCTTGTAAATTCGACGACCTCTCAAATATCTGTACGATCTACAAACATTTGTTTAGGGTGTTTTGGATGCTTTTCTGTATAATAATAAAAATAACTACATAAAATGTAGTGTGAATAATATCAGTCATCTAGGACCCATAATTAATAACCTAGTAAATAAATGTTCTTCTTCTTCTTCAGAGCTTGTGCTGAAGAAGAAGAAGAACATTTATTTACCACACGCACAAATCACAAAACATACATCCACAAAAAAAACGAAAATAACATAAAAAATATCATAGATAAACAAGAAGAAGCAGATGTGGCGCGTGTAAATGGGTCCCCAACTCAGCATTGTGTAGCACCTGGCCATGCTACGCTGGTTTTCAGTTGGGGCCCCGGGTGACTTCACTCTGCTTAGGTTGGAGCTAGATGATGCTGTGTGAATCGTCCAGCATTATTTATTTATTTAAATTCCAGGTGATGGGCATACCATTTGCATTGGAGTTGGTTATGCAGTTGTATCCGGATGCAAGTACGCGCGATACCGCGCTTGAAGAGGTTTGGGAAAAGTTAATCGACGTTATTTTCAGTACAATCTTTAAGAAAATGCAAGAGGAGCAGTTGTGATACGAAAATCTATTTCATACGATTCTATAAGAATAACAATAAATAAGAAAAAAATGTACTGGTTTTATGTTTTTGCAAAGGTCGACAACTGGTGATCATGCTGTACGGACAAGCCAAGCTGAAGACCCACCCGATGTAAAGTGGTAACCTCTACCTATTACAAGTACAACTGCAATACCGCCGTAATCACGTTCACTAAGCACGTGACCAACGCTACATTGCATTGGGCCCGTCACCCTGAGACATAGTGATGTCAGGTCTAATGTATCCGCTATTTCACCAGCCCCCTTACCCTTAAAACCGGAACACAATGTAGACTGCTTGGCGGCAGTAATGCGTGGTGGGAGTACTTCCCGGATAAACGCTTAACAAAAAGTTCTAAAGAGTAAAAACGTAATGAGCGCCTCATGAGGACATAGGTAATTAGATCGAAAAGAAGGCCTTTATATATAATATATATCTATAAAACCATTTCAAACCTCGCAATAAAAGCTTTATTGATCAAATATTATACTACTTTCTCCTGTAATATGCAGCATTGGCAACTATGTCACACATTTAGAACGCGAGTTAAATGTACAATTCCGGTTTGGATGTGTTTGATTATTAGCATTTGAATAAAGCCGTCATTGTATTGTGAATTTACCGTTTCCATCGTGAGGGTAAGTAGGTAGGTCAGGTTTCTCACTGGTTGTGCATACAAACAGTTGTATGAGAGAGCGAAGAAAGTGAAAGCGTAGTCTTCGTTTTTTAAGTTTATCATCATCATCATTTCAGCCGTAGGACGTCCACTGCTGGACAAAGGCCTCTCTCATGGCCGAGTACTGATCATGAGAGGTTATTGTCATACTCGCCACGCTTGGCAGGCGGGTTGGCGAGCGCAGTACGGGATGTTGATACACAGAAAGACTCTGCTGCCCATCTTCCGAAGGTATCCCTTAGCAGGCTCTTACTGCATCCACGGGCATGAGAGGAGGGGTAACATTCTCTTGCCGGGCACCCCACGGCACTTTTTTAAGTTATTAGACTGTATTTTTAATTTATTTGGAAAACAAACAGTACTTAATACTCAAAACTAAAACTAAAGATAAACCAAAAGTTTCCTGTTTTAGGTAACAAAGGTAGCTTCTTTTCCTTACTGGGAAAACGTTTTTCTGAAGCAAAAGAATTCAAATAAGTGCTTCATCCAATTGAAATGTGTTTTGCTTCTTTTGTTTAAATTGACTGTTCCAAAAAGTTCTTTACTCGAATAAATAATCACTTATTGACTATGACTAAGATAAACATTATTAAACAGAGATATCAGGTATGCCTTCGGCTTGTCTTGTCATTCAGAAGTGTATAAAACGAGCATTGGTACGGAAGTACCAGAAAAGGTTTCCGAAAAATGCCATTTTGACCTTTGGTGACCTTTTGAGGTCACAATAACTCTGGTCCCTGTGACCCTAGGTCACCAAAATCAATCAGTACTCTTCTCTCATTAAGACAGTGCTAACAAAAAGGTTTCATGTACATCGGTCAACGCGTTCGGTTTTAATCGTGTCATGCACTGACAGACAGACTGCGCTATGCATAATAGGGGGCTTCGCCCCCCTTGTAAGACATGCGAAACGAACAAAAGTATTGTTTATATTCTAAAAATCAAAAGGACGAAAATGGAAGTTCGTTTCTTATTGTTTAAAATGCTACGAGACTGGCATCAAAAAGGACCAACTTTATTTATTTACCTTTTTTTTAAATTATGATCTGATTCTTCCCACTGCTGGGCAAACAAAGGCCTCCCTTCCCTCTTTCCACAGATCCCTATCGAAGACCAACTAAGTTTAATTAAAATAAAGCACTATAGTCCGTAAAGCTTAGCTTGATCGCTGCGACAGCTGTCATCACAATACCCGTCCATCAAGTTCTGAATTTTGTAACGTATAAATGTCCTGTGGCAACAGCGTACTTCATGGGTATGACTGCGCGAATTGTAATGTGCGAAGCCGCCGTAGGGTGCAGGCGCAGTAGATTGTTGCCCCTCGTCTTTTGCCCGTGATGCAGTAAGAATCTGGTGGGGGGTACCTTCGCAATATAGGCAGCAGCGCCTTTCCGTGTGTCAACATACTGTACTGCGCTCGTCGACCCGCCTGCCTGGCGAGCATGACCACCACCCCCCCATGATCTTTGAGATGAGGGACGTTTATGTCCAGCAGTGGACGTGGACCGCAACGTCTGAGATGATTATGTTATTCGCGAGTTTTAAGTAAAGATGGGGTAACGCACGTTGCGTGTTGCTAGAACGGCGGCCATGGAACAAGTCAGTATAATATTTTTTTAGACTATCATGGCTATGAACATTTTAATGCAATGTAATAACATTATAATATTGCAAATGTAGTTGATACATTTGCTATATTTACGGGTACCTTCTCCCGTACTGCGCTCGCCAACCTGCCTGCCAAGCGTGGTGAGTATGGCAACTATGAAGATCCCATGAGGGAGGCCGGTGTACAGTAGTGGACGTTTTACGGCTGAAATGATGATGAATGATAATTGCAAATAAGGCAGTAACAGACTGGTGTTCCATTATAATAAAAACATACCTACATACATACAGATCCAGAGAGCACATAAACTAAACAAGAACAAAATGTATTTTTAAAGCTTTTTGCTAAAGGTTACGGACAAAAAAGATTTTAGAGAAACCCGAATCATCATCATCATTACAGTAGTAGTATTAGCCGTGGGGTGCCGGCAGTAGAATGTTACCCCTCCTCTCCTACCCTTGGATGCAGTAAGAGCCTGCTAAGGGACACCTCCGATAGATGGGCAGCAGCGTCTTTCCGTATATCAACATCCGGTACTGCGCTCACCAACCCGCCTGCCAAGCGTGGTGAGTATGGCAACTACCCCTCATGGAGATCCATGAGGGAGGCCTTAGTTCAGCAGTGGACGTTTTACGGCTGAAATGATGATGATGATGATGATTACAGTATTAGGACTACTGTCTACGTCTACTCAAAATAATCAGGAATAAAAAAATACTTTATTCAGTGCGGCCGCATGGACCTTATTGACGCGTCACAACGTGCTGTTGGAGACATAGGCCTCCCTCGAAACTCAAATGACGTCTAATTCTAACTCTGGTTACCAGATCTGCACTGACGTCCCGCATTGAGGTGTATTGTGCATTGACCCCCGAGGTGCTGCCTCGACCCTAACCTAACCAGCCCAACTCCTTGAAATACCGGAGCAGGACTCGGGGTCGCCGGCAGCATTCCATGAGCATCCCCGAAGGGTATGCAAATGTTGTGGAAGAAGAAGAAGGGCACGACTCCATGAGCTCCTGCAGCCCTGTCTCTATTCTGGTCTGTCTTGTGGCACCACAGTGCAGTAGCACGTGCTCCACGGTTTCTTCCTCTTCAAGACACCCGCGACATAGTCCACTGTCTTGAGAAGATGGTGATTGAGATCACAGTGTCCCGTGATGACGCCCACCATAATCCGTAGGTCTTGTCTTGTCATCTTAAGCAAAGTATTGGTAATCTTTCTGTTTTTCCCTGGGAGCATTTGTTTTGTATGCTTGCAGTCTGATCTGCAGTCCCAAATTTTTTGGTGCTCTTTTTCAGAGTTTATTTTAAGCCTGGTTTTTATCTCTGCGGTCGAGGGATTGCAGAGGCCGATATCGTCGAAGTTTGGAGTGAGACTAGCTCCTTCCTTTGCCAACGCATCGGCCTTGGTGTTCTCTATGCATGATCCATGACTTTTTGTCCATTTGACTTTGACTGTGTGCTTTTGTGCTAGTTTTTGAAGAGCACTATGGCATTCTGCAACGGATTTGGACCTGGTGTCTCGTCTATCGAGTGCATTCGTAAGTGCTGCGCTGTAATCTGTTATGAAAATGAGCGTCGTTTGTTTGGCATTGTCTTTGCTTGCAAGGTCTATGTAAGCGGACATCTCTTTTGTCGCTTGCAGAAGCCCAAGCGTTTCTGCTTGGAAGGCTGACGAATCGACTCGAATGACGTCCAATTATTATAATTTATTCATATCTACACGACGAGACACTTGATTACTGCTGGTATTGTATCAATCACTCATTGTATTCTTTATAAATTATTGCGGTATCGGTGATTGCTTTCTCAGGCGCTCTAGCGTCTCTTGACCTGATCCTGATCCTTGGTAGTCAGCTTAGATTTAATTTTAGATTTAGATTTTGTTAGCTTCGTTCGTTCGATGCAGCTAAATCTAATTAATGTTACTTCCCAAGCATCTCATTACGTTGACAATGACGCTCTGTATGCGCCGTTATTGCACAGCTTCCGATAATATAAGCTGGTCCAAAGTCACTGTTTCTAGATCTAAACCGTGACGGCAGTAGAATGTTACCCCTCCTCTCATACCCGTGGATGCAGTAAGAGCCTGCTAAGGGATAACTCCGGAATACGGGCAGCAGCGTCTTTCCGTGTATCAACATCCCGTACTGCGCTCGCTAACCCACCTGCCAAGCGTGGTGAGTATGGCAACTGCCCCTCGTGGAGATCCTTGAGGGAGGCCTATGTTCAGTAGTGGATTTTTTACGGCTGAAATGATGCCACTGTTTCTAGATCTTAACCAGGTATAGTTTGTAATTTGTATAGTGTTAAACCACACTTAGGTAGAACATTTCAAGGAACCCTATCAAAAATTTACGATTCCTCTATAGTAACTTGTAGATGGCGCTCTAATTGGTGCTTAACCGATGGCAAATTATCAAGAATTTCGGCGAACCCAACTCAGGTACCTTTGCTGACGACACCGCGAACTTTGCTAACCAGCACTTGTCTTCCGGCTTTAGGAAGCGTCAAGGATCGATTTTATGGGTTCGAACCACACCGGAATCGTAAATTTTTGATAAGATTTTTCATTTTCTTAACCAGGTAATTGAGCATTCACATCTTTGAGATGATTTGTACAGCGTTATCATCTGGTATTCAAGATGTACGGGACGCTGTAGTGCCTTGATTTGCCAAATCAAGGCCTAATCATTCTAGAAATGTAGCGCTGGGTAGGCCCAGTTTCTACCTTTTCCATCCGTTCAGCTTATTCGGCCTACTTAAATTCTATGAAAATTATTATCTGGTGAAGTGAAAAATATGGTGTTTAAAACCATTAATAATTTAAGAACGTTTATTTAACTATGACAATTTTTTTCTGATCAAAACAAAGGTTATTTGATCGTACCTAAAATATAACCGAAAATTTGGTTATTTGGAATATCAACGATATTTCTTAAGGTCTTAGATCATTCTTGAATTTATAGTGATGATGATGAGTAGGAAGGTGCGAAGATAAATGGAGAGGTATACATCATAGGTAGCCTTCGGTATCGCCACCCGTATTTTTTTACATTGAAGAGTTGCGATATCCAGCTGTGGTCTCCTTCATCAGTTTACGTTCAACAAATCATTAGGGTTCCGGACCAAAATGGTAAAAAAAGGTAAATGGTAAAAAGAAAGTAAATGATTTTTTCTTACCTTATTTTTCTTATTTCTTTTCTTGCAAATATACTAACAAGATGTAACCCAACTAAAGTAAACTTAATCTAAATCACCGCACTGTTTCCCGGTTTAGTGACTAGCGTGTCTTGTGTGTAGGCCTCTTCTAGCGCCTTCCATTCATCTCTATTGCACGCTTTTATTGCACGCTTTTTATTTTTATTGCACGCTTTTCCATATTGATCCACAGTTTTTCACCTTTAATTAAGTCTAAAGGGTAAAGGCTGTTTCCCAGCAGCTATGGTAATTTGCGACTCCCACGCCCACATGGGAACCGGTACATAAGCGTGACTTTAAAACCGGTCCCATATTGTTACCGCCGCACTATAACGGTCGCATTGACAATGATCACGGGTAACATATGTCATCCGTTATCATCGACACCAATAAGGCCTTTACATCTTTTTATACGACAAAATGACGAGACAATCCAATTACAAAAAACAATTATTAGATGAATGTACTTAATACATTATACCACATAGATAGACATTTTTCACTATATATAGAAAAACATCTAGAACACCCTGTACAAATATCTGTAGAGCGTACAGAGATTTGTCCCGAGGCAAGAATCGACCCCGCAACCTTTGCGACGCGGACCTTCGCCCGCTGCGCCACAAAAGTCGACGTATTTTACAGGTTGCATACGTCTTGTACCGGTTCCGTACAAGTTTACAGGCTGTACGGGTTTCGTAGCTAAGTGGTTAAAAAACTTCCGGCTTTAGGAAGCGTCAAGGAAGTCAAGGCGTTTAGGAAGGGACATGGGTTCGAACACTACCGGAGTCGCCAATTTTTTGAAAAGATTTTTCATTTTATTCAGACGATTGATAAAATACTTGGATACGTTTTGTTGTAAGTATCATCATCATCATTCAGCCGGATCTCCTCTCATGGATCTCCATCAGGGGTAGTTGCCATACTCACCACGCAGGCGGGTTGGCGAGCGCATCGAGATGTTGATACACGGAATGACGCTGCAGCTCATCTTCCAAAAGTAGTCCTTAGCAGGCTCTTACTGCATCCACGGGGAAGAGAGGAGGGGCAACATTCTACTGCCGGAACCCCAGGCTTAGCTACTTATCTATAGAGGTATGTATATATAAAATTCAAAGTCCTAACTGACTCACTGACTGACTGACTGATATATATACACATACCTTGAGTATCCTAGAGGTGCACTAAGAAGGGATTTTTCGAAATTCCCACATAGGGAATATATGGGATTTGTATTTTCGAATCAAGGTGGCTCTGCGTGAAAAAGGGGATTTTACGTTTTATGACTTCCACGCGAACGAAGTTGCGGGAAAAAGCTAGTCAGATATAAAATACTCAGACCCGAGACGAATATCTGCAGCATAGCAAACCTTTGTTGTCATTATGTGTTATTGTTAAACAAAATTGTTTTTGGTTCCAACAAGGAACACTTATAGTTTCGCTTAATCTGACTGCCTGTCTGTGGCTTTTTTATTCAACCAAATGAATGAATCATTGAATGAATCATTGAACACTTTATTGTACACAGATAAACATAAAAATAAAATATAAATAGGTAAACACGTACAAATAGGCGGCCTTATTGCCGAAAGCAATTTCTTCCAGGCAACCCATCAGGAAACACACAAACAAAACAGTAGGTAGTGCACAAAAATGTAGGAACAAATTTAAAAAAAGTTGTGTTAATTTTGTCAACGTTACTGATGGAAGGCGCAGAGAAAAAGTGTTGGTTGAGGGAAACAGTATCCAGATCGCCAGGGACGGAGTCCTGTTTGGACTTTCCAACCCCTAACGATCTTAGAAATTTCGAAACCTTTGCTGGGTTCTCATCAGAAACGGATTCGAGTATATCGTCAGTCGGAAACAGTAATGGAATATTTCCAAATTATACTGTTCCATGTGTTCGAGAAACAGCTCAAAATCTGAAAATTATACTGTTCTGAGTAATTGAGGGTTGAAGTTACAAAGAGATTACTAAAATCTATTTTTATTTATTTATTTATTTATTTGAGCCACCAACAGAAGATACACAAGTAAAAAATTACAAAAGTAAAAGCAATAAAAATCATGAGCTAGTGTTCTCCCAATTACAGGCAGCTACATCTTACAAATTAAGTTAACATACCAAAAATTAATATATTATGAATTAGAATTTTTAAACATTAACAATTATATTAAATTATATTTAAGAAAGTTTAAACAAAACAAATAACTACGTTCTACATAAGGTTGAATAAAATAAAAAGAAACTAGTGAAAGTAAACTAGTAAAGAAACTATGACTTAGTGTCAGAAGACTATGCACAAAGAGATGCAAGGCTTTTTTTATATTTAAGTAGATTTTCTCCTAAATCTAGGTCGCTTATTTTCGATAAAGTGTTATAAGCTTTACTTTACCGGAATAAGTAGTTTTCTGTCAATTAGAACCAAAATTTGAGTTGTACCATTAGTGCTTTGGAAAGAATATTCAATTCCCTACCAAACTGCATACTTATCTCAAAACACGTGATTTCGGAAATGTTCCGGTAATGATTCCGACCGACGATATAGCGACGTTGAGAATCTCTACACACTCTATTGCAGTGATTGCGAACTTCAATATATCTAGCCTTATTTCTATCATTAGGATTAATTCTGAACTTCGTTTTTGCGCAAGCCTTTTTGTGCATAAGCAGCTTAATATTTGCAGTCAACCAAGGGGCAGGAAGGTGTTTAAGTTTTATTGCCCAGAAAGCAGCGTGCCTATCAAAAAGTTGAATAATCATAGAGCTAAAAACTTGTCGTCTATAGAATCGGCATCATTTACAGACGACCAATCCATACTACGACCATCACTCATAAAATGTTCCCTATCGATGCGTATTTATAATTGCGTTGCATTATAATTTTTGGCTTAGCCTTAGGAAGGCGTATTTTTTAAGATAAGAAAAGTAGGTACGAAAAGTTATCAGCTGGAAATTGGCCATGCTTAATAGTAAAAAATGGCGAGAATGGCGGTGAAAATGACGGCCAAATGACGAGACAAGCCGAATGCCCACCCGATGTTAAACGGTAACCTCTACCTACATTTACGAAGAAACAAGAAACTTTTATTCCTAGAATGCTGTCATTTTATATGCTATTTAATGTAATTACGTCGAGATAAATGTAACGATAATTAATTTGGTAAACTTCCCCTATACGTAAGATGGGATTCTTTTTTTAAATTTTTCCTATCGTGTGGGGTATCGTTGAATAGGTATTTGAACCATTTTCATCATCATCATCATCATTTCAGCCGTAGGACGTCCACCGCTGGACATAGGCCTCCCTCATGGATTTCCAGTTATTGCGGTTGGAAGCGATCTGCATCCACCGTCGCCCTGCGGTCTTCACCAGGTCGTCAGCCCATCTTGTTGGTGGACGTCCTACGCTGCGTTTGCCGGTCCGTGGCCTCCACTCGAGAACTTTTCGGCCCCATCGGCCATCTGTTCTGCGAGCTACATGGCCTGCCCATTGCCACTTCAACGTGCTACATGGCCTGCCCATTGCCATTTCATCCGCTTGGCTATGTCGGTGACCCGAGTTCTTCTACGTATCTCCTCATTTCTGATTCGATCTCGTAAAGAAACCCCGAGCATAGCCCTTTCCAAAGCTCGTTGAGCAACTCTGAGCTTATTCATGAGGCCAATCGTGTACCATTTTGCGGCTGCGAAAATAATGGTTTGAGTTCCGTTTGCAAAATATTAAAATATTTTTTATGTGTACCTTACAATTCCCATAATTTCCATCTTGCAACAACAGTGCATCAGGAATTCAGTGGCACATGATAGGAATCCTTTAAAGCCGTCATGGGAAGCCGAAACAAAATGCAAGTGTAAACAATGCGCGGATATTTCATAAATCATAAATCATATTTCATTGTTTTAACTAAAACAATCGACACTATAAGAATATTTCTGAAATCTTATCAGTTAATGTTGTTCCTCGCGTTAAGATCATCTACCGTTACTAAACTACTACGCCGCATGTAGAAAGGAAGCAGGGTGCGGCAGATTTGTCGGCGCTTATAGCGGTGATCACGTTCACTAAGCATGTCACCGTGGTGGAGGGTAGGCAAACATCGCTTTTCTTTTTTACAAGCTTTTATTTACTTAGCTTGCCTTGTATGTATTTAGGTTGATGTAATCACCTTAAGTTTGAAATTTCATCACAATCCGATCAGATGTTCAAGAGTTATCCCCGGAGAAAAATTGCGGACATAGTACAAACATTCAGTCATAACGCCTAGTTGCAACTAAGAACGTCGTTCGCTTCACTCACTCGTTCGAAATTCATAGGTTGTTGTTTTACTTTTACATTAAAAAGAAGACTGGGAGTGCCTTTTCCCCATATTTTATTTTCCAACCGGTATATTTACAATTAGGTACAAGGATTATACGAATAGCATTAAAAATCCTTTTTTTGCTATTCGTATATTCCAGTAAAAATTATTTCATTTTCCAACCGGTATATTTACAACTAGGTACAAGGATTATACGAATAGCATTAAAAATCCTTTTTTTGCTATTCATATATTCCAGTAAAAATTATTTCATTTTCCAACCGGTATATTTACAACTAGGTACAAGGATTATAGGAATAGCATTAAAAATCCTTTTTTTGCTATTCATATATTCCAGTAAAAATTATTTCATTTTCCAACCGGTATATTTACAACTAGGTACAAGGATTATAGGAATAGCATTAAAAATCCTTTTTTTGCTATTTGTATATTCCAGTAAAAGTTATTTCATTTTCCAACCGGTATATTTACAATTAAGTACAAGGATTATACGAATAGCATTAAAAATCATTTTTTTGCTATTCGTATATTCCAGTTCGTTTAAAAATCTATATTTTAGGTCGGAGTAGTGAACTCAAAGTATAATTCATATTATTTATATAATCACGTCAGATGTTTTTCTTTAAAATGCATTCAATTTAGGTGCATCAACGCCATTTAGTTTCGGGAGGCTGGCTTGGTTTATCGAGCGGCTACTACTAAGATCGTATTGTTATTTATTTTTTGTTTATTACCGCTCCATCAATCGACGCACTTGAGTGCAGCCTCAATGCTGTGGCATCTTGTTTTGCTGTGTGGTTTACGTGTAATAAACTTGCACTTAAAACAACGCATTGGCGATATTCACGTCAGGGATTTTTTTTTTTTTTCGCAATGTTTACAATTATTATTGCCCGACGTTTCTTCAGTCTTCCCGGGGCTACGATGGGTGCAATCCTATCAAAACGTCGCCGTCAGGCAATAAATAAAGGTAAATATCGTAACTAGTCTGAATTCTGCTTTCTTAACTTCTGTCTATTCTCACATTGCGAATCCAAAATAGAAAGAAAATAAAAAAAGCATTTATTTACGTCTCATAAAGTAACGTAAGGCCTTTGCATCTATTATATGCTGAACAGGACGCTGCAGTGCCTGGGACATTGTTAGATGGATTAGGCTTGCCTAGCACCTATACCATCCTCTCAGCTTAGTCAGCTATTATTCAGAGGAAAGAACAGGTCAATACGTCTGAAGCTAACTAAGCCGCGGGTTTCCTCCCGATGTTTCCTTCACCGTTAAAGTTCGTGTTAAGTGTGCACATACATTTTTCAAGAAAGAAAAATCCATTGGGTCACGGCCGGTATCGAACCCACGACCTTCGGATTGAAAGTCGGGGGTACATCATACCACTCGGCCAACACGGCTTTTTACGTCTCATAAACAAGGTAAAAAATAACGAACCTTGAAAATATAAAAACGCAGACTTAAATCAGTCGTCAACTCAGTGTACGCTGTGCTTAGACACCGCATTGGTTTTCAGTGAGAATGCTCTTTCTGCCACTGGCCTAACTAAACCTAAGTAAGCCAACCTATACTTCAACTTCGATGTAGAATGTTTGTCAACAATTTGTCACACTTTTAATTGAATTGCTTTCTAAGGATTGATTTTTTGACCGAGTTAATAGTAATTTATATTTATTTATTTTATTGATCACGAACATAGTGTACATTATAACTAGCTTAGAGTTGCTTTACTAAAATTCATGTCAAGTGCCAGTATAGTTATAGGTGAAGACAGCATGCATTAAAAAATCATAGGCGAGTAACATACTACGTGTGGATAAAATGTTAACACAATTAATTTCGATTTAAATAAAATCAAAATTCAATAAATAAATTTAGAAATGGAAAAAAAAATGTTGACAAACATTCTACATTGAATTTGGCTTAAGGTAGAAGTCCACTGCCCGGTTTTCTATGCAAACTAGGCCCTGCCTGCGCCGGAGCAGTTCAGCTTTGCGCAGTGCGTCAGAGTACCGTGTGGTGGCCACACGTGTACCCACACACATACAAACATCTGCGCACGTGTGGAAATCAGTGATAGTGAAATTTAATTAAAATGCCACGCTTGTATGCTTTTATTTTCGGTAAGAATTTTAATTCTATTTTTCGAATTTTGTTGTTGGCGAGCTCTGTGGCGCAGCGGGCGAAGGTCCGCTTGCGACGCAAGGGGTTGCGGGTTCGATTCCCGCCTCGGGACAAATGTCTGTACGGTCTGCAGATGCAGGTTCAGGGTGTTCTGGGTGTTTTTCTATGTATAATAAAAATATCTATCTATGTAGTATAATGTATTAAGTATATCAGTCATCTAGTACCCATAACACAAGCTCTGCTTAGCTTGGGGCTAGTTGATGCTGTGTGATTTGTCCAGCATTATTATTATTATTATTATTTACGTTATATAAATTTGTTCTTGTTCTTTTTTTATGGCTTTTTGTGTTTGGCTTAATTAACTCAATTCCAATGTTCCTCTCATGCCCGTGGATGCAGTAAGAGCCTGCTAAGGGATTCTTCCTTAAGATGGGCAGTAGCGTCTTTTCGTGTATCAACATTCCGTACTGCGCTAACCCGCTTGCCAAGCGTGGTGAGTATGGCAACTACCCCTCACGGAGATCCCTGTGTTCAGCGTAGTGGACGTTTTACGGCTGCAAAGATAATAACACAATAATTATGCCAGTATGCAGGTAATGTAATTTTAACGTAAAAAAGTAAGTTAGTCGTATTAAGGTCAAATTAATGGTTACAGTAAATAACTGTAACCATTAATTTGACCATGAGCCCAAACTAATTATTATTTCATCATCATAATCATTTCGGCCGTAATACGTCCACTACTGAACACAGGCCTCCACCATGGATCTCCATGAGGGGTAGTTGCCATACTCACCACGCTTGGCAGGCGGGTTGGCGAGCGCAGTACGGGATGTTGATACACGGAATGACGCTGCTGCCCATCTTCCGGAGGTAGCTCTTAGCAGGCTCTTACTGCATCCACGGGCAAGATAGGAGGGGCAACATTCTACTGCCGGCACCCCACGGCAAACTGCCGGCACCCCACGGCAAATTATTATTTACTTTCGTTTTATTAATTTATATTTACATATATATGTATATGTATTTTGATTTAAGTTTTGTTAGAAAATATGTCTAAAAGATCTTTAAATAAATAAGATCTTTTAATAATCGGGACAACAATCTTTGGTTATAGATATGTACTGGGCACATCAACTATTATAGCAACAGCTTATCAATTTATATTTCCTTACAATAATTACCATGGATACATAAATACATGTGAAGTAACCTATATTTTATATCATCATCATTTTCATCCGGGTCTCGACTTCACCCACTGCTGGGTATCATACTCTCGGCCATAGCACGTCCACACATGCCTCCCTCATGCATCGCCAAGTACTAATCATGGAAGGTGTTGCAATTCTATTTATTTTTGTTTAGTTTTCTCTGTGATAGTACGCCACCGTCATAAATAACTTTAAATCTATCCTGTCCATCCAAAGATTGCCTGGAAGAGATCGCTGTTAGCGATAAGGCCGCCTAGTGCACCTTTGTTTTGTAATAACTCATTTTTTTTCCTGTCATCATCATCATTTCAGCCGTAAAACTTCCACTACTGAACACAGGCCTCCCTCATGGAACTCCATGAGGGGTAGTTGCCATACTTCCACCACCAAGCTTGGCAGGCGGGTCGGCGAGCCCAGTACGGGACGTTGATACACGGAAAGACAATGTTCACTGTCCATAATGTATCATACGCTTGGTTTGGTCTTATTAAGACAATCTTCCTTGATACGTACATTATGTACAAGCAATTACGTAAAACGCTTTCATAAAGGAAATAACGTTTCCGACTGGACTTACCTTCCGACCTCTTATGCTTTACATCATACTTTTATCTATGTATTATTTAGAATAGGTGCCGTGAGGTGCCGGCAGTAGAATGTTACCTCTCCTCTCATACCCGTGGATGCAGTAAGAGCCTGCTAAGGGATACCTCTGGAAGATGGGCAGCATCGTCTTTCCGTGTATCATCACTCCATACTGCGCTCGCCAATCCACCTGCCAAGCGTGGTGAGTATGGCAACTACCCCTCATAGAGATCTATGAGGGAGGCCTGTGTTCAGTAGCGGACGTTCTACGGCTAAAATGATGAATAGGTACTTTATGTTTGGGACAGAAGCAATTGAGCCTAGAAAATAGAACTGTAGAAAGTAACTAATATTTAATTTAGTTTTTGGGTTCCGTAGCCAAACGGTAAAAACGGGACGTCCGCTGTCCGTCAGTCTGTCTGTTTACCTCTCTGTCACCAGCCTGTATCTCATGAACCGTGATAGCTAGACAGTTGAAATTTTCACGAATGATAATATTTCTGTTAGGCAGAGTGATTACTTAGTATATCGCGACAGGTTTGCAACAGGAGGCGTGTCGCGAGGTACACCTCTTGATTATCGCTGTCAAATTTACAGTTTTTACAGTCTTTACAGTTTTTGCTTTTTAGGGTTCCGTAACTCAATGGAACAAAACGGAACACTAGGATCGCTTTGTTGTCAGTCTGTCTGTCGGAATGTCAAGACCCTTTATCTCAAGAACGTGTTGAGGTATCGAGTTGAAATTAAAACCGTATACTCAAATCTACCGCCTCATTAAGCTGTGAAAAAAATAATATTCTAAGTTACCTTGGAAAAAAAGATACGGCCGTTTATGCAGCAAAAAACGCATGTTTCGACATTCTTTAACGAATCAAAATTCATAGGGACCCTTAGACCTAGAACTATGAAATTTGGCAAAGTATATCGTCTTATACTGTAGATACAGAAAATAACTATACATTTGTAATGGGAATAAAAAAAAATCGTCCTTAAAAAATACGAAATCAACCATCGAGGTTACAAACAACCAACCCTACGCAACCCTACGCGCGGTCATAAATAGGATGGGTGACCGAATCTTTTTGTGCATTTTAAAAACTTTTACTAATATTTGTTATTATTCTTCATATCTACGGAACCCTCGGTGGGCGAGTCCAGCTCGCACTTGTCCTTGGTTTTTTTATACCACAAAATTGACCATTGACAGCGTTGATCGCGAGATATACGCCTGTTGCAAACCTGTCGCGAGATACGCAACCTGCGGGTATTTATAACTGGTTTCGAATTTTGGTTTCGTAAGTGGCCGAAGCGATCTCAACAATCACATATGGCGGAATTATTCCCCCTAAAAAGTTCTGAAAAAGGTTTGCGATAAAAAACGTTGAATCACTATTTTATGGTAAACAAATTGTCCTAAAATAATGCATTATTTGCCAAGGAAGTTACGCACAAGAAGTTGTGCGTGACAGCTGGCCTTTCTAATAATATACTTAAAACAAAGGTTGCGGGTTCGATTCCCGCCTCGGAACAAATGTCTGTACATCTGCAGAATTCTGGGTGTTCTGGATGTTTTTCTATATAATAATAAAAAATATCTTTCTATTTAGTATAATGTATTAAGTATATCAGTCATCTAGTACCCCATAAAACAAACTCTGCTTAGCTTGGGGCTAGATGAAGCTGTGTGAATTGTCCAGCATTTTTTTTTATTTTTTTTTTTCAAAGTCGTTTTAATTACACAAATTGTAACTCGTGAACGGCTTGACCGATTTCAATGATCTTAGTTTTTTAGATTCATCTGAGCCCGGGTTAACATATAGGCTTATTTAAACATCGTAAAAAATTACAAACAATAATATAACGTTAATTCATTTTCCCATACATTTTACTCGAATGATGCAATGTCATTTTTTGGTTGCCCAATATTTAAAGTTCCATCAGAAAGTTTAGATAGATAGACAACTCTTTATTCATCACCACAAAAGTACTTTAAAAAAAACATAACAAAAAAACAGTTGGTAACTGAACAAGCGGTCTTATCGTTGAAAGCAATCTCTTCCAGACAACCTATTGCTTATGAGAAAGAGTAGAGCAAACAAGGCAGTGGGTTGAAATCCCTTAAATCCTTAAAGCGGAAGATTTTATAGTTTTATTTTATTAGGTTAATTACATTATAATAGTTTATATTGTGATTAAACTTAAACTCAAGATAATTATTTTTAGTAGTTGTTGATTAGTTGTAAGGCCTTTGCATCTATTATAGATTATTTATGAAGCGTCAGCAACTGGTAATCATGCTGTACGGGACGCTACAGTGCCTGGGACATTGTTAGATGGATTAGGCTTGCCCATCACCTATACCATCCTCTCAGCTTAGTCAGCTATTATTCAGAGGAAAGAACAGGTCAATACGTCTGAAGCTAACTAAGCCGCGGGTTTCCTCACATTTAACACGTGCTTAACGGTGAAGGAACCGTTAAGCACGTGTTAAATGTGAACTTACACTTTTCAAGAAAGAAAAAATCCATTGGTTCACGGCCGGTTTCGAACCCACGACCTTCGATTAAAAGTCGGGGGTACATACCACTTGGCTAACACGGCTTTGATTAGTTGTAGAGTAGTAGGACAAGTATTTGTAGTAGTAGGTGCGATACGAAGTTCGCCAAGACAGCTTATCTGTAAAAGTAGGTACCTATCGTCTTGTAGAAATTTAATTTTGTGTTATCTTTATTTTCGAAGTTAATAAATTTCCTAAAGCTAGCAAAGTACCCAGGCTGTAATAACTTCCACCCAAAGCTGTACAAGTGCCAGCATTATTGCTACTAAAATGATTACTCTTATTAGAATCGACATCAAAAACCAAGCAATCATCGTCTTTTCAAGTCCGCTTTAATATCTGCATAATTCCGTAAATATTTCCGATTTTATTAAATTAAATCGACGGGATTCACTCGATCAAAGGCCGACTCTAATGATATCAATTGGTACAAAATTGGTCCCGAAGCCTCGGAGTTTGTCAATGTGGAGTTTCAATTATGTGAAGCCGGGGAAACACGATAAATGTCTCCACAAATTAAAGAATCGGTCGACGCAAATAATCTACCCTCGGAGAGTCGTGACACAAATATGGCCGGTTTATTGGCACTTGTAAGGGATCTAGGTTAGGTTTAGGGCGTTCCGTGGCCTGGTTTGCTTGTTGGCGTTCACCTTAGGGACTTCTAAAAGTTCTTGACAAAAAGCTGTCTATTATCTCAGATAGCTTTGAGGCGACGCTTTATGACGCATAGCACAATAATTACATTTACATAAACAATTATGTTAATGTTTTTATTATTTAATTTATCATCATCATTACAGCCGTAAAACGTCCACAACTGAACACAGGCCTCCTGGATCTCCATGACGGGTAGTTGCAATACTCACCCTTGGCAGGCGCGTTGGCGAGCGCAGTACAGGATGTCGATACACTGAAAGACTCTGCTGCCCATCTTCCGGAGGTATCCTTTAGCAGGCTCTTACAGCATCCATGGGTATGAGAGGAGGGGTAACGTTCTACCGCCGACACGCCACGGCATTTTTATTTCAATTACTTTTGTAAAACACGGACTGTCACGGGCCGCCTGCATACAAAATGACGCGAAAAGCAAGTAAAGAGTAATTCCCGTTAAAATAAAAACTAAAAGTAATATTGTTAAATCCAATTACCATTTTGAAAAAGGTGTATAGATGGACTTATAATGTCCAGAAAGTTTAATAGCATAAATCAGTTTCATTTATATACATAGAAAAACACTCAGCCTCAAGACAAATATCAAATAAAAAAAAATAATAAAACAAATATCTGCAAATAAAGCAAACATTTTGTCCTCCTGCGTCTCAGCCGGACTTAAAACCAACTGCGCCACGCCGTCTATACAGGCTGTATCATCACATGGGCACTAAGCCGAAAGGGGGTGGTTCTGACCATCTCAAGGAACTTTTGTTTTACGACTTTTCCAGATTCAGTGATTTTCATTCCATACAAGATTAAAATTAAGATTACTTCAACAGCTGATTACACGATAGTGAAAACATTAACGCCAGCTGATTTTTGACAGGGTCCTGCGCAGAGTTGCCTTACATGTACAAAAAAAATACGTATTACTATAGAGGTTCTTTTCATAAAATTGTAAAAAAACGAATGATGACCTCAGGATCCATTTCACATCACACCAACTAGTAAAATTGTAAATGAAAATATAAAAAAAATACGAATTCCCGATTTTATTCCCTTCAAAATGACTTGTTTTCATGGACTTACACCGAAAGGGGTAACCCTTTCGGGGTAGTACACTTTTTATAATACACCCTGTATACATTTAGTTCCAATTCATTTCTAAATTCTTCATTCAATTCAACTAAAGAAACCGATTTCAATGATAAAGTATAACAATATTACACACTTATGATTATGACTAGCTGTCCCGGCGAACTTTGTAGCGCACCTACTACAACCACTACTTACAACATACCCTACATCTACCCTACTCATCTAGAGTACCTAAATTATGACAAATGTTAATCTATATAAATGAAGAAAGTCGTGTTAGTTACACTATTTATAACTCAAGAACGGCTTAACCAATTTGGTTGAACATTGGTGGGGAGGTAGCTGAGAACCAGGAGACGGACATAGGCTACTATTTTCGTGGCGTTAACTAAATCTGAAGGGGTTAAAATAAAAAATTAAAGTTTGTTTCGAAAAAGCGTTATTTCTCACTTGAAAAACTTAAAATTTTGCATATTATATTAGAAGTAAAATTTAATGGACCTGTGTATCAGAATTTCTCAAATATCATCCCCGAAGTGAAAATATAGGGGATGAAGATTTGTTGGGGAACATTTCTTCTCACTTGATTTAAGTGAAATTCCACATAAATAGATAGATAACTGCCAACATTATTAAACACATGATTCAGCGTTAGTTGTAGGGAAGTTGTAGGGTAGTTGTAGGGTGTTTGTAGGGTAGTTGTAAGGTAGTTATAGGGTAGTTGTAGGGTAGTTGTCTTAGAAAAATCCAAACCGATATGTATGCTTATTACATTTGAGTATTTCCCTCGATTTATCAAGAATCCTATAATCAGAACTGGGTTCAAAAGCAAGCAAACATTGTTATGTGAAATAAAAAACCTAACCGCAAGAAGTGAAAAGGATTTTTCCGAACCGGTTCATAAGCGACTTAGTTCAGAGGTAATAAAGTTCATAAGCGACTTAGTTCAGAGGTAACAAAGTTCATAAGCGACTTAGTTCAGAGGTAACAAAGTTCATAAGCGACTTAGTTCAGAGGTAACAAAGTTCATGAGCGACTTAGTTCAGAGGTAAAAAAGTTCATAAGCGACTTAGTTCAGAGGTAACAAAGTTCATAAGCGACTTACTTCAGAGGTAACAAAGTTCATAAGCAACTTAGTTCAGAGGTAACAAAGTTCATAAGCGACTTAGTTCAGAGGTAACAAAGAGAACAAGAGATAAACAGGCGACTCACGAACCGCCTCCTATTTTTTAAGTCAGTTAACAAATGCGGTCATCTAAAATCAAATTATGCGAACATGGATGTTTGTTACCGCTTGTTGTTTAAACAAATCATTCGGTGTGAAGTACTTTTATCTATTTTTTACGTTTTTTTTTCAGGTATTTTCGGTCTATGCCGGCAAGTCAGTGGCAGTGATGGTGGGAAATATGATAAGTGAGTAAAATACTGTGATGCGCGTAATCTGTGATTATACTCTACGTAACTTCGTTACTGCTTACGAAAAGTTGAAACAGAAGTTCGATGGGCGGCCATAAGCGATCTTGAACCTGTTTATCAATATATATAAAACTCTTCCGTTACTGACTGAGTGACTGAGAGTCTGACAGACAACGCACAGCCTAAACTACTGGACCTAGAGACTTGAAATTTGGCATACATATACCTTGAGTATCCTAGAGGTGCACTAAGAAGGGATTTTTCGAAATTCCCACGGTAACGGGAACTACGCGGGGGAAACTGCGGGGTGCGGCTATATTACTATACTATGTAGGTATGTAATATTATTACTGTTGAAATTGTATTTAATTATTTTGTCGCCTACGCTATGCACTGGCAGACGAGGCGGTCATGCGGACCTGCCTGAAAATCAGCGCCGCATCTTCATAGCTTGCTATGTGATTTCGGTAATATCAGTATGGGGACAAAAATGGACACTGCCCTGAGGCACGCATTTGTTGTCATGTAAATTATGTTATTTACACTATAGTGCACCTAATTTTATTCCTTCTGCGTTTTCTTATAATATGTGTTAGTTGTGTGTGTCTGTGTCAAAAAAAATGTATTTCTTCTTCTACTACCTGCAACTCGTACACACAGCAGGTGTAGATATAAACAGAATTCATAAGGGGACGAGGTTCTCAAGTCGCCTGTATTGTTTTAATCTTTGTTTGGCAGCCTTATCAGGGTTCCGTTTTAACCGACGAAAAAACGGAGGAGGTTTTCAAGTTGACTTGTTTTTTTAGGGTTCCGGGCCAAAATGGCAAAACGGAACACTTATGGTATCACTTTTTCTGTCTGTCTGTCACAAATAGATATCTTGAGAACTACTGACGCTATCGGCTTGAAATTTTCAATGGTATAAGATAACGCTTTTTAACTAATATAGAATATAAAAAATGATGAAAAATATTCTTTTTATGATTGCAAGGGGGGCGGAAAAAGCGTCTCAAAAATGTTTAGTAAAGTTACTAGTGTGGGGTGTTATATGAAAGGTATTAATTTGCACATTAATAAACAGTTTTTAGTTTTGCTTCAAGCCATATAGTTTTTGACTTATTTAAAAGAACGGTAAAAAATGTATATTATCTCCGAAGTTTGCAGAGATTCACCCCTGAAACTTAGGTTGCTAATAGAAGTATATGTAAAGATTACAGGAAACTTATAGCAAGGTATAAGATCAAGAAATATATAAATATAAGTCTTATCTTTTCTAAAATTTAGTTTATGCGTATTTTTATAACACTACCTATCTAACGTAAATTCAAAACAAAGTTGTCAAAAGGTTATTGTAATCAGTATTTCTGAACACACAAAATAGATTATATGCCTTTTAATGGCTGAACGTTCTACTGCCTAGCATAAATATTTAATCAAATCTCCTAATTTCGGAACCCTTGGGCAGGAGGCTCGCTCGCACTTGTTTCCTAATCAAAATGCCTCATTATTCTAACTTTTCTCATTCCCAGCTACACCCTCCTACGTCTGTACCCCACAACCAACGACCAGATGGGGGCCCTAGCGGAGTTCTCCGACCCACAAGGACAGGTTGAAGTGTTGAAGGGCTCCCGTGGCTACAACGACAGTATGGACGTACTGGTCCCTTCCGCTAGAATGGGCTTCATGGAAAACTTTGTGAGGAGGTCTGCCGTGGGAATTGATATGACGGAGAATTATGGCAGGTTAGAATCATCATCTATAACATCTGCCATCGGGCGTCCATAGCTGGACATAGGCGACTCACATGAAAGTTCTTGAGATGCTCAACCATGTTTGGCAGGCGGGTTGGCTTGTCTTGGCAGGTGGGTTGACGGGCGCAGAACGGGAGACAAGCAGAAGCGTCTTTCCATGTATCAACAATACATGGAAAGACGCTTCTGCTTGTCTTCCGGAGGCTTAATCTTATATTACATAAGCTAATTTTGCTTATTTTTTTTTAATTAGGAATCTGCCTTGACTGATTCTTAATTGTTAAGAAAGAAGAATGACAGAAGGGTTAACGTTCTACACCGACAATAATATAAAAACAAAATTATGAAATTAAAAAAAAATCTGTGTGGGTGTATATTATGACATGTGTACTAAGCCGAAAGTGGTTGATTCTGACCACCCCAAGGGACAACTTTAACTGTACGACATTTCATTTTCAGGATTCGGTGATTTTTTTTAATGAAAACGCCACAAAAGTTTTTAAATTCAAGTACTGATTAATTGTTAATGACGAACTAAACGCTAGCTGATTCTTGACATGGTCATTTTTTCCATGAAGAGCTGACGTAGAGGTAAAAAAAAATAATTCCTAAAACCACAGAATGGTATTATTTTTCAACAACAAATCCAAACATCAAGCACATCAACACAACATGACGACCTCTGTGGCGCAGCGGGCGAAGGTCCGCCTGCGACGCAAGAGGTTGCGGGTTCGATTCCCGCCTCGGGACAAATGTCTGTAAGATCTGCAGATATTTGTTCAGGGTGTTCTGGGTGTTTTTCTATATATAATAAAAATATCTATCTATGTAGTATAATGTATTAAGTATATCAGTCATCTAGTACCCATAACACAAGCTCTGCTTAGCTTGGGGCTAGATGATGCTGTGTGATTTGTCGAGCATTATTTATTTATTTATTTATTTATCAACTAGTAAAAATAAAATAGATAAAAAAAATATACCAATTCCCAATTTTTTCTTTTGAAAACGAGTTGTTTTCACGGACAGATACCCTCCCGGGCTAGTACACATGTTACAATACACCCTGTATATTGTCTTATATATATAATATATATATATGTAAATGGCCTCAGTGTTACATTATTCCTTTACAGAATGTTTGAGATGCCACAACAGCGAACTAGCAGACGTATGGCCCGTCCCTTAAGCGTTTACGAATACAACTCGTATGAAGGAGTGAGTGCATTCAATTTTTACAAGAAGACGGACTCTGTAGCTTATTTGGTCTAATAACCGACTGAGACGGATGGAGGTTGCGGGTTTGAATAGATTATATACGGATATATTTTTCATGGGTTTGGTACTTTTCTATGATTAAATATCAACAAAAATATGTAAAAAGTAAACACAAGCTATACATACTTTGGGGCTAGAGACTAATGTGTGAAATTTCCAGCATTTTTTTATTTATTTATTGACGACACATTCATGCCGTATGCCAAAATGGCTTGGTCAAACATTAAGTTTGCCAAATTAAATATAATTTTATTTCAGATAGTAACATACATAGAGGCATTAGCCAGAAGACTCCCAGACATGGTGACGCTTGAAGACGTGGGGAAGAGCTATCAACGTAGGCCAATGAAATTAGTGAAGCTGTCTACCAATCCTCGTGCTAATAACCCTATTATATTCGTTGATGCAGGTAAGATCGAACCCAATCGTATCCATAATGGCTTGGAGCTTCTTCAAACGACAGTGAAAATAAAGCCTTACTAAGCTTCTTTGTCTCTAAAGATACGACTTGTGACACCTGTGTAGTCTGATTAATACATCAGACTACACATGTGTAGTCTGATACTGTAACACAAATAAATAATAAATCATCATAATCATCATCTCAGCCATAGGACGTCCACTGTTGGACAAAAGCCTCCTTAAGAATCAAGAACTGATCATGAGAAGCTGTTTCCATACTCACCACCCTTTGGCAGGTAGGTTGGCGAGCGCAGTACGGGATGTTGATACGCGGAAAGACGTTACTGCCCATCTTCCGGGCAAATTTCAAATAATGAATAAATAACATTTATTTTTCCACTCACAAAAAGGTTAACTAAACGTTATTTAATATTTAACCTGTTTTGCGAGGGACTGGTGCTTAAGGTTTGTTTAATCTATAAAACAAAACTACACTAACACAAAAACACCGTATTTCCAATCTCAACCCTTTGGTGTAGATTTGCTCCGTAACCTCCATACTAAAGCAACAGCCAGGTTCCTAACCTTAGCACTTGGTGCATCAACGTTACCTTTAACACAAACGTCGTGTACCTGATGAGGTGTACCAGCTTCGGTGGAGCGGACATGTGTCTCGAGTATCGGAAAAGAGAGTGGCGAAGTGCATTTTCTTCAGAACTCTAAAACGGTAAACGTAAAAGCGGTGTTCAGTATCTGAGATACAAAAGCATTCTGAAAAGATAATGCATTTTCAGAAGAGATGCAAGCCGTCAATAGGAGGTAGAAGCCAGAATGGCGACGTGTCAACCACGAGCAGGTTAACACGTCTGAAACTGAGCGCTCGTAGTTTGCTCACTAACAAAATTTGGTTTTTTCAAGCGTGTTTTTTCAAGCTTACATTAGTTAAATTTTAAATAAGCATTACTATCAACAGGAATTCATGCACGAGAGTGGGTGGCACCTGCAATGGCTCTGTACTTGATCCACCGACTCGCAAATGACCCAGCAGCTCTAAAAAATGAGCTGAATGGAATAGACTGGTATATCCTACCTGTGGTGAACCCTGATGGGTATGAGTATAGTCGATCTAGCCCTAATGTGAGTAGAAAAGTTTTAAATAATTTACATTGGGACTAACATTTTTGATTACTATAATAGTTTGGTGTCAGTTATTTTTACTGCTCATATTTCCATCTTCTTATATTGTACTCAGTTATATTGATTAGTTCATTGTAAAATTAAACAAGCATTGGTACGGGGGTATCAGAAAAGGGGGCGAAGGGCTCAAAAGGTCAAAAATTGCATTGGGTTTTTGGACGTTTTTGGTCATTTGAAGACTTTTATTTTTTTGGTCACAATAACTCCGGTCCCTGTGACCCTAGCGTCACCAAAATCGATCAGTACCCTTCTCTCATTATGACGGTGCTAACAAAAAAGGTTTTATGTAAATCGGTAAACGCGTTAAGTTGTAATCGTCCCATACACAGATAGACAGACAGACAACGCTATGCATATTAGGTGGCTTGGCCCCCTAAGAACTCATTTAAAAATATAAAATTGATAGTTGAACAAGATGTTTGACAGAGTAGATTTCAGGGTTTATAAAAAAACCATCCAGCGACCCGTTTTCGAAACAAAAATATACTTAGTGTTAGTAGATATTTCATTTTATTACTTTTAACATGCGATTTTCAGAACCGCATGTGGAGAAAGACAAGGTCAAAGAACGGAATATGCTACGGAGTAGACGGCAACAGAAACTACGCCTACAAATGGGCCGTCAGTGGAGTCTCCACCAACCCTTGCGACAGGGAGACGTACGCCGGCCCCAAAGCCTTCTCAGAAACAGAAACCCAGACCGTCAGGAACATCATGTTGGACTACGCGAAAAGAATAAAACTCTACATTTCCCTTCATGCGTATGGCCAGTATTTAGTGTATCCTTGGGGTTACACAGATGGACTTTTACCTCCAACATGGAAGAAACTAGATTCTTTGGCCAGAGCCGTGTCAGATTCGGTACAAAGAGCTGGCGGGCGACCTTTCAAAGTTTTAAGTGCTGGACAGTGGTATCCAGCGGCTGGAGGCAGCGATGACTTCGCCTTTGGAGCTGTCGGAGTTCCGTACTCGTATACTATGGAACTAACAAATGGGCATGAATTCGTGTTCCCTGAGAATTTGCTTAACAAGGTGTTGCCACAATTCTATGAAGGTTTTAAGACATTCGCTGCACATATTAAATCGGAATTTAGCGCTAGGCGCCGAAGGAATCCCAAACAAAAGGAATAAATCAAATTTAATTCATAATACATTTTTTATTTATGCTGCGTAAATTGAAGCAGGTAGTTTTTTATAGCTTTACGAATTTCACATCTTGTTATAAAGATAAGGTTGCATTTTGATAAGGTAAATTTTGGTGAAAATAGCAAGATGAAATACCGTGAATTGTTATGGTTACTTATATTAACAAAAGGTAATTTTCCTAAAACCATTGAATGAAGTGCTTAATATGCTTTTTATTACGTTGACATTTATTATTTTAGCGATGGTCCAGACTGAGATTGAGGAAAATTGCGGGTGAGAATTTTACTCCGTACTAATAGGAGATCATCATCATCATTTCAGCCGTAAAACGTCCACTACTGAACACTGGCCTCGCTCATGGATCTCCATGAGGGGTAGTTGCCATACTCACCACGCTTGGCAAGCGGGTTGGCGAGCGCAGTACAAGATGTTGTTACACGGAAAGACGCTGCTGCCCATCTTCCGGAGGTATCCCTTAGCAGGCTCTTACTGAATCCACGGGCATGAGAGGAAACATTTTAGTGCCGGCACCCCTCGCCAGATAGGAGATATTCATTAATTATTTATTTTAATTATTATTATTGGTATAACAATATTTAAATATTTTAAGTGGCTTAAAATAGTGAAACACTAATCTTTTTTTATACGTCTCAATGTCGGGAAAAGCAGAAGGCCCACCGTTAAGCGGTAACCTCTGCCTATAACAACTGCAATACATCGGTGATCACGTCACGTTCACGAAGCACGTGACCAACGCTGCATTGCATTGCGCCCGACACCCTGAGACATGGTTGTAAGGTCTCATGTGCCCGTAATTTCAACGGTCCCCTTAACCCTTAAACCGGAATACAGAAATACAGGCATTGCTGCTTGGCGGCAGAAATAGGTATGGTGGTAGTACTTCCCCGGTTGAACACTTTACAAAAAATTATATTAGGTACCACAAAATAATAAATATTATATTTTTAGCTGCAAAGAGATACGGCCATGCTACAAGAAAATGCTTGATGAACTAACAGTTGATGGTGAGGCGAAGTGTATAAGAGATGATACTGCAATTGGCTCATCGACAGTAAGTAGCTAAGAGATTCAACGAAGACGATTAACCAAGTGGACAATCTTTAACATAGAATTTTATCACGTATCTTTAGAACCCTGCACGCGCGTTGCCGTGGGGTGCCGGCTGTAGAATGTTGCCCCTCCTTTCTTGCCCGTGGATGCAGTAAGAATCTGCTAAGGGATGCCTTCGGAAGATGGGCAGCAGCGTCTTCCGCGTCTTCAACACCCTATACTGCGCTCGCCAACCCGCCTGCCAAGCGTGGCGAGTATGGCAACAACCCTTCATGATAAGACGACCAAGGACCAGGCCCCGAGTCCCCGGCAGCCCCGCTAGTCGTGGCTACGGTAGCGGCCACGGTAACGGCGGGGCCAGGGGTGCTAAGAATCCCCGGGAGACGGACGGCTACCAACCCCAACGACGACCACTGGCCCTGGTAACACACAACATCCGCACTTTGAGGACAGACGAAAAGATTGTTGAGCTGGAAGAAGAAATGAGTAGGTTACACTGGGACATTTTAGGATTATCAGAAGTCCGTAGAGAGGGCGAGGACACGATATCCCTTAAGTCCGGTAATCTACTCTACTACCGGGAGGGCGACCAACAGTCCCAAGGTGGTGTCGGGTTTCTCGTTCACAAGTCACTCATTAACAACATTGTCACCATCGACAGTGTGTCGAGCAGGGTCGCATACCTAACACTCAGAATATCCAAAAGATATTCGCTGAAGGTCGTTCAGGTATATGCGCCGACCTCGTCACACCCAGATGAAGAAGTAGAGTCTATGTATGAGGACATTAGTAGGGCCATACATACAAACAAAACTCACTTCACTGTTGTTATGGGGGACTTCAATGCAAAGTTAGGCAAGAGAAGCGATGATGAGTTGAGAGTGGGGCAATTTGGGTATGGGCAACGGAACCCCAGGGGACAGAGGCTGGCCGATTTTCTGGAGAAAGAAGGACTCTTTATGATGAATTCTTTCTTCCAGAAGCCGCCTCACAGGAAATGGACCTGGATGAGTCCCGATGGTTTCACGAGAAATGAGATTGATTTCATCTTGACCAACAAGAAACGGGTATTCAATGATGTCACTGTGATTCACAGGGTGAAAACCGGAAGTGATCACCGAATCGTTAGAGGCACATTGAATATGAACGTTAGACTTGAAAGGTCCCGTCTGATGAAATCGACGCTCCGACCCACTCGTGCACATATCCAAAACCTCGAGAGCTTTCAACTCGAACTTTCAAATCGCTTTGATTGTCTGGGTCTCGAAGAACATGCATCAGTGGACGAGATCAATAACAGGTTCGTAGAAACTGTCCATACGGTGGGGTCTCAGTTCTTTAAGACGCCCCGTACAAATAGACCTCAGAAACTCTCTGATGACACTCTTAACCTCATGGCTGAACGACGCTCATTACGACTGCAGTCTCCCGATGATGCTAAGTCACATAGGCAGCTCAATAGACAAGTTTGGAAATCCTTGCGGCACGATATTCGTACCTTTAATACAGCTCGTATTAAAGATACGATAGAGCGGAACAAAGGCTCCAAAGTGTTTGCGAGAGATATGTCTATTGGGCAAAGCCAGATGACGAAGCTGAAGAGGGAAGATGGCAGTATAGCGTCAAGTAAAGCAGAAGTGTTAAGAGAAGTCGAAAGGTTCTATGGACAGCTCTACGATTCGGTCACTAAACCTGTTTGCAGTGTGGCAGAAGACCCTAGAGCCAAGCTGACCCGACATTATACCGAAGATATCCCGGACATCAGCCTGTACGAGATCAGGATGGCCCTGAAACAGCTTAAGAACGACAAGGCGCCGGGGGAGGACGGAATCACTTCAGAGCTTCTGAAAGCGGGTGGATCACCGATACTTAAAGTCCTTCAGAAGCTCTTCAACTCCGTCTTGCTCGAAGGTATTACGCCAAAAACATGGAACAAAAGCGTCGTGGTACTGTTCTTTAAGAAAGGTGACAACACCTTGCTTAAGAACTACAGACCGATCTCGCTTTTGAGCCATGTTTATAAGCTGTTTTCAAGGGTCATCACAAATCGTCTCGATCGCAGGTTTGATGACTTCCAGCGTCCTGAACAAGCCGGGTTTCGAAAAGGCTACAGTACCATAGACCACATTCATACGCTGCGGCAAGTGATACAGAAGACCGAAGAGTATAACTTGCCGCTATGTCTCGCGTTTGTGGACTATGAGAAAGCCTTCGATTCGATCGAAACATGGGCGGTGCTCGAGTCTCTCCAACGATGCCGAATTGACTATCGGTATATCGAAGTGTTGAAGTCTTTGTATAGAAACGCCACTATGTCAGTCCGAGTACAGGAACAGAGTTCGAAGGATATTCCCTTAAAAAGAGGCGTAAGACAGGGAGACGTTATTTCTCCGAAACTGTTTACGACCGCTTTGGAAGATGCCTTCAAGCTCTTGGAATGGAAAGGACTAGGCATCAACATTAACGGCGAATACATGACTCACCTTCGGTTTGCCGACGATATTGTGGTCATGGCAAAGTCGATGGAGGAACTCGGCACGATGCTCGAAGGCCTCAACCGAGTCTCCCAACGGGTAGGTCTTAAAATGAACATGGACAAGACGAAGATTATGTCGAATGTCCATGTTGCGCCTGCCCCAGTTATGGTTGAGAACTCGGCTCTCGAAGTTGTCGACGCGTATGTATACCTAGGACAGACAGTCCAATTAGGTAGGTCCAACTTCGAGAAAGAGGTCAATCGACGAATCCAACTCGGATGGGCAGCGTTTGGGAAACTACGCAACGTCTTTTCGTCCAAAATTCCTCAGTGCCTTAAGACGAAAGTCTACAATCAGTGTGTGTTACCAGTGATGACATATGGAACCGAGACGTGGTCATTCACGATTGGCCTCATGAATAAGCTCAGAGTCGCTCAACGAGCTATGGAGAGGGCTATGCTCGGGGTTTCTTTACGCGATCGAATCAGAAATGAGGAGATACGTAGAAGAACTCGGGTCACCGACATAGCCAAACGGATTAGCACGTTGAAGTGGCAATGGGCAGGCCATGTAGCTCGCAGAACAGATGGCCGATGGGGCCGAAAAGTTCTCGAGTGGAGGCCACGGACCGGCAAGCGCAGCGTAGGACGTCCACCAACAAGATGGGATGATGACCTGGTGAAGATCGCAGGTCGACGGTGGATGCAGATCGCTTCCAACCGCAATAACTGGATATCCATGAAGGAGGCCTATGTCCAGCAGTGGACGTCCTACGGCTGAAATGATGATGATGATGACGCGCGTTGACCGAAACGCACTTGGGCTAATTTATTTATTACTTTATCGAAATTTCATTCCTCCGCGACCATCCTTACATTCCTATAGCAGCTACAACGCCGTCATTGTGGTATGTTGTTATGTGATCATAGAGCTACCGCCGACAACTGATGGTAGGATGGTAGGGTTTAACCTTATAAAACAAACTTAAGTCAGGAACAATATTGTTTTAAGTTGTTTAAATAGCCCATGAGTTGAATTCAGATTAGGTTTTTCGGTAACTTACTTAGTTCGCAAGGAATCAACCTGGTCAATAATACTTACGTTTTCGTTGGGTGAAGTCGAGGTGGTGATCCCATGCTCACCTTCTTAATCATCAAAGAGCCACCTGATCAATAATACTTACGTTCTCGTTGGGTGGAATCGAGGTGGTGATCCCATGCTCACCTTTTTAATTATCAAAGAGCCACCTGATCAATAATACTTACGTTCTTGTTGGGTGGAATGGAGGTGGTGTTCCCATGCTCACCTTTTTATTTATCAAAGAGCCACCTGATCAATAATACTTACGTTCTTGTTAGGTGGAATCGAGGTGGTGATCCCATGCTCACCTTTTTATTTATTAAAGGGCCACCTGATCAATAATGCTTACGTTCTTGTTGGGTGGAATCGAGGTGGTGATCCCATGCTCATCTTTTTAATTATTAAGGAGCCACCTGATCAATAATTCTTACGTTCTTGTTGGGTGGAATCGAGGTGGTGACCCCATGCTCACCTTCTTAATTATAAAAGAGACATACATACGTTGTGCTATCTTGGCTAAACCTTGAAAGTCATAATTCTTATTATAATTTCCTCGAATCATACCTATAGATGGTGTTAGTTTTTAACCCCTGACAAAAAAGAGGGGTATTATAAGTTTGACCGTGTGTCTGAGGCACCGTAGTTCTTAAACGAGTGGATCAATTTGCATGTAGTTTTTTTTATTTAACATTCAGGTTGTTTTATCAAAACCGGTTAAAAAGTTAAACAAGATATAGGGAATCAAATTAGGGGTGATCAATCGAATGTTTTCAAATATACCCAAGTATGGTATCAAATGAAAGGGCATGATGTGTAGATTGTAAAACAAAGGGACAACCTCAGAGACTAGGTAAAGTGTCTGGGGTTACTTATTGTTTTTTTTATAAACTTGTATTATATACTGGTTTGAAACCAAATTTGACAATGGTAGAATTATGAATCAACAAAAAACTTATTTTATCCGTTTGTTAGCTCCAACTGATAGGTTTAGTAGAAAACACTTTTTTTCTTAATTACTGAAAGCGGCTCTTAATAAACCTTTGACACTGACATAAAATTACTTAACAGAATACCAGCAGTGAAAAGATGAATAACATGAGACCAATACGCGTATACCATGTTATTAAAACTAAATTAATACAATACAATAACATAATAATTATGAATTTTCAGGCAACAATAGAATAAATTAATGGCAAATTTACATATATTATTATTTACAATTTTTTTATTATTGACCTCTTAACACAAATGCTGTGTTTTAAAAGAACATTTATTACGGTTTTGTTGATATATTGTCGCCATACATACCACGCTTGGTAGGCGGGTTGGCTAGTGCAGATCGGTATGTTGATACCCGGTAAGACGCAGCTTTACTTCTTCCAGAGGATTCCTCAACAGATTCTTACTGCATCCACGGGCAAGAGAGGAGGGGCAACATTCTACTAGCGGGAACCCAAGGCTTTCATTGCTGGCACAAGTAATTAACAAAAGTTTGTTGTTCTTTTACAGGTCACAATTTTTCTTAGTGCAATAAAAAAATATTGTTCAGATATTTTTAAATTTTGGGATTATGGCACGACATTCGACGGCAGACCCGTCTATCAGGTAGGTTAATCTTTACTTTCAAACAAATATTTAATTATTATTATTAAAATAACTTATAGGCAATATGGCAATAATTAAAAAAAAGTACGGGTTGGAGTCAGAAAGATATTAGAACACAAGAAATAAAGTAATTAGACGAACAATAAGCCGCGCGAATAATATTCAATAAAGCAAGCGATACGCGCCTTGCGTCGAGAGGTAAGGGACCGACTGAGGAACGGATGGAGCGTGCCGCGAAGCTAGTGCGTTCCACACAGCTCTGCACATCGAGCGAGTGCCGGGCGCACGCGGAATGCGGCGATGCAGCGGATTTCGCATACTACTTGTTTCACCCGGCTATGTTCGTAGTAAAATAATAATGTTGGGTGTATGTAGGTTCTTATTAATTATGAGTTCCCTACAGTCCCCTTTGGTTAGTTCCCTTATCGTCAAAGTTTGCAGCGATACAAACTAGAAACTTTTATTATTGCTGAGAGCTTATCTGCCGTCCACTAACTAAAAAGCCACTAAACCCGGAAGGTAACTTTCGAGAAAACAGCAAAAAACGCGAAAAACGTTATTTCTAGAAAAGTATGTTACCTAGAACAGTGACTCTTGTACACGTCGACAGATATTTCCTTACGTATATAAACTACTGTACTGTTTATAAAAAAAAACATTTAAATCAATCTAAAATATTTTTTTTGTTAAGCCTGCTACTTTTTGTTTCAAAATACTGCACAAAAAGGCCGTTAACCTATCCTTAGCGACTTTTTACTTAAGAAAATTGTCATAAATGTTGGCTTCGGTACAGACTACCACATTTATTAAAAAATACTGAGCTAAAAAGCAGTTAAACTAACTTAGCTGCTTTATAGCTAAGGTTATCATTCCAATTTCGAATACTTATCCATCATAATGAGCAGCTTTAGTGCTTGAGCCTCTTTTAAGCCAAACATTGTCGATGTAAAATGAATCTGTTTAAAAAAAATTATCAACTATCTTTAACTATAAGGCAACAAATGCTTCCTCACTTGCTGTTTATCTTCTTTATAGCTAAGCATTTTGTGGGATAAAGTGAGCAAGTAAAATATACCTATTGTCATGAAGCTTATTAAAAAAAAAGAAAATATTCCGATACATGATCTCTAAAGGTATTAAACTTTGCAGTAAGAAGAAGCGTATTTTACTATGGAAATACAGACTAAATCGTAATGCGACTAACAAAGAAAGTTTTGTAGCGTATTCAAAAAAATTTAACAAAATTATTAAATTAACACAACGATCACAAAACGAACATTACATACACACGGCACAAAACAAGTCAAAAGCTACCTGGAACGTTATAAATAAATATACCAATAGCCTACCACGTGAGAACATTAACAAATTAAAGGACATGGATGACGACATTATCACTGATCCAATTGACATAGCCAATGAGTTCAATAATTATTTCACTAACTTAGTAAAAGATACTGACAATACAAAAATTTTATATAAGGTTAATTTTAATAAAAGTAACTCCATGTTTTTGACTCCTATTTTACCCCATGACATTCTCAAAACAATTTATTTCTTAAAACATACTAATAGTGTAGGTTTTGACGATATCTCAACGAAGATTATAAAAGATGTGGCTCATTACATAGCACCTATCCTGAGCCATATAGTAAACAAATGCTTAGAAGAAGGAATTTTTCCTGATATTCTTAAATTGACTATTGTAAAGCCACTACATAAAAAGGGACCACGAGACTTAGTTGAAAATTATAGACCCATAGCGCTGATTCCAGTATTCTCCAAGATTATCGAGAAAGTCATATACAAAAAAATTTATAGCTATCTTGAAGATAATAATATTTTATGTGATCGTCAATATGGATTTAGACAAGGTCGGTCAATAAATAAAGCTATTTACGATTCTCTCTACCAGATAATGTCAAATCGAGACAATAATAAAAATGTTATCGCATTGTATATGGATATGACCAAAGCATTTGATCACGTAGATCACAATATTCTACTGCATAAGCTAGATACCTATGGCGTCAGAGGTACGGCAAATAATCTGATAAGATCTTACCTAAGTAATAGAAGTCAAATCACCCAACTCAACAAAATATGTATGAAAACGCACATAGACACTGCATACAAATCGTGTACTAGAATGGTGTCCCATGGTGTTCCTCAAGGGAGCGTCTTGGGCCCGCTCCTATTTTTAATTTACATAAATGACCTGCCTCAAGTGACACATCACTCCATGACACTATTTGCTGACGATAGTTCTATCTTATTTATTAATGAAAAATCACATAATTTTGAATTTGACATTAATTTGACTTTGACATCAATTATTAAATGGCTGACATCAAATAATTTAAAAATCAATTTATCAAAGACGTATATAATGAATTTTAAACAACGACATAATCATAATCTTGACATTAATATAAATTACTGTAATACTAAAGTTAATGAAGTTGACTCCACTAAATTTCTAGGACTAACCATTGACAATAAATTAAATTGGAAACTACATATTGACAATATCTGCAAACGATTGAAACAATTTTCATATGCTCTTTTTAAATTAAAGAAAGTGTCTAATTTATCAACCTTACTTATGGCATACCATGGACATGTAGCATCAATTTTGCGATACGGAACCATATTCTGGGGCAACTCAACCGACCATCTTAAGGTGTTTAAAGCACAAAAACGTTGCATAAGAGCAATATGCGGACTCAAAAGACGAGACACCTGTAAAGATCATTTCATAACATTAAAACTTTTGACATTCCCATCACTTTACATCTACGAAGTAGCCGTCTTTGTTAAAAACAATAATAATGAGTTTGAATGGTTTGCAGAGGGAAGTCGACTGGAGGGCAAAATGCGTCATGCTCCATGTAAAACGCAGCTCTTCCGTAAAAGTGTATTTTGCATGGCATCCACTATATACAATCAAATTCCTAAATCCGTTCGTGCCCTATCCATAAGTACATTCAAGACCCGCCTTAATGACATTTTAGTTAAAAAAGCCTATTATACAATAAATGAATTTCTAATTGACCGTAATATTTTGAATTGACAATGTGAAATAATTTGACATTTTTAATTTTTTTTTTTTTTTTTGTATGACTATAACTTGACATTATATATATTTTTTTAAAATATTAATTGTGTAATAGAATTAGTTTTTTCTAGTGGTGTAAATTTACAATAAAAGTGTTTGTATGCTTATCAGCAGGATCTAGTGAATCTAATATTAAGTACCATCTATTGTAAACCTAGGTTCACAAACGAATAAATAAATTGAAATTGAAATTGAACATATAGCATTGTATTAATATACATAATATACAGTGAATGGGTATTTATCGCGTAAAATTACCATTATTTTCCGAAGTTTCAACTGGATTCCACCAGCCATGGTCCCGGAAAGACCGGTTAACGGACCGACAATTTTAAATACCCATTTAAAACGACAAGTTACCCAAAAGTCGTAGTCCGGGGTACTCTGGAGAACGCATCAGAGGTTCCATCAATAAACGGTGGTGGTCTCATTGTATCTTCAGAAATCAGTTAGGCCGCTTTTATATTGTGGCACATGACACTACCAAATTCTAAAAGTCACATCACAACTCACACTACACTTATTTATGACTAGATTCCAAGATGTTGGCAGCCTACACATAATAAGATAATTAAAATATAAGGAATCAGGTTTTGCTGCATCGGAACCCACCGAAGACGTAAACGAGGCCCTACACAATCTGGTCGAAACACTGAGGGGTGAAGGCATCAAGTTCTGCCAAACGCGACGTAGAGGTAAGAAGTCTAAACTCTCGGATGAGACTCTGCGGCTTATGACAATGAGGCGGGAATGCACCTCAGTTACTTCGTCAGAGAGGTCAGACCTAAACAAGCGTATTGCAGAAGAATCTTCTTCTTCTTCTTCACTCAGCAGCTTGGAAGGAGCCACCTGACAAAACTAACGACTCGGGAGGGCAAAACCATCCTGTCGAGGCCGGAGATTCTCGCTGAGATTGAAGACTTCTACGGCCGGTTATACGCCGCAGATGCTCCCTGTCTCCAGCGTGAAGACCATGATCCTCGAGCCACCCTGACACGCCACTACACCGACGAACTACCGGATATCGACCGAGACGAAATCGTGCTGGCTCTGAGACAGCTTAAAAATGGAAAAGCCCCGGGTGAAGATGGAATTACTTTAGAACTTCTGAAGGCAGGAGAAGCTCCCATTATTCAAGAGCAACTGCGCCTCTTCAATTCCGTTCTTCACTACGGGAGAACTCCAAGGGCGTGGAGCGGGAGTTTGGTGGTTTTGTTTTTTAAGAAGGGCGATAAGACTCTTCTTAAAAACTACAGACCCATCTCGCTTCTGAGCCACGTCTATAAGCTGTTCTCCAGAGTTATAACGAATCGTCTAGCAAGAAGACTCGACGAGTTTCAGCCGCCGGAGCAGGCCGGGTTTCGCGGAGGATATGGCACCATAGACCACATTCACACAGTGAGGCAGATTATACAGAAGTCCGAAGAGTATAATCAGCCCCTGTGTCTGGCCTTTGTGGACTATGAGAAGGCCTTTGACTCTGTTGAAATGTGGTCTGTCCTGGAATCTATACAGCGATGCCAAGTAGACTGTCGCTATATCGAAGTGCTGAGATCTCTTTATGGTTCCGCCACTATGAATGAGCAAGTACAGAATCAGCAGTCTCAGTTCATCCAGCTGCGCCGAGGAGTAAGACAGGGGGATGTAATATCCCCGAAACTGTTTACAAGCGCACTGGAGGACATGTTTAAGACGCTGGACTGGAAAGGTATAGGCATAAACATAAATGGCAACCACATCTCGCACTTACGATTTGCTGACGATATAGTCTTGATGGCAGAAACGCTGGAGGAGCTACAACAGATGCTGGACAGTCTAGCTTCAGCCTCTTGACGGATAGGTCTCGGCATGAATTTGGATAAAACCAAAATATCAATGAACACATTGATCCGGGACCTATCTGTGTGAATAGCCACCTACTCGAAGTTATTTCAGAATACCTCGGGCAAATTTTGCAATTAGGTAGGAACAATTTTGAGAAGGAGGCCAAGCGGAGGATTCAGCTAGGCTGGGCAGCGTTTGGGAAACTACGTAGGGTTTTCTCATCACATATACCACAATGCTTAAAAACGAAAGTTTTTAATCAGTGCGTCCTACCCGTCATGACCTACGTATTAAGTGAGTTTTCTATTTTGTCACTTAACTGCAGACAAGGAGTCTAGATCTCTGTAACTATTTGTTATTAAAGAACGTTTGTTGGACATAAAAGAGAATTTTGTACTGAATCCAAATCTGTAAAAAAATGATTTTGACCCTTTGAGGGTTAACGGCTTTTTAGTTAGTGGACGGCAGATATGTAAACATAACAGGAAAATCAAATATCATTGAAAGTTTGTAATATTTACATTAGTTCTCCGACAAATATAAACCTCCTATAGCACAATTTAAATTGTAAGACGGCTCGGAACCCTCGGTGCTCGAGTTCGACTCGTACTTGGCCGCTTTAATTTATTTTATTATTAATAATTCGACGGGCCCCAAGAACAAAATCGTATAGAAAAATAAGACAAAATTGACTTTATTGTTAATTATTAACCTGTATATCATTAGCTACAAGGGAGTGTAATTATTTTTTTAATTAAGTGTTTACTTTTTGATATAACCAGTAGAACAATACCGCATCTGAAAAACGTTTCGATGAATAACCACGCATCGACATGTACGAACTTGTTCTGCTCACTGTGACCCGCGCGCGGCCGTGACATTTGGTCAGTCGCGAGTTTGTTCTCGGCAGAGACGGGTGTTACGACCGACTACCGTGATTTGTCATTCGGTGCATTAATTGTCACAATTAGTTTAAAATATGTGTTCTAGTGACTAATGAACGATGTCTGCTTCATCCATAAAAAAAAATAATTGGATTTAGCCCTAAATATAGGTAAAAATTATGACGCCAGCCCCATTTCTAACATAAATAAGGAAAAGGAATGTGCTAATCTTGGTAAGTAACATATATTTTTTTATTTCACTATGTGTTTTGATAATTACCTAAAAGTTTATCCTAATTTATTCAAGATTTCCTTAAATTTAATTAAAATTCAATTTATACCGTCGTTTGAGATGATCGTTTTTTGTTCAATGGAAATTATAAAAAAAATAATATCCCACGGTTTTCTATGTTTTTTATAGTTATATTGACGTTTATACGAAAATTTATGAAGTGATATTTTATATCTCAATAACAATTTTTACCGAATTATTATCACATACGATTTTGTTTGGCCAGAAATGTCTCAAAAATATCAATTGCATCTGCAGATAAGATTTTGTTCTACGAAAAATAAATTAATTTTGCCTGTCTTATGTGACAATGTGTTTTTGTTTGTTGTATTAATTTTCAGATGCGATTTTATTCCAAACAAAAGAATATACATTCTTACATATTTTTCAACAAAAACTACACATTTTGTTAGTTACCTATTAGATAACATTTTAAACCTTTTTAATACAATCCTGATTTCTGTTTTTCTAACAGAATCATCCAATCAACATGATAGTCGAGCCAGTTCTCTATTGCCGCTGGGAGCCCAAAATATTTTCAACGATTTAGCAGACGTATATCAAGACGTGTTTAATGACGATGACGAAAATATGGTTTGTGAACAACTACATGACATCCCAGTGAATATCACTCATCTGCTGCCTGCCGCCTGCGAACAAACCAGTACATCAAAACAAGAAAATGAGACTGCGCAAAAATCAGCTAATGCCACCTGCTTGCAAGCTGCTTTGCCACCTGTTGCCGACCCTGAGATAGTCATAGACTGTCAATATGAACATTCTGCCCATGCCAACCGCCCTGCATCTGCCTCATTGCTAAACACTGACCAAACTGCTGAAGAGGTTCTGAGTCCCTTTATTATAGAGGCAAACCCTAGCTTTAATAACTCACCTAATATTTATATTGAAGAATTTGAAGAACCAGCAGCTGTTTCCACGCCGTCAACGTCACATATGGTTTTAGCTACACCAATGCCCTCTCCATTAAATAATCATAAAAAATGTGCTGATGCCTTTTGTCCCGAGCAATGCGCTTGGATAGATTCAGTTCAATCACAAACTACTGATAGATCTACACCAAATACACCAAAACAAAAACAAAAAAAGAGTAAAAAACGCTTGGTATTAAAAGATGACTGGTCTGACGTGAAACGAAAATTTTTGAAAAATCATGGAAAGAACTACATATCAAAAAGAGGCAAGTTTGTTGATACTTAAGTTATGGGTACGCTATACATAGCTTATGTATAGCGTAGCGTTTGCCGCCAAAAAAAATCATGTTTCAATCACACATCGCTTTCTCGAGAAAGGGCACACGCAAAACGAAGGAGACAGTGTACATGCCCATATAGAACGCTCGGCTGGATCAAAAACGATTTATACTCCGGATGAATGGCGTCTGCTTGCACGCTGCCTTAAACAGAAGGAGAACCCTATTTGGTTAAGAAAATAGAGCAACAACATTTCTTTAATTTCAAGAACACTGTTAATGACAAACATTGGAACAAAACTGTCAATAAACAAAAATATTATGGACTAAAATTAAAGAAGCGTTTGTCGATACATGTGAGCTGAATAAACTGTACTTCAAATACGATTTAAATCAAGAATCTTATGAATGCTTGGTTTTTCGGGGTGAGACCAGACACTCATCTGTAGTACCGAATTTGCAACGTGCTTATTTGTCACCTCTCAAGTTATCAAAAGCGAAATGCAATGACCTAGTAAGTATGTGCAATAATGGTGTCATTAATTTTCCTAATCTTTTTACGTGAGTGTACGTTTATAGTTTTAAGTATAATGATGGAAGAATTTAGCAGCTGTAACACAGGTGCAACCTAGCACGGCTGCTAAAGTACAATGTGTAGTTGAAGCTCTTTTATTTGTAAAATATGGTTATAAATGTTTTTAGAATAAGTTATTTTGATCTAAATAAATAAATACTTAAATACTTAATTAATGCAAGTAATGCAGTCTATTTTCGATCACTGCCCTACAATTCTGTAAGCACTACAAACAACAACGATTTAAGTGATGAAGATTAACATGATAGTTCCTGTTTATTATTAGAGAGAGGGTTGATTAGTTTTTAATGTAACTCGAGTGAAATTGTAAGACTGAATACTATGTTGTGAATGTGATTAATATAATACTAGTAACTATTAAGGATAGTATTACAGATTTATTGTGAACTTGATTTTGAAGAGAACTAGTTTTTGTTTTTTTTGTTTTTGCCAATTAAGGTTCAGAGCATTTTAAAATTAAGAGATATTTTTCAGACTGAAATTGTAAGACTAAATACTATGTTGTGACAAACATAATACTAGTAACTATTAAGGGTAACATATATTGTTAACTTGATTTTGAAGAGAATTAGTTTTAGATTTTTTTTATTAGTTTTTGCCAATTAAGTTTTAGAGCACTTTAAGATTAGGAGATATTTTTTTAATTTTTTTACTCTGTGTTTTTGAGAAATTTATGATTAAGTAATCATTGATTTAACTGATTACTTGTTTACGTAATTTTATTTGGGTTAAACAAAACTAATTATATCAATAAAGATTATTATTAATAATTTTTTTTATTTATGATGACCTTCTGAACTTGATATACGATTTTATTTTAATAGTAAAACTCTGAAGAAAAACATGATGTGTGCACATACAACACGTTTTTCTAATGTAAATTTCATAGAACAATGTCGTAAAATCATATAAGTGTAAGTATATTCCAAAGAACAAACTCTCATGTTTAGATACGAAACTATTTTTATAGAAATAATTGATAAATATTTAATTTTAACATGCAAATATTAGTAAAATTATCAAATAAATGACCTTTGATCAAAAAATCTTAAAAATGTATTCATCAAACGAAATTATTCATGAATATCATTTTACAAAACTTTAAACCTTCACACTGTAAAGTAGGAATTTGGCAGATACGATTTTGTTCTTGGGACCCGTCGAATTATGTCTTAACGTAAAAAACAATACTTGTTGGTTGTAATTTGTTTTTGTATTAGATGGAAGGAGGTTCCCAAGATACATGTATTCCTAATTTGGAGTTCATTGACATATAAATTATTATGTAATTGTATGTTTTTGAACAATAAACGGTATTATTTTTCTAAATAAGCTATAAAAAAAACAATACAAAATGCTGAAACTTTACACAGCACAGCATCGTCCAATTATGCAGCGCTTGTGTTATAGATCCCTACCACCAAATGGTAGATGAAAAACTTTTTTAAACACATACTTATACATAGAAAAATACAATACTCATACTCGAGACAAATAAACTTAAACGGCTCATATATGATTTTTTCCAAAGGTGGGCATCAGATATTTTAATATCAGCCATTCCGAGCTACCCGTTATGATTATCGATGCTGGCCAGGATGCAGGGAAGGAACCAGTTCGTCTCGCACTGTACGTGATGGAACGACTAGTTGCCTGCAATGAGAATGACGATATCCTTAAGAATATCTATTGGGTTATAATACCGTCGGTAAACCCAGATGGACTGGAGTATGCCAGATCTGTGAGTCATTTCATAAATATTTTATTATTGTATGAGGTGGTAGGGCGTAGGACAACCAATGCTGGACAAATGTCCAAAATTCCTTATAGTCATGAGGGGTTGTTGCTCATACTCACCACGCTTGGCAGGCGGGTTGGCGAGCGCAGTACGTGATGTTGATACATAGAAAGACGCTGCTGCCTATCTTCTGGAGGTACACTACCCATGACAGATTCTTACTGCATCTACGGGCAAGAGAGTAAAGGTAACATTATACTTCCGGCACCCCACGGCAAATGAAATCGTACTTAGAAGTTTCTCGGTTTCCATGTATTTAATGTAGTAAGCCATTTTAATGCTGCAATCCTACACTTTTTCCTAGTTAGTGCCCAAACGTCGAGTATTTATTTAGTGTTTATTTATTTAGTGTAAGTATCGTTGAAGGTACTAAGTAGTGGCTAAATCTTTTTCCAAAGGTAGTTAGGACTTTAGGCAAGCTCCGCGTAACTGTAGGTCTTACTTTTTGTAGCTTTAGAGTTTTTGTAAACTTTCACCTCCTCCTTGCGTCGTATTACTAAATGATGAGAGTCGTGACTACCTCCATGGATCAGTTTTTTGTGAATGATGTTGCGCCAACGGGATCTGTTGCCGGCGATTTTCATTACTTCGTGGAGCGAGTGGTCGAGAGTGGTACGGATCTGGTCAGACCAACGTGTTGGGCTTCGGCCTCCCGGTCTCTTTTCTTGGACCTTGCCAGTGATGACGAGCCTTTCTAAATTATCACTGAGTTTTCTGACGATGTGACCAAAATACTGAAGGACTCGTTGAACAGACAGAAGGATAGCCTAGTAGTTATCTTGAGTTCCTTCAGTATTGACACGTTTGTTCTTCGGGCTGTTAAAGGGATTCGCAGCATACGTCTCCAACCCCACATCTCGAACGCGTCTACCCTTTTGCGGTCATTCGCTTTAAGCGTCCAGGTTTCTGCACCATAGAGGAATATGGAAAAGACCAAACTTGAGTCTTATTTTGGTCCTGTTGGAGATCTTCCTATCCTTCCATATCTTTCCTAACTGACTCATTGCGTTCTTAGCCATCCCTATTCTCCATCGCACCTCCGGTTCACAGGAGCCGTTATTAGATATTTCGGAGCCCAGATATATGAAGCGGTCCACTGTTTCCAGATTTATCGCGCCTGTGAGCTTCAGTATGCCTGTCCGGTTCACTACCATGAGCTTCGTCTTCGATTTGGATATCTGGAGTCCAAGATCGTAAAATGTAAACTTTCACAATGCTGGATTTTCTTTTGCTTTCACAGGGTGTTCGGCAGAACTTTAAACATACGAAAATGGCAGATAGGTAGGGTCGTCTGTTATCTACCCAGCCCAAATGATTGACCCAGGTCCCATAGATTTTTATTTAGTTTTTTTTCAATAACCGAATTTTAAAACTTTGAAGTAAGGTTACTTTCTTTGTAGGATAGACGAAACATCCCCTTACGACGAAACTAACCCTTATAGGATCACTTTGATGTCCGTCTGTCGGTCTGTCAAGACTCTTTATCTCGAGAACGTGTATCTAGTTGAAATTAAAACTATATCCTCAAATCGATTAAGCTGTGAAAAATCAATATTCTAAGTTAACCTAAAAAAAAGCATGTTTTGACATTCTCAATGGAATCAAAATTCATAGATACTTCCCGTAGACCTAGAACTATGAAATTTGAAAACCATACATTTGGTTTAGGTTTAAAGATATTTATTCTCAAAAAAGGCACAGTCACTTACATGAGAACAGTTATTTCAACAAGGGAGAATATCATGTATAGACCACATCTTTGACCGATTCCCCACACTTCGTCCATACTCGGCAGTACTTGACATTGTACTGGCGGGCAACCGAGGTCTTATCTTTACCTACATTGACGATGCGCCGGCGGCGAGGCCCGAGCGTGTACAGGGTGTCAATAGAACATTAATGAATCGCGATATTCTTTATAATGATCTTGGAAAAGTGGAATGGGGTAAGACAGGTAATATGACCTCTTCGGACGATATTTTAAATTATATTTGTAATGCTTTTCAGAATGCTAACGAGCATGCAACTATTCGGGAAAAAATTTGTTTAAAAAATCTAAATTTATATTACCCTGGATTGACAGTAACATCACGACACTTTGTGATAAACGTGATAAAATATTTTGTGACTGGAAAAATAGTTTTAATGATTTTAAGATTAAATGTATAATGTTGTACCTGCTGGGGGTACAAATGTACAATGTATAATAACACAGAGCCCCCCCCTGATTACACTATAAAAATTCACTCCTGCAATCGTGACAATCATGTGTGCCCCTGTTCTGAAATCATTAAAGTTAAGACGACCAAGTACTTGGGCGTAATGATAGATCAGCGATTGTCATGGAGTGCACAAATAGAACTGCTGGCGGGTAGAGTAAGGAAACTTATTTGGATTTTTAAGAGTCTAAGAAATTCCGCACCTAAACCTTTAATAAACCAAATTTACACTTCCTTAGCTGAATCAGTCATAAGCTACTGTATAACCGTTTGGGGGGGAGCCATGAAGAGTAAATTTATAGATGTAGAAAGAGCGCAAAGGTCTCTCATAAAAGTAATGTTCTCCAGACCATACAGATACCCAACTTATCTACTTTATACAGAATCAAAATTGCTTACAATAAGAAAATTATATATATTTCAAATAGTCTTAAAACTCCATAAACATTTAAAATTCATTACAATTAAAACAACACAACGAAGAAATAAAAACATTATTAATAAAGTAACTGTTAGATCTAAATTTGCTGCACGACAATATGTATCCCAATCCACCCACCTATATAACATAATTAATAAAAAACAGAATATTCATGGCTTAAGTAAATTTGAATTGAAAAAGAAACTAACCAAATGGCTACTTTACTTAAGCTATGATGAAACTGAAGCACTGTTTGATAAGCTATGTTAGGTTTTTCTCTGTATTCCTGTATCACTACATACATACATGTACTTTACTATTTAATATTCAAATTTAACAGACATGTCCCACTATCAAAATATTCACAAACATACATATACCCATACATCGTCACACACACACACACACACACTAATACACCTATAAAATTACATGCGCGCTCGCTTTTTAGTAACTTTTTTGTAAATAATAAGCTCTATAATTTAAGTAGCCTTACATACTACATTAACTACTAGCTGAACTTAATGTACGTTACATATTCTATTGTTTTCGGCAGAGCGAGATTCCCCTAACACAGGTAAAATACTTTATTTAAAAGGGGGTCTCGAACACCGTTATATATGTAATTTAAGTTTACGAATAAAGAATTTTGAATTTGAATTTTGAATTAGAATACAAAAAATTACGTAATAAAATTCATAAAGTTTTGGAATTTAAAAGAAACACACACTACCTTAGTCAAATTAATAATAACTTAAAAAATTCAAAAAATATTTATAAAATAATTAATCAAATGTTAGGTAGAACGACATTATTTATAGATTCGGCAATACTTAAAGCGTTTAAGGTATATTGACTTACAAATAAAACTTTAGCTGATAATTTTGCCTCATGCTTTGATAGATCCGTTAAAGATGTAATACCCAATTGTAGCATTAGACTGTGACCACACCTTTAGACCCAAGTATTTTGTATAAAAAAGCCACTGGTAGTTTAGTTCATAAAATTATTAAACAACTCAATCCGAGTAAAGCCCCTGGGATAGACAATATTAAAGTTTCCAATATTAAAATTATAGGTGAAAATATCTTAAAGAGTATTGCTGACTTAATAAATTGCAGTATCAGGATGACCGAATCTTTTTGTGCATTTTAAAAACTATTACTAACTTTAATTATATTCCAACAAAACCACGAAACCCTCGGTGGGCGAGTCCAGCTCGCACATGCCCGTTTTTTTAACAATTTGATTCATTATAAGGCGCTACTTAAGATTGCCCAATTTTGTTTTGGTGCCAAAGGGAGCTCCCTGATCTGTGATCGATTGAAATAATGGAATTAGTTGTTGAACCGTATTAACTAAATAAATAAATATTTTTTTCACATGGAACCGCATCTGTATCTTCTCTGGTTATGGGTCCCCCGTATGTTAAAAAAACACTCTGTATATTTTAGACAAAGTACCCCACGCTTTTTGTATTATTCTATTACACACTTTAAACCGCAGATTCAGATGATTAATTTAATCAACATTTATAAGCAAGGGGGCTGATGCTATTTTGAAATATAAACTGATTTCAGAGACCGTATAGTGCTCATTGGAAGAAAAACTGTAATGTATCAAGTGATAAAAAAAGCATTGGTGTCGACATCACCCGAAACTTCAAGACTGTCGAATGGAGTTCCTGTGACAATGATAAAAGTGGTTTCTCGCCTAATTACCCTGGACCTGAAGGTAACTCAGAAATTGAAACCAAGGCTATGGTAGAAATTTTACCGAGACATTACAATGTCCATCCAAAAACTATATATCTCACTGTCAAGAGGAATGGTCACTCTATAGGATACCCATACGCATTTTCCAACAAGACTCCACCTAACATAGATGACCTCAGAAGAGTAGCAGGCGATATTGCTGCAAGAGTAAATAGAAAATCAAGTGAAGTCCAGTGGTTTTCAAACGACTCTTTGTATGCCTTAGGGGGCCGCCCACATTGTGGACACAGCGTAGACTACGCCTACGAATTGGGAATTAAGTTAAGTTTCGAGATGCAAGTGTTTATGGAATCTAATAACGACATTACATCCTTGTTCCACACTCAACCTCGGGACTACAAGAAAACGCTTCTGGAGGCATACTTCAGCGGTATCAAGGCACTTTACGACGAGATCGTAGTAGAACACAAAGTAAAGAGATATAGACCATAAATAAATATAAGTGTGTGATTAAAATGTGCTCAATTTAACTTCGTTTCAGTGGTTGGCTTCGTGCCTATGTTTGGTTATACCACCCTGTCTTAGCCCACATTTTAGCCTGAACGTGACCAATACTTCATCAATGAAGGTGTTAAATAAATAAACTTGGTTCATCATCATTTCGCTGCTGCCCATCTTCCGGAAGTTTCCCTTAGCAAGCTCTTCCCGCTGTTAATAAACTTGGTTAGTTTTGTATGGGGTGTAAGGGGTTCCAAATTACACCTTTCGGAACCCAAGCCAACCTCACCGGCCCGTCGTGGTATACCCTTCCAAACAGCAGACGAGGCTCTGGCGCCCCACCCACCAACCCGCACTGGACCAGCGTGGTGAGATATGGTCCAACCCCCCCCCCCCCCATGACTGACAGGAGAAACAATATGCCCCAAGTTCCAGGCTGGGTCTGTTGATGACGGAAGGTAGAACCACCCCGGAGTCAGGGTTGCTAAGAATCCCCGGGTGAGATCGATCCTCCGTCAAACCACCCAAGCTAAATCGAAACTGGACACCGATTAAACCATTAACCAGAAGAACGTTTACAGCAGCAATAAAAATACAAACTTCTGGCCAACATTTCACGATAGAAAAGGGAGTTAAACAGGGTGATCCTCAATCCCCTCAACTTTTTACATCTACATTGGAGGAGGTGTTCAGAAAGCTTGCGTCTAGCTGAGGCATCGAAGTCGGTGGAGTAAGGTTGACAAACCTTCGTTTTGCAGACGACATTGTCCTCTTCGCCAACACAGCCCAGGAACTACAAACAATGCTCGTAGACCTGAGTAACGCAAGCCTTGTTGTTGGATTACAGATGAACATGTCAAAGACCAAAGTTATGACTAACAGCATAGCATACCGTATAACGGTGAACGGTGAAGCGATGCACTACGTCCAGGAATACATCTATCTCGGCCAATCAGTCTCTCTCCAGGCAGGCAGGCAGGCAGGCAGGCAGGACAAAGAAGTCGCAAGATGCACTGAAAACGCTTGGAGAAACTATTGATCGATGAAAGAGCTCACGATCATGAGCTCATCTTCCAATGGCACTAAAGCGCAAACTTATGGACATGTGCATCCTCTCCGTACTTACTTATGGCTCACAGACTTGGTCTTTGACAAACATCCAGAAATCCAAACTCAAGGTTTGCCAGCGGGCGATGGAGCGCAGTGTTCTCAGAGTGAAATTAACTGACCGCATCCGCAACACCACACTGCGCTCCAAAACCAAAATCGCCGATGTAGGGGAAAAAGCCGCAAAGCTTAAATGGGACTAGGCCGGCCACGTCTTTCGCATGCCTGATACGCTGTGGGCCAAAATAACCACCATGTGGAGCCCTGAGACAGCGAGACGGAGTCGCGGTAGACCACGCAGACGATGGCGAGACGAGCTGGACGCTGCCAAGAAGGTCTGGCAAAGAGTGGCGCAAAATCGTGAAAAGTTCAGGGAATGGGGGGAGGCCTTTGCCCAAAAATAGGATGATACATGCTAACACTAACAGTTTTGAATATTCAAACACAAAACCCTAAATCCCCGAAGTAGGCAGAGCTTGTGTTATAGACACTTTTTTTGTGTTATAGGAACATGATGATTATAATAATTATACGTCAATGCATCATATCTGTCAATAACACACAATAAAAGGAACTCCTATAGACCTGAGACCTGTAGACCTGAGTATTTGTTATGAATTTCAATTTAATACCTCTACGCGTTTATGAGGAAAGGGGTAGTAAGTTTAAAATTTTAAAACATTGATTATAAGATGTAACTAAAAATTTACGGTTTTCGCAATTTTTCCTTTATCTGTGCTATAAGACGTTGCTTCGTACCAAATTGCAAGATTCTGAGTTCACGGGAAGTACCCTGTACGGTTGCATTTTTTGGTTGCGTAAGCCAACGCAGCTTAGAAGTTTGATTTTTTCACAGCTCCAAGGGACAGTAGACCTGAGTCATCATTATCATCATTACAGCCGTAAGACATCCACTGCTGGACAAAGGCCTCCGTCATTGACTTAGAGATCCAAGTGCATGAGGGACTGTTGCCATACGCACCACGCTTGGCAGGCGGGTTGGTGAGCGCAGTTCGGGATGTTCTTACACGGAATAACGCTGCTGCCCATCTTCCGGAGATATCCCTTAGCAGATTCTTACTGCATCCACGGGCAGGAGAGGAGGGGTGACATTCTATTGCCGGCACCCCTCAGCATCTGAAGTAGACCGAGTATTGGATATAAATTCCAGCTCGATACCTCCATGCGTTCCTGAGAAAAAGGGTCTTAACTGACAGACGGACGGACAACAAAGTGATCCTATAAGGGTTCCGTTTTGCCCTTTCGAAGTACGAAACCCTAAAAAGTAAATAACTTTTAGTCTTTTAATTTAGACTGGGATTAAGAAATAATGTATGTAAAACCATGGACCATGGTAAAACTATGGGCTAGTATGCTAGTTGACGGACTCGATGCGAGAGTTGAAGTGGCCCGACGCGGGCGCAGCTTCGGGGCCCCGTGTCGACACTCCAGGTGCTGCGTTGGCGTGTCTTCGTTTCCGCAGTTACGTCAGTGCCTCTCTATTTAAGTTCATATTTGTGACTTTTACTAAAGATCCGAAGGTCGTGGGTACGATAACTGACCAATTGATTCATCATTTCAGCCATAAAACGTCCACTGATGAACACAGGCCTCCCTCATGGATCTCCATGAGGGGTAGTTGCCATTCTCACCACGCTTGGCAGACGGGTTGGTGAGCGCAGTATGCGTTTTAATTAAGCAAGTTTAAATGTAAAGTGTTAAAGTACAGAAAACATGTATAGTTCTTCTTTTAAATAGTATTTCTCATATCTTTGAGATTATTGCTTAGGCTTATAATAATTATGTCAAGGAAATATCATGCGGGTTCAAATGAAAGGCATTGACGAGAACTACTTTTACGATGACACCTGTCAAATTTGAAACGGCCATAATCTCGTGAAATGCTCACCTCAGACTGCAGCAGTGGGTTCAAACGAAAGAAATCTACTTTTGTGATGACAGCAGCTGTCAAATTTCAAACGTCCATATCGCGTGTACTGCTGATCAGTTTTAGAAAAAATGTGAGTGTACTTTTCATTTTAATTTTCACACATTTTACATCTTCACATCATCGCCATCTAAGGTCAATTTGTATTTGTTCTTAATATAAAGTTAATTTATACGCATATATAACATACGTAGAAAAAAGTATTATGTTATTATGTAGAGCATATGAGGTTGGAAGGCAAGTCCAATCAGAAACGTTATTTCCTTAATAAACCAACTTTGGTCCAAAATGAAAAATGACGCGCGTACGGTGAAATAACGGGTTTGACGACTTTTCGTCAAACCCGTTATTTCACCGTACGCGTTGTTTGCGCGCGGCGTAACAAGTTGGTTACGTGCAGTAGCTCGAGTGTATATAGGTGAACATACAACGTTACACAAATTTTCATCAAAGTATCTAATGTTGACGGAATAGCATATACATTAAATTGTATATACACAGGCAATATCTTACAATGTTCAAAAAGCCCTAGATCATCATTAGTGAATTGTTGCTTGATTTTTTTAGAATCTATTTTTTTAATATTCTTAATTGTACGTTATATATTTGATTAAGGTATGATTTAAATGATCGACCATAGCTACTTAGTGCATATTGAATGTATGATTCAGCTAATGAGTTGGACAACATGAGTTTTACCTTGAAGGGTAATACGGTCTTTTAAAATAGTTAAAAGTTATATTTGCAAGAAATTGGCATAATTTGCTACAGACACGTTCAATATGTTTTTGCCAGGTAAATTTGTCTATTAATAACCCTAAATACATATGACTGTCTACAGATTCTATTTTTGGGCATTTACATGAACTATTGGTAATTTTATTGTGTAAAAAGTTATGCTCATGAAATACTAATGTTGGCAGATTTTTTTTGTACAAGGGGATTTGATTTCTAGCATTTTAGTTTTATTGACGTTTATGACAAGACCAGCATCAAAATACCACTGATAAATAAAATAATAAAATACTGAATAAATTTAAATCTACCTGAAGAAGATCGAGTGCTTTGTGGGAATCCTTGTCGGCTATAACTAGACATGTGTCATCGGCAAACTGGTAGCAGGTACTATGTTTAATGCTCTTATTCATGTCATTAACGTACGTTAAAAAATGAAAAGGGCCTAGTACAGAACCTTGGGCCGTGCCTTCCGTTGCATGAATTTACTTGCTATGTGTATTGCCAATCTTAACAGTATATGCTTGATTTTCTAAATAATTTATACACCATTTTAATATGGAGCCTCTTACTCCACAGTCATCCAATTTGAGCAGTAGCTGTGTATGGTTAAGTGTGTCAAACGCGCGAGAAAAATCAATAAAGGGAACCAAAACGTACTTTCTATCGTTAAGATTAGAACAAACTTCATCGCTGAATGTTGTAAGAAGATCAGTTGTACTCCTTCCTGGTTGAAAACCAAACTGGTTCTTGTATATAACCTCATGTTTTCTGTAAAAGCTATGAATTTGAGCACACACATATTTTTCTATAATTTTATCCAATCAAGAGAGCAATGTTATTGGACGGTAGTTAAAATAGGCCTGATACAACCAATTTTTAATTCGTCTGGACTGACTGTACACTACAATTTATAAATTTTGCAATAACTGTGTACAGGTCATTTCCCATTCGTTTTATGTCTGAGACTCTGATATTATCAAATCCAGGTGATTTCCCAGTCTTTAGGTTTTTGACATGTTACTCTTGTCACCAGTGGCATTTTGGAATAAAATATATATAATAATTAGCTTTTCGTAAACTTTCGCGATCACAATTCATTATAATATAATAAAATATTAGCATCAATTTAGTTACGGCAGGTGTTGGCTTCAACTAGTTTGACACTGCAGTTGGGGATAATGTCCTTAACTGCCTTGTCAAACCCATTGGCAAAGTTGTCAGCAATATTTTTTGTGGAGAGACCTTGGGCATCAAAAGCTTTCAGGATCGCATCATCGATTGACACTGCCACTCGTCCTAACATCTGATTAAGAATGCCGTAGGTATATTTTTTTTATTTTGGATTTTTTTTGTATTTCTTTGATGTAATAATTATTCTGTCTGTTTTCTAATATTTTATTATATTGTATATATTGTATTTTATTTCGGATTTTAGTATAGGAAAGTCTCAATTTTGGATTATTAGGATTTAATTTCATATTTTTATATAATTTGTCACGATTTTCACATAGGCGGGTGACATTACCATCGATCCACGGCACTCTAAATTGTTGATATTTTTTATTTGGGTATATTTTCTTTGTACATAATGCCGCTATTTAGATTTTTGAAATGAATCACGAATAAAATGAAATATATCTATAGGGTTATTCATGTCCAAAGCGTCTAACCATTTTAACCAGTTAAGTTTAATGGATATTTACATATCTTAAGACTTATCAGATGATTAAAAAATCAGCCCTAAAATAAGTAATAGTAATAAGCATTACATTTAATTACTTTGAAATATTAAACGGGCTTTCTACACACGTTAATAAAATTATAGGTACGTCAAAAAAAGGTTTCCAACGTGTTCAGTTTCTCACAGAGGAACTTTCATCAGGGAATGGAGGCTTATGCGGTTCTCCTTCCCTCTCGCGAATTAATTCTCCTGTTGTATCAATAGTAGATTGTTAACCGAGGTTCGAAAGAACCAACTCCCGAGCTATTAAGACGCCCGAGCGCAGCGAGGGCGGCTATAGTCCGAGTAGGAATTGATTCTTTTACCCGTGTTAAACACTCTAATTTTCATTTCGAATATGAGGAAAATAAAACTAGTTGTTTATCTAAACTATTTACTGATAATATATAATAATATTAGTAGTACTTACCTATTTAAAATTAATTGTCATATTAGGACCTATTTTTTTTAATTCCGTCACAGATACATAACAGATTACTATCCCGCCAATTTATGTCGACTTTTTAAATTTTAAATATGGAACTCACCGCGTAATTGTTGCGGCTTATTCCGCTCAAAGAAGTTTGCGCTAAGTTCACACTGGCTGTTTAGAAAGTCACATGGCCGCAGCATTTTTTTAATTAGTTTTTTTTTTTACATAAAACTTCATAGCTGATAGCAGTTCTATTTTTAAATTTCATTCCGGCCCTTAGGTGGGAAGTAATTTGTATGAGTTTTTCCCTCTCTATGGAGGGAAGCAGCACCATCCAATAATCAGACCAAAACAACACTACTCTCCGAGTATGAGAAATGAAAAATATATTTTATCTTTGACTAACTTCCGCTGCCCTGATTTCTTCCATTCTTTACAATAAAATAACCTCCGACCAATCATTCTACCATTTGTTTCTACTCCATCCAAAGGTTGTCTGGAAGAGATCGCTTCCGAGCGATAAAAAAGCCTATTGTACCTTGATTTGTAATATTTTATTTGTAAATTGCTTATTATAATGAATGCAATGACAACTGTCTCTCGCCTTTGACAGTACAGCGCCAACAGCCGACCTGTGTACTTTTCCGTAAAATTATGAAATATATTTAGAATGAATTCAAATACTTTTAAACTGGCTTGTTGTTCTATAAGATGGTGTGGTAGAAGCAGCAGGAAATCGAACAACAAAACAGATAAAACCACATTTCATCGGTAAAGATGAGTTTTTACTCATATTACAATTAATACCTACACATAATCCAATTTTAAAACCTACATGTCTTTGAAATGTCACCTGACTATTTAATGCTTCTCACTTTCACTTAGCTGCATTGCCTATAACGTCATCTCATTCTATTTATGCTAGTGTTGTGTGGTGTTGTGCTAATATAATAAAATTATAAATCGATACTACCGTAATTAAATTTCACTTTTCGTGCTACTGCATAGGCAGTGCAGCGCGAGCGCGCGAGAGAGAAGGAGAAGGTGCCGCAAAAGTCCCTGATGAAAGTTCCCCTGGGAGGAACTGAAAACGTTGGAAACCTATTTGTGACGTATAATTAACGTGTGTAGCGAGCCCGTTTAATATTACAAAGTAATTAAATGTAATGTTTATTACTATAACCTATTTTAGGGCTGATTCTTTAATTATCTGATGTCTTAAGATATGTAAATGTCCATTAAACTTAACTGGCTATTTATCAATACAATAAAAATAAATTAAAAAGCCTTGTTGGCTGAGTGGTTTGCACCCTCAGCTTTCAATCCTAAGCTCGTGCGTGGGTTCGTTACCGGCCGTGCACCGATGGATTTTTTTCATGAAAAGATTATGATCATATTTACCACGTGCTTTAACCGTGAAGGAAAACATCATAAGGCTTAGTCAGCTTCAGACGTATTGACCTGTTTCTTTCCTCTGATCAATAGCTGACTTAGCTGAGACGATAGAATATGTGCTGGGCAAGCCTAATCCATCTAAAAATGTTTCGGGCACTGTATAAATCATCTTCAATAGATGGTTTTTGGTTTGCTAAAATTAAAGTAATTAAAAAAGAATTTTAACAAGAGTGAAGTCCATGGTGCCGAGGGGTACCGGCAGTAGAATGTTGCCTCTCCTTTCTTGCAGTGATGCAGTAAGAAGCTGCCATGTACTCTCGCGATTCTTATTGGTAATGAAAATTCTTATTTTTTTATTCCTATTTAATATAACTAAGGCACACTTATAAATTGTAAAAGATACTTATTATTATTATTATGAGCCAATTGGGTCCAACTGCTGGGTAAAGGCCGAATCCCTCCACCAAGTGCTAAGTTCATCCCGCCACCTGCGCTTTAGACTGCCGCGTCGCCTTCTCGCCGGGTCAGGCCGCCACCAAAAGATACTTATATAATTTAATTTGTTTCTTTTAAATAATTATAAATTAATAATCGTTGACGTAAATAATTTGAATAATCGATATAATAAAATCGATGAAAATATGTGCTTGTTCAGTAATGACATTACCCAGTTTGACAACTTCAAAGCGCAGCCGTCGCTACAGTATTTTAACTTCTTAAGTAAGTTTCCAATTTTGTCCGTTACACCTAACGGCAAGAAGGCTGCCTGTCTCTCGACTTCAGTTTGCTTATCTTCGCATCTACGACTAGGATTCCATCTATGAGTCATGTAGCCTTTCCGCTTGAGAATCCCCATGAACATGATTCAGCTCTCCAGGTAAATGTTCAGGGTCGCAGAGGTCATAAGCCCTATTCATCAGTGACGAGACTACTGACTGCAGATGAGACGGATCATGGTGCGACGCAGCGTCAAGGTATCTATCGGTTTGTGTCGGCTTCCTGTACGCAGTATGCAACAAGGGCCCATTACGACTCACCATGAGTTTCACATCCAGGAAGGTTAATGATCTGATCTCCTCTATTTTATGCGTAAACCGGATATTCGGGTGTAGGGAATTCATATATTCAGTTAGCTGATTAATTTCCTGGCTATTGTATATGTTTTCAAAGATAATGAATAACCTTATCAAAAATTTTACGGTTTCGGTGGGATTAAAAACCCACGTCCGTCACCGGAACCGTAAAATTTTTGATAAAGTTATTCATTTTCTTTGAAAATGTTCTACCTAAGTGTGGTTAAACACTATAAAAATAACAAACTATTAAAGCGTGGTCAACATGTATATATACATATGTACATGTTGATCATGCAGAAAACATCGTCGACGTATCTCTTCCAGAGTTTTATACCGCAGGCTGTGAGATCAACCATAGTTTCAAAATGTTCCATCCAGATTTTGGCTAGTACAGGGGCCACCGGGCTTCCCATAGCTACACCATCGATCTGGAGGTAATGTTGCCCTTGGTATAAAAAGAAATTGCCATCAAGACAGTTCTAAAGCAGAACAGCATACTGATCCGGAAGTTCAGTCAGTCATGAGATGACACCATTTGTGAAATCTGAGAGTCCATTTTCTATATATTCTATTAAACTCTACGTTTCCCTTGATTTGTATGGCCAGTATTTAAGAAAGAAAGAAAGAAACCGTTTATTTGCACCAAAGTCATAATAACACACATAAAATTATAATCATCTTAAGTTTACATTGGCACAAATCGGTCACTACTCAGCATAAGCAGGAATAGCATTGCTCAGCAAGCTGTTACTGCGCTGGTTTTCTGTGGCGCCGTAGTATAACATAACGTAGCGCCGTAAAACAGAGGAGATCAGATCAATTTAGTGCAGTTACTTGGGGTTACACAGATGATCTTTACCTCCAACGTGGAAGAAACTACGATTACTTGGCCAGGGCCGTGTCAGTTTCCGTACAAAGAGCTGGCGGGCGACCTTTCAAAGTTATTAGTCCTGGACAGTGGTATCCAGCGGCTATAGTCAGCGATGACTTTGCCTATGGAGCTGTCGGTACCGTCGGTGCCGAACTCGTATACTATAGAACTAAAAAATGGTCATGTGTTTGTGTTCCCTGAGAATTTGCTTAAAAGGGTTTTGCCACAATTCTATAAAGGTTTTAAGACATTCGCTGTACATAATATTAAATCGGCATTTAGCGCTAGACGTCGAAGCGATCGCAAAATATCAGAAATAAAACAAAATTATAATGTATTGTTTTATTTATGCTGCGTAAATTGAAATAGTTTTTATAGCTTTACGATTTTCACATCTTGATTATAAGGAGTAGGCATTGGTGAATGCTGGTGGAAATAGCACGATGAATTACCATGAATTGCTATGTTTACTTATATTAATAAAAGGTAGTTTTCCTAAAACTCTACATTTACTTTATCCTCATTATAATTTATTGAAATGCCTAAGTACGTCCCAATTTATTTGTAACGTTGACATTATTTGCTTCTAGCGGTGGTCCAGATTGAAATTGAGCCAAATTGCAGGTAAGATTTTTTTTACTAGACATGAAGTTAATATATAATTAAGTAATTTAATTTTTTTTATTAAAGAAAAATCTATACATTTAAAGTGATTCAAACTAATGGAACGCTATTTTTTATACGTGTAAATGACCTCTATCTTTAACAACTGCAATACTGTGGTTATCACTTTCACGAAGCACATGACCAACACTGTATTGTATTGCGCCCATCACCTTTTTTTAGGTGTGGAAATCATCTTATGACTTCTCCCGCTCTTCAATGTTAGATTTTTACTGACTAAAATCACACCTGTGTCCTTCAGTTGCCCCTTGCGTTCTAGGACTACGGGTTTCCTTTTCAGAAATTCCCCGCGGTCCTAGCTTGCGGGCATTGGCCCTGCTGGGCCCCTACGGTTTGTTGACATCTCTTTGAGGAGCGCGTGGATCACTAAGCGCTGTTGACGACTGGGCTTAGTCTGGTCGATTACCGGACAGCCGGACGGCGAGTTACCCATTGCTCGGCGTTTGCAAGCCCCCGTCTACCGTGGCTGGTAGTCGGGGTCGAAATCTCGGCGGCTGGGGCGTGAGGACGTTCGTTTCCTCACGCGAGCGGCCTTCTCCTTCGCTGGCATTACTGCTTCGCAGAAGAAGGCGACCGCCTGCCACTCCTACTCGCTCCGGACCATAGCCTGAACCAGGGCCCGGCGCGAGAGGTTACTGCCACCGATTAACTCCACGAGGACACGGTGGTGCTCCACCCAAGCGGGCCACACCGCCACCGTATGCTCCAGCGGGTCCTCCGGGCGATCATCACAATGGTGATACCCGGGGATTCTTTCGCCTGAATCCTGAGGACCTGCGTCATGCTGAAGGTGATTACGCCGTGTTGCCGCTCCAACCGCTTCTCAAAGAGGGGACTTACCGCCGTGATTATGGCGTTCCCATGCGCCCATCATCTTGAGACATAATTGTAAAGTCACATTTATACACCAGCCCTCTTACCCTTTAATCCAGAACACAGCAATGCAGGCATTTCTGCTTGACGGCAGAAATAGGTATGGGCGTAGTACTTCTCCGTATGAACTCTTCACAAAAAGATCTACTACTACACAAATTAGTAACTATTTTACTTTTAGCTGCAAAAGCATACGACCATGCTACGCGAATATGCTCAAAGAACTAAAATTTGATGGTGAGGCGTCGTGTATTAGATATGATACTGCAATAGGCTCAATGACAGTAAGTACTCGTAGCGAAGGAATTCAACGAAGACGATTAACCCAGTGGATAATCATTAGCGCGGGATTTTATCGCGTAGGTACCTTTTGGAACTGTACACAGCGCGTGGCCCCATTAAAATCACATAAAACTTATACTTAACATTACGTAAGTATATGATAGATATTATTTTATTTTAGTATATTTACAAGAACATTTACCTTGTTTTAATATTTATTATGGCTTTCCTAGCCTACATTGGCGCAGGGGACGGCGCGCTGACTGGGGCTGGGGCGATACAGGTTCAGCGGGAAGGTTCACTATTGGAGTTGAAAACAGTTCCCGGTCTTCCACCTCGCCCTCATGTGTAGCTGCCGCTGACGCCGGTGACGTAGTGGCTTCCGGAAACTGCTCCGACTATCGCCCGGTTACTGGGGTACCACTACCTCTTTCTTTTGTTCCTCCAATAACGAGTTATTATTTTCTGTCCTGAAAGGACACACTAAGGATTGGCGGGAGCGATGCTTTAGTTGGTCTATGTGCCTATGGATCAAGCTTCCTCTAGCACCTAGTACCCTATAATCGAAGCTACCTAATAATTTCCTTATTTTTCCAGGCAACCATTTTTCGCTTTAAAGCGAGCATTTACAAGTGTTGTAGGCAGTCTTCCAAAGATTAGAGAACGCAGGTTTAAAATTAAAAACAAGTAAATGTGTATTTTTTGCAGACGAAATTACGTACATAGGGTATGTCATTTTTATAGATGGAATTAAACCGGGTTATTCAAAAATTGAGACAATTCTAAAAATGGATAAACCCACGAATGTATCCGAACTTAGATGTTTTGTGGGGATGGTAAACTTTTTCAGGAGATCTATTAAAAACTTAAGTTCATCGCTATTTTGTTTATATCAGCTATTACGCAAGGGGATAGAATGGAACTGGGATTCGGAATGTGATGGTATGAATGACCAATAAGGACATACGGCATACAGCCTGTGGGGCTCTGCTAGCACTTCCAACGCAATGAATATACAGAGAGCGCATAATTACTTAGTGAAACAGATCTCAAACTCACAATGGTTTATCAGAACAACAGAGGAACGTCAGAGGCATGAAATTCTAAATATGCCCATGATGTGCATTTCAGTAAACTGTTGACGTTTTTTCCTTCTTTTTCTGCAAAGTATGTTGTAGGTAAATAACAAAAAAGCTATTTTTTACATTAAAAAAAACTATTAGACAACACGTTTAGGTAAATAAAAATAAAAAATAAAATATTTTACTCAATGTAAATGAAATACTAATTAAGTTCAAATGATGCGAGTTAAGAGCTAAATTTAATAATGACTTAAGATAATATAATAAATAAAGAAATCTTAGAAATCTTTTACGGTCCAAACCCCTTCTCCATCATTAAGTGGAGAAGGGAGGTCTTTGCCCAGCAGTGGGATCCAGCAGGCTGATTAGATTAGAAGAAATCTTTTTAGGGTTCCATACCCAAAGGGAAAAACGGGACCCTATTACTAAGACTCCGCTGTCCGTCTGTCTGTCTGTCACCAGACTGTATCTCGTGAACCGTGATAGCAAGACAGTTGAAATTTTTACAGATGATGTATTTCTGTTGCTGCTATAACAACAACTATTAAAAATAGAATAAAATAAGTATTTATGGCCCATGATTTTTTTTGCCGTTTTTTGCTCAATATTTACAACGGTATCGCTAGACGCTTGAAATATTCACAGAATATCTAGGTAGTTGTTATTAATTTTAAAAATAAATAATTTAATTATAATAAATTAAGAAGGAGCCAAGAGCCTTTCTGAGATGATTTTTAGGGTTCTGGACCATAATGGTAATAAGGAACCCTTATGGTGCGACTTTGTCTTTCTGTCACAGATGGGTATCTTGAAAACAACTGATGCTATCGACTTGAACTTTGAAATGGTATAAGATAACGATTTTTAACCAATATGGAATATATAAAAATGTTGAAAAGTATTCTATGACTGCAAGGGGGGGCGGAAAAGGGGTCTCAAAAATATTAAGTGATGTTATCAGGTATTTGCACATTAATAAACAGATTTTATTTTTCCTTTAAGCCGTATCGTTTCTGAGTCATTTACAAAAATGTTGAAAAAATACCGTTCCCCCTTATCTCCGAAGTTTGCAAAGATAAGACCCTGAAACTATTACAGCTCATAGAAGTGTATGTAAAGATTACACGAAAAAACGAACTCTCTTATTGCATAGTTTTTTTAAGAAATCATCGTGTACAACCTAACTACTGTTCCTATCTGGATGAAGGAGAATTAGGTGTACTTTAATGAATAGTTAGTATTTCGTGTATTATAAAATGTTTTATCCTCAAATCGTGTCCATTTCAAAGAAAGAAATCAAGTGAAGTGAAACAACGAATAAATTGAGTGACAAATGAATGTTATCACAGATTCAATAAAAAAAATAAAAAAACGCTTTGATTGGTGTCTTGGTCCTGCCATGGTCCGCTAGATGGCGTTGCCCGTGACTTCTCAACACATCAAAAGTGTAAAAAAATTAAATAAGTTCCGCTATCAGACAAGCGATGGCGCTGTCAAGGTTCTCCAACAAATATAAACCGCCTTTGTCATATATTGCATAATGGCACGGAACTCTCGGTGCGCGAGTCCGACTCGCTCTCGGCCGGTTTTATTATGTGATAAATAACATTGATACACTTGATGTAAAACCACAAAAACTTCTTTATTAGTATTAAAAACGTTATTTTAACCGAAAAACGAGCAAAAGCTATCCTATCTTCGTACTTTTATATTATAAGGTGAAATAAAATATATCGTTATGTATTCAATTTGAAATTATTATGTCCCCCCCAGCAGACTAGTGGAGTGTGGTCATTCATTAACCAATCGAAAGGCTTGAATCATCTCAGATAAAGGCCTTCCTCATGAAACTCCAAGTACTGATCATGACGAGGTTGTTACCGTACTCACCACGCTGGGCAGGCGGGTTGGCGAGCGCAATTCGGGACGTTGTTACACGGAAATACGCTGCTGCCCATCTTCCACAGGTATCATTTGCCAGATTCTTACTGCACGGGCAAGAGAGGAGGAGCAACATTATAAATTAATTATTATTATTAATTTACAAAGTGTGTTGTTCTTTTTACAGGTCAATATTTTTTTACATGCATTACAAAAATATTGTATAGAAGTTTTTCGCTTTTGGAACCGAAAAAAATCATTCGATGGGAGACCCCTCTTTCAGGTAGGTTATTTATTTGTATGTATGTTCTGTAATAAATATAAATTGTGTTCTGTTTTTTAAAACACATAACTTATATACTTAGTCTGGCCATAAATACCGTTACAATTAAAAATAAACAAAACATTATATTTGAATTTGGAATCTGTTATTTTAATATGATTGTTCATTGAGTTTTCTCATTTTGGCGCCAATACATTGTACAATATTTTGCGATGTTAAAATGGAGTGGGGTGATAAAGAGAACCGAATCGCTGTGATTGCATTACACAAAGTAGGTAGGTAGGAGCCAAATGCAATTTTTAAAACTCTCCATACGCTTGGTATTAGTACAATGTTTGTGTACCGGGCTATTACTAGGTACAATTTTGTGACAGAAAAAGATCTGGCCGCCCACGTAGTGTTCGTACAAAAAAGGTGGTCAAAGCAGTAAGGGAAAGAATTTGAAGAAATCCTGTCCGAAACAAAAGATTTTATCTCGGGAGATGAAGATAGCACCCAGGACCATGTCGCGTATTTTAAAAGATGACTAGGACTTGCAGCCCATAAGAGACGTACTGGTCATTTCTTAACTGATAATTTAAAAGAGAATAGGGTGGTAAAATCGAAACAACTACTGAAGCGGTACGCAAAGGGAGGTCACAGAAAAATTTTGTTTACAGATGAGGATTTTTTTACAATTGAGCAACATTTTAACAAATAAAATGACCGTTTTTATGCTCAAAGCTCTGAGGAAGCTTTCCAAATAGTCGATAGGGTGCAACGTGGGCACTATCCGACTTCAGTGATGGTTTGATGGGGTATTAGCTATGAAGGAGTGACTGAGCCATACTTTTGTGAAAAAGGTACCAAAACATCGGCACAAGTGTATCAAGATACCATTCTTAAGAAGGTAGTGAAGACCCTTAACAACACCATGTTTAATAACCAAGAATGGTCCTTCCAGCAATACTCGGCGCCGGGTCATAAAGCTCGGTCTACGCAGTCTTGGTTGGAAACGAACGTTTCGGACTTCATCAGAGCTGAAGACTGGCCGTCGTCTAGTCCCCATCTTAATCCGCTGGGAGGCTTAATAATAAAAAAAAAAAAAAATAGTTTATTTCATCAACTTAATCTATACAATATCTTAAATTTCTATCGAAACCCTCTTTTAAGTAATGAGATACCTGTGTTAGAGGGTTTCGCTCTTGCCTTAATTATTAACACGCTTACAGATTAAGAAAAATAAAAGGTTTACATTATGTTTTATAAAATATTAAATCTAATGTTAGTAAGTACTACTTTAAGTATTCTAAGTACTACTTTCATGTTTGTTAAAATAAAATAATGTTGTGCATGGAGGTTGAGTAACCTAGTGATCACGAGACTATCTCCAGAAGATTTTCCGTATCCTGGTAATAATTATTAATATTAATACTCTTTGATTTGTTTTCGGATGATATAAATTTAATAGTCAAAACATGTTTAAATTATTCTGAGACAATTTGTAATGTTTTTACCCTTTAGACTTAATTTTATGATTCCTTTTTGTTGTAATTATAAAATTCAATTAATTCTTGTATTTGTTCTTGTTGTTATATTAATTCATGTATTTTTTTTTCTTGTATTTGTTTATTATTATGTCTCTAAATGACATGTTTCTATATTGTGTACATATAATTTTGCTTACTCATATTTCTTATTTTTCTATTTAGACTTGTAAGGATTTTCTTAAAAAAGATTTTTAACGACTTAGGGTGCATATCCTGTAATGTTTGAAATCTACTGTGTAAATAAATAAATAAATAAATAAAAAGGTAGCCTAATAAGTAGCGTAGGTAGCGTAATAGTAATAAATAAATAGGTAAGAGTACAGCTTGCTCTAAACGCCATGATAATTTGGAGTCTCTAAAACAATCCGTACGATTGGCAGTGAAGAATTTTCCCATGGAAAGAGTGCGTGCTTCTATTGATAACTGGCCTCAAACTTTAAAGGCCTGTATTGCAGCCAATGGAGACCACTTCGAATAAGCTTTTTATATTTTAAATTGTTTTATATTTATGTAGTAAACTAACACACTGTAAAAGTAATAAATGTTATTTGTAATAGAATTTTTTTTTCTTTGTTTCAGTATTTATGGCAAGACTAGGTATACATAGAAAATTACTCAGAAATGTGACAAATACGTGTCTCATCCATTATTTTTTCGAAAGGTGGGCATCGAAGATCCCAATCCCGTAGGTCCCACCGATAAACCTGTTATTATGATCGATGCCGGCCAGGACGCAGGCACGGAGCCAGTTCGTCTCGCTTTGTACGTGATTGAACAATTGACTGCATGCGAAGAGAATGGCGATATGATCAAGGAGTTCTATTGGGTGATATTGCCGTCGGTAAACCCAGATGGACAGGAGTACGTTAGATTTGTAAGTCGTTTTATGTATATTATCCTAGCGTTTTTCCCGCAACTTTGTCTTCGTAACTAAAACAGATTCTGCGGTAGACGAAATAATTTCTTGACTGCTTATTGAAACTAAATTTGATAGAGAAAATGAGTCTGTGACCGACAAAAGAAATGTCAGTATTTTACCCAACTTTGGCGAACACTGCGCTAGCCGAAAATAGTTGACCAATTTTTAAACTAAATAAATAAAATAAATAAATAAGCTGCGGAAGCAAAACAATTTTGTGAGTGACTTTGTCAGAGGCTGCGGTAGCTGGATATTTTTTATGTTGCAACTCTTTTCAGCTCTCAATTAAGGCTTCCCTCGCTTTGCTTGCGTATTTAGCTTGGCTGAGAAAAAAAAATACGTTTCTTTTTGAAAACAACAAAAACTTATTTTTTGAGTACCTCCAATTCTCGGGACCAACACGGAGACTTCGCTATTGCTTTGTGACTGCCTTTCTTTGGGATGCTACTCCGCATGCAGTTTTTATGGCGCTTGTGTATTTAACCACTACGGAATCCAAGTTCTCCAGGGGTGATCACCACTTTGATGCTCTCAGGTGTGAGGTGATTTTCTTCAAAAAAGTGTGTGAATTGTGTACCGAAAAATTCCCAGTTTACCTAATTTGATATAGGTATTCTTGTTGTTATTGGTTTAAGTGACAACAGTTTTTTTATCTAGTCATAAGGCAAACGTTATGCCATTGTGATCTGAAGTTATGAGGCTTCGGTTTACTTTCCATTCTGAATTTCTGAACTCCTTTATCTTACCTAATAGAGATTGGCTGCATGCCGTCACATCGACTATGTACTTGCGCAGTCTGTTGCGTATGTGAGTTTTGAAGTTGGTTGTATCCCCGATGTTAGAATATGGATGTCCATTTGATCAAGAAAAGCATACGCCGCACTTCTATTGTTTTGTGACCGGCTTCCCCACCAATGACTCCACGCATTTGCATCTCCTCCTATTATGATGTTGTTTGTAGATACTTACGGTATATAGCCTGGGCTCTTTCTAGGTAAGGTTCAATGCTTTTATCCCCTTCAAGGTAAACGGAAATTACACCATGTTTTGGGTTACCCGCTACCAAGACTACTGCCGCTTTGGTCTCACCAACTGTGGGTCATGTATTACCTGCAGTTGATCGCTGTCACGACGCCATAGTTGTTGATGTAAAATATTTCAGCTTCTTTTATAGGGTTTCGTAGTGAAACAAGAAACCCATATAGTTTCGCTTTATCTGTCTGTCTGCAACTTCTCGCCACCGGCTTCGCGAAGAGACTATAAGTCCTAGAAAGCTATTATTTTTCATGGACATATAAAATAAAAATGGCCAAGAGCGGCTCGCGCACCGAAGGTTGCGTGCCATCATCCAATATAATATATGATAAAAGCGATTTATATTTGTTGGATAACCTTGACCTTGACTTAATAATCACTTGTCTGATAGCGGAACTTATTTAGATTTTTAAACTTTAAATGGTTTCTAAAAAACTATGCAAATTAAAGAGTTAGTTATTATTATCCTGTAATATTTACACACACTTATATTATCAAAAAATGTTTCAGGGGTTTATATCTGCAAATTTCGAAGATAAAGGGGGGAAAAGGTTTTTTTCAACGTTTTTGTAAAAAGTTCGAAAATTATACGGCTTAAACAAAACTAAAACCTGTTTATTAATGTGCAAATGATATGATATGATCTTTAATATGCTCTTTAATATGATAACCCACATGACCAAGTAACTTCACCAAATATTTTGTGAGCCCCTTTACTATAATTTTCCTGTTATCTTTACATACACTTCTATTACCTATAAAAGTTGATACCACACATGACCTAGAAACTTCACTTAACATTTTTGAGACCCCGCTTCCGCCCCCCTTGCAATCATCATAAGAATATCTTTCAACAATTTTATTTATTTCATATTAGTGAAAAACCGTTATCTTATACCATTTCAAAGTTCAAGTCGATAGCATCAGTAGTTCTCAAGATATCCATTTGTGACAGATAGACAGACAGACAGACAAAGTCACACTATAAGGGTTCTTTTTTACTATTTTGCTCCGGAGCTCTAATAACAACGCCGAAAAACCGCCACAAAAAATACTGAAAAAAATATTAATTTGGGGTGCGAGTACCTACCATAGGTAGTACGTGGGGATGATTTTTTTATTTGTTTTTCCCATCGTGTTGGATATCGTTGAATAGATATTTTAGAACCATTTAGAGGTGGCGAAGACAATTTTGATATAGGTTTCCGTTTCCGAAATATTAAAGTTTTAAACTTTTTTGAGCTCCGTAAATTTGAAATTTACAAGTCTGAAATAAAATCATGAGTTTAGTTTCAATAATGAACTTATCGGAGAAGTACTCGCTCGAATAAGTGATGCAGTTTCCCAAACATACTGGAATACTTTAAATCGAAAACGAATCAGCACTTAATTCCTGTTTATATGTTTTGTTAAACGTAAAAAACATACACCACACGTCTCTAACAACAGGTCGTCGGTTAACTACGGAACCCTACATAGCGCGTGGCCCGACATGCACCTGGCCTTATTTATTATTTTACTTACCTAGAATTTGCAGATGCATTTGAAATTCTCTTAAGTTAAGGAAGTTTAGTTTGTTTCAATAATTTCCTTGTGGTTATTTATAGGTCTATGCCCTTTACTTCAATAAACCTCAGGTTAAGAGTTGAATAATTTAATGGCGCTATAATTAAACTAACATTATTATATAGTTCAAATGAACATTAGTTAAGGGACTAATGTCAATGTTAATTTACCTTTTTCAGAGACATCATGCTTCTTGGAAGAAAAACCGTCGGGTGTTAAGTAAAAGCATTGGCGTCGCAATCACCCATAATTTCGATTTTGAATGGGGTTCCTGCGACGATGATAAAAGTGTTTTCTCGCCTAATTACCGTGGACCTAAAGCCACGTCAGAAAACGAAACTGACTACATAACAAATAGGGCTGACGCTTTTGAGCCAAGGATGTTAGCTTATCTCACCATAAAAAGGGATGGTCACTCAATAGGATACCCTCACGCATTTTCCAACAAGACTCCAGATAACATAGACGAACTCAGAAGTATGGCAGACCAAATTGCTGCGAGTGTGAACGAAATATCGAAAGAAATCCAGTGGTTTAATTATGACTCTTTGTATGTTTTAGGGGGCCGTCGTCCACAATGTGGACACAGCGTAGACTTTATATACGGAACGGGTATTCATTTTATTTTCGAGATGCAAGTGTTTATTGAATCTAACAAAAACATTATTTCCATGTTCCAAGCTAAATCTCGGGACTACAAGAACACGCTTCTGAAGGCATACTTCAACGGTATAAAGGAACTTTACAAAGAGACTAAGAAAAAATACAAAGCAAAGATATAGAACGTAAATAAATACAAGTATGTGATTAAATGTGCACAATAAAACGTCGTTTGAGCGGTTGGTTTCGTGCCTATGTTTGTTTCAAGGTTCTCAATTTGTTTATATTATAAATGTCGTCTAACCAAGGCCAACTTAGATAAATATGTTGAGTGTCGGAATCACTGCAATAAGGTGTGTAGGGATGCGCAGCGTCGTTTCATCCATACATCACTTGAAAATAATGATCCTTCTAAAGTTTGGAAATTTCTAAGGACATTAGGGGTTGGTAAATCTAGGACAGTAAATAATATCTCAAGTTCTTTTGATATTCATTTATTAAATCAGCACTTTTCCTCTTCTTTCAATTTTGATAAACACATTAAACTCAATATAACTCTTAGAAATTTTACATCCATGCCACCCCACAACTTTCAACCTTTCTCTTTCAGCCAATTTTCGGATTGTTATATTAAGAGAAGCATTGCCTCCATTACATCGAATGCAATCGATAATGACAGTATTAGTCGCAATATGTTAGTGCCCATACCTGACGAGATCATTCGAGTTATCAGACACATCCTTAACTATTGTGTGTCCACACTGGTGTCTTTCCTTCTGTCTGGATAAGTGCCCAGATTATTCCCTTACCTAAAAAGTCCAATGCTTCCGTTTTTACCGATTTCCGTTCCATATCTATCCTTCCTTTTCTGTCTAAAGTTTCAGAACGCCTAGTTCCAGTCAATAGGGCTCTTTTATTAATGATAACAATCTAATGAACCCCTTCCAATCTGGTTTCCGCCGTGGTCACAGCACGACTACAGCCTTAGCCAAAATTATGGATGATATCCGTCAGGGTATGGACAACGGACAGGTGACAGTACTGTCGTTGCTCAATTTCAGCAATGCTTTTAATAGTGTTGACTTTGACATCCTGCTAGCTATACTTCGCTCTCTTAATTTATCTGACTGGTTTCATAGTTACCTGTTTGGTCGCCAGCAACGCATTCGCGTGGATGAGGTTTACTCTTCCTGGTCTGAGTTGTCAGCCGGTGTGCCTCAGGGCGGCGTTCTGTCACCTCTTCTTTTTACCATATTTATTAATTCTATCTCTTTATCATTATTTTCGTCCTACCACCTCTATGCAAATGATTAACAGATTTATACTCAGGCACCTGTTAGCAACTTTAATGGTGTAGTCCGCATCATAAATAATGACTTGGAGCGTATTTTGGAATGGAGTACAACTTTTGGACTCAAAGTAAATCCTTCGAAAACGCAAGTCATCATCGTAGATAGTTCTCGGATGATAACAAAGATTGACTGGTCCACTCTGTCCCAAGTAGTATTTGATGGTATCACTATTCCTTACAGTGCCACAGTTAAGAACTTGGGAGTGCTTATAGATAGAGAGCTGTCTGGGGCACCGCATCTGAACGAACTAAGCAAAAATATGTTTGCATCAGCTGCCTCATTGCGGAGGCTACGAAATTTCCTTCCAACATCCACTAAGGTTATCTTTTTTGCTCCCTATAATAGACTACGCCGACATTTGCTACTCCAATATTACTGAGGCCCTTCTAGACAAACTTGAGCGCCTCCAGAATCTCTGCATTCGCTTCATATTTGGCCTGCGTAAATATGATCACGACTCAGAATACCGGAGTAAGCTTAAGTGGTTGCCTATTCGATCCCGCAGAAATGATAATTTCCTCTTTTCCTTGTACAGTATCCTATTTAGTTCCGTTTCTCCTCCCTATCTCAAAGAGCGCTTTGAATTTCTTCATCTCTCTCACGATCGTACAACGCGCTCTTCTGAGACTTTGCAACTCAGTACTCCTATTCACTCTTCTATTTTTTATGATAATTCTTTCACTGTGCTAGCGATACGGCTATGCAATGCTCTGCCGGTTGAAATGAGGAAAGCTAAGTCATTGCCCATTTTCAAAAACCTAGTGTTCAACCATTATTTATCACTTGGTTAACGTTATTTAATCTTTTTTTTTATCAGTTGCATTTTATATTAGTATTTATTGTTATTATTGTATATATATACATATATTATTACCTATATATATATATTTATATGTTATGTATGTATAGTCGCTTAATATAGGTACTTAAGTTTAAATATTTATGACGACATTTTCAGTCGATAATTTAATAAGAGGCCTTGCCAATGGTGCGGGCTGTGAGTGACATGCTATGAAAACTGTTGACAAATGTAAATATGACACTGTATATAATTCACAAGCACGCACCAATGACAACATACACAGTTTAAGCAAAAATAAGCTAAAAAAATACTTTAAAATAAATAAATTTATTAGGAAAACAAAAAGAATGATAAAAAATCAAAAAAATGTAGTAACTAGACAATACACAATCGCCGTGGGGTGCCGGCAGTAGAATGATACCCCTCCTCTCATGTCCATGGATGCAGTAAGAGCCTGCTAAGGGATACTTCCGGAAGATGGGCAGCAGCGTCTATCCGTGTATCAACATTCCATACTGCGCTCACCAACCCGCCTGCCAAGCGTGGTGAGAATGGCAACTACCCCTCATGGAGATCCATGAGGGAGGCCTATGTTCATCAGTGGACGTTTATGGCTGAAATGATGATGATGAGACAATACACCTGTAGAAAAATATTTGACAAACTTGATCTATGTACTCTACAGCTAAAAAGTAATAAAATTAAGTATGAGGCTGAAATCTTGGAGTTGAATTGTGAACTTGGCCGGTTGGAACATTCCCTAAAACATATTACAAGCCTATATGATAAGTCCAGAATTGAGGTAAGGGAATACAACCTGGCCATGGACCAAGTGCTCCAGGGATCTTGGGAGAATGAAAGAGAGCTCCAGTCCCACTTAGCAAGATGCCGGTGTGATGCTGGACTGGATCATGATAACACTGATTCAGTGAGTATTACAACGGCCATGCGCAGTCTGGATGTAAACTCATCATTCTCACAAGAAAAATCAATAATTTACTGCGATGAAATTGGAAAAAATATGGGCCAACTTTTGAGTTTGCATATGGAACATTCAGTTTTAAATAATTGCTTACCAAACTGTAGTTTGCATGATATAATGCAAAAAAATTCTAAAAACTCATCTAATGAGAATACTAATTTAATAATTTGTCTTGGAAATAGGGGTAATGTTAACAAGTCTGATTTGATAAAATATATTGATAAACTTTGTTCATTGAAATTTAAAGAAATTGTAATGTATACATTCCCCTATAGTAATAGTTTGCCACAGTCAGAAAATAATACTAGATTTAAGCTAAATATGCTTTTGCATACAATATCGTGCAATAATCCTATTCATGTGATTGACACTAACTCTATTGTTAGTAAAAAATATTATTTGACTAAAGGTTATTATTACCTTTCCAATTATTACAAACGACAGATAGCTATGTCGCTATCATATTATTTTTGCATGACAGCCAAAAATTTGGCTAAGCAGAATGCTTCTTTTGAGCATTGTCAAATAATTAGGACTCTGGAAGTTATTCCAAGTCATTTAAATTAGATCATAAGACAACAGAGGAAATCTCTAGCCAGAACCAGTCAAATAATATAATGTGTCAAAATAAAGAAATAACTAAAACATGTAAAATAAATACAAAGGTTACCAACTTGGTGCACCAAAACATTCAAGGAATAAATAGTAAATTGTTAGAGTTGGAACTGTACATAGTGTATCCCTGGATAAAGTGCAACCCCGAAAGGGGGTGAAACTAGATCGAAAATTATCGACAAAAAAATAGAAAAAACAAATTAAAAAAAATTCGTATATACTTTATTGATGAATTAAAACTTGTATTACTCACTAATGACTCTATTTAATAAAAACATGATTTCTTCCAAAGTAGTGGGTCTATTTTGTTAAAATAAAAACCATAATCATGTCAGATATGTGACGATGACGATAAAATAACAAGTAGCTCACAAAGGAGTGGCTATCGTGACTTAAAGTTTAATTTTTGTATTAAAATTACATTTTTTATGCTGTTTTTTTCAAATAATTTCCAAAAATCTTAAAATTAAGCATATAATACTAGATATTTTTATGAGTTTTTATTATTGTCTATCATAATAGCTTTTAAATAAAAAAAAAACCTACGGTCTAACATAAAAAATGCGCTGGCTAGGAGCTTTTAAAGTTGACCACTGATTACGTCACCACTCAGGTAGAGACACTTTTTTAACTTCTATTGTTGTAGATTATGGTCGCTGGGCCTGTTCTATGAAAGATGAAGGGTGGGGATCGAAACAGGACTCACAACAAGGCACGCCCGCCCGCCACTCGCCAGTCGCTCTGATATTCTCGCCGCTGCTACCGTCTACCGTACCTTACTGCGCCTTCAAGTTTTTGTTACGTTGTTTTGCTTTTGTTTTGTTATTGACTTTTTGTTACGTTTTTGACTGTACTTTGTTGTGTTGTGGAGATGCCGCGATTGACTGAGTTCTCTCCGCGAGAAATCGCTGACATTCATTATTATTATGGTATGTCACGTGGACGCACAACAGTCGCTCGTTCTGCATACATATATGCGTTTCCGAGCAGACTTGTACCGTCAGCACGAAATTTCCAAGAAGTTCACCGAAAGTTATCCAACATCGGACTTGGATTAGCAAGAGATCGCCGTGAGCAACAAGCTACCATTATTGACCATTCCATAGAAGAGGCCGTTTTAAACGATTTGTTTGCTGATCCCACAACCAGCATTAGACGCTTAGCTTTGCGTCACGGTATATCAAAAACATCCGTATGGCGAATTTTGAAAAAGAAGGGATTGCATCCATATCATTATCAGCGAGTACAGCATTTGCATGAAAATGTAGACAATCGTGCAAGATGCGTAATGTCTATGTGGATTCAACAAAAAATTAGAAATAATCCACAATTCCCAAAAAATATTTTATGGATGGATGAAGCGAAATTCACCCGGAATGGAATCACAAATTGCAGAAACTTACATGTATGGTCCGAGGAAAATCCACACCTAAAGAGGGCGTCTACTTTTCAAGTGCAATTTTCAGTTAATGTATGGGCAGCTCTAATAGACGACACGCTGATTGGGCCAGTTATTTTACCCGCAACATTAAATGCCGAAAGTTTTTTAAGCTTATTAAGAGACGATCTGCCACTACTGCTGGAAGATGTTCCGCTGGCTACAAGGCAGCAGATGTATTTGCAGATGGACGGATGCCCTGCGCACTACGGGCGCAATGTGCGAAGTTTTTTAAACGAAAACTACGCTAATAGGTGGATCGGCCGGGATGGACCAGTCGGGTGGCCGGCACGTTCACCTGACCTGACACCCCTAGACTATTTTCTGTGGGGTGTTATGAAACAAAGAGTCTACAGAACGACCGTAAACACCGAGGCAGAGTTACAAGATCAAATCATGCGATGTGCCGATGAGATAAGAAGTGACCCAGAGATGGTGCTTAGAGCCACACAGCAAATCGCTCTTCGTGTGGCAATGTGCCTACAACAACAAGGAAGCCATTTTGAGCATTTAATGCATTAAACAAAACCCTTATTTCATACTTACATGTAATAAGTTAAATAAAAATGTTGTAACTAAAATTTGATTTTTAATACTACCTGAGCAGTAAAAACAAGTGTCTCTACCTGAGTGGTGACGTAATCAGTGGTCAACTTTAAAAGCTCCTAGCCAGCGCATTTTTTATGTTAGACCGTAGGTTTTTTTTTTATTTAAAAGCTATTATGATAGAAAATAATAAAAAGTCATAAAAATATCTAGTATTATAGGCTTAATTTTAAGATTTTTGGAAATTATTTGAAAAAAACAGCATAAAAAATGTAATTTTAATACAAAAATTAAACTTTAAGTCACGATAGCCACTCGTTTGTGAGCTACTTGTTATTTTATCGTCATTGTCACATATCTGACATGATTATGGTTTTTATTTTAACAAAATAGACCCACTACTTTGGAAGAAATCATTTTTTTATTAAATAGAGTCATTAGTGAGTAATACAAATTTTAATTCATCAATAAAGTATATACGAAATTTTTTTAATTTTTTTTTTCTATTTTTTTGTCGATAATTTTTGATCTAGTTTCACCCCCTTTCGGGGTTGCACTTTATCCAGGGATACACTGTATAATATTGACATTTTATGTATTACTGAACATTGGTTGAAAAGTCATGAGGTTATGTTCAGTTTCAATAACCATCTTGTTGGTAGCTCCTTTTGTAGATCGCATGCTATTCGTGGAGGTTCTTTAGTGCTACTAAACAAATATCTTAAGTTTAAAGAACGGAAAGACATTGTCTGTCTGTATGTTGAGAGCCAAATTGAAATAGCATGTGTAGAGTTGGAGCAAGTTATTATCATAAGCGTATACAGTCCACCGTCAGCTTCATTTGAGACGTTTGAAAAAGTCATGGATGAAATATTATTCAAAACATCAAAGTCAAGTAAAAACATCATTACATGTGGAGATTTCAATGTTAATCTCTTAGAAAATTACTCTTTAAGTACTAGATTAACATGCCTTTTTAATTCATATAATCTACAACCATTGTTTATGGAGCCTACTAGAATAACTGAAACATCCGCTAAATGTATTGACAATATCTTTGTAAATTCTAATATAAAAATTATCCATAAGGGCTTGATTAGTAATATAAAGTCAGACCATTTAGGTCAGCACATTCAAATTAAACAGCAACAAAAACAAAATGTAAAAAGAAAAATTACTTTTATACCTGTGACCATGCATCGATCTGAACAACTGAAATGTAAATTGAATACAAAATTTCCACCTCACTACTCAAATAACAACCCTAATGAGTCATATTGCAATTTTTTCAATGCATTTAGCAATATGTTCAATTCAATATTTACATCAAAGTCGATAATGGTCACAGATAATCTTAACTTTAATGAGTGGACAACAGTGGGTATACATAGAAGTAGACAAAAATTATATGATCTTTATAGTGAAAAACATTATAATTTTAGTGAAGAATTTAAAGAAAAGGTTAAAAATTACTCAAAAATTTTTAGAAAAGTCTGCCATATTGCTAAGTCTAATTATATAAGTTCAAAAATTAAAAGTAGTGATAATAAAATTAAAGCTACTTGGAAAATAATAAACAAAGAAACTGGAAATGTGAGTAACTTTAACAACCAATTTAAAATAAATTATAATAATACAACCTACAAAAGTGATGAAGATGTAGCCCAAGCATTTGAAACTTTTTTTACTGACATTCCAGTTTCTACCACAAAGTCTTTAAACTCTTCTCACCTGATCGCCGAGTCCTTACTTAGCAAAAATGTACCTAAATGTGATAGTAATTTTAATTTCCAATATGTGGACAGCAGCGATATAGTTAAAGCCTTTAAAATGTTAAATGTTAAGAAAACTGCAGATCTCTGGGGTATTTCTGTAAACATTGTAAAACCATTGGTAGACACAATCGCACCTGAGCTGGCTCTTATATATAATGAATCCATTGACTGTGGCGTATTTCCTGATCTAATGAAACACAGTAAAATAATACCTTTATTTAAATCAGGTTCTAAGTCGGACCCCACTAACTTTAGGCCGATATCAGTACTGCCGACATTTAGTAAAATTTTTGAAAAGCTTATTTTAAATCAGCTATCTAAGCACTTTGCCGACAACAAATTGCTTCACTGCAAGCAATTTGGCTTTACCCGCGGCCGTTCCACTACTGATGCTGGTATAGAGTTAGTCTCGCATATCTATGATGCTTGGGAGAGGTCGCAAGACGCTTTAGGTGTTTTTTGCGACCTTTCAAAAGCATTTGACTGTGTACACCATGAAACATTAATCGGAAAATTGCGCCACTATGGTGTTAGAGATATCTCTTTGGATCTACTTATTTCTTATCTCAGTAACAGGATACAAAGAGTTGATGTTAATGGAAAACGTTCTTCGGGATCTGTAGTCACAATGGGTGTACCGCAGGGATCAATTCTTGGGCCTTTTCTATTTTTAATTTACATTAATGATCTACCTCATCTTGTCAAAAACAATCATGAGATTGTATTGTTTGCTGATGACACTTCACTTTTGTTCAAAATGAAACGACGTACCACCGATTATGACGAGGTGAATAATGCAATCTCAGAGGTTGTTAATTGGTTTAATGTCAATAACTTATTACTTAATGAAAATAAAACAAAATGCATTAGATTTACTCTTCCTAATGTAAAACAGGCTGATGCCAAGATTAAATTAAAAGGTGAAAGTTTAAACCTTGTAGAAAAAACTGTATTTTTAGGCATAACTTTAGACAATAAGCTTCAATGGGGCCCACACATAGAACAACTATCGGGTAGGCTTAGTTCTGCAGCATATGCAGTCAAAAAAATCCGCCTTCTTACAGACGTTGATACCGCTAGACTTGTTTACTTCAGCTATTTCCACAGCATTATGTCTTATGGCTTACTACTGTGGGGATGTGCTGCAGATATAGACACCGTATTTGTGCTGCAGAAGAGGGCTATTCGTTCTATCTACAATATGGGTCCCAGAGAATCACTTCGCACTAAATTTAAAGAAATAAATATAATGACAGTAGCTTGTCAATATATTTATGAGAACCTGTTGTACACCCATAAAAATATTGCTTCGTTTAAGAAAAACAGCGACAATCACAATGTAAATACAAGAAATAAGAATAAACTCGCTGTGCCCACTACTAGGCTCCATAAGGTGAAAATATCTTTTAAAGGGCAATGTATACGCTTCTACAACAAACTCCCAAGTGAGTTGCAGAAGTTATCATTGAATAAATTCAAAAACATTATTAAACGCAATCTGTGCAATAAAGCTTATTATAAAATATCAGATTACCTAGAGGACAAAACCACTTGGGACGGAATCTGCTCCAACTCCGTCAAACGTAACATAAGACAAAATAAAATTGTTAAATGATGACTATAACGACCGAGTTAGGTTCTTCTGTTCACTTCTTTTCCTAACTCGCGTGTCATCTGAAGTGAACAGATTCAATTATGTGCTTTATTCTATTTATTTGTGTTGTTTTATTTTGTAATTTGTGACGCGTCAATAAGGTCCATGCGGCCGCACTGAATAAAGTATTTTTTGATTCTGATTCTTTGAGTCTTGTCGATTTTATTCATCCTAAGGTTGCCTGGAAGAGATCGCTTATAGTTATAAGGCCGCCCATTGTACTTCTACTTTTTGTTTTGTAAGTTTTTTTCTATGTTATATTATTTTTGTGTTAGTATTAAGTTAAGTACAATAATAAAGAGATAACTATCTATCTATCTATATTATTAACCGGCTTTAAAAAAAAGGACTCTAGATAATCTAAATAAGCCTACTGTCCTTAATACAAGTCGGTAGAAATAAAAAAAATATGTACGTCTATCCTCTCTCTCAATTTACAAGTAAATATTGTTTGTGATTTGAATAAATATGGAAAAAAGAAGAGGTGACAGAACGCCGCCCTGAGGCACACCGGCTGACAACTCAGACAAGGAAGAGTAAACCTCATCCACGCGAATGCGTTGCTGGCGACCAAACAGGTAACTATGAAACCAGTCAATAGTCGTCTGAGATAAATTAAGAGAGCGAAGTATAGCTAGCAGGATTTCAAAGTCAACACTATTAAAAGCATTGCTGAAATTGAGCAATGACAGTACTGTCACCTGTCCGTTGTCCATACCCTGACGGATATCATCCATAATTTTGGCTAAGGCTGTAGTCGTGCTGTGACCACGGCGGAAACCAGATTGGAAGAGGTTCATTAGATTGTTATCATTAATAAAAGAGCCTTATTGACTGTGAACTAGGCGTTCTGAAACTTTCGATTCGAAGGAGTCGGAATGGAGTCTTATGCGGCACCTTCTCCTTCCCTCTCGCGCGCTCTGAATTAGCATTTTTGAATTTATTCTCCTTTTGTATGAATAGTAGATTGTTAACCGAGGTTCGAAAGAATCAACTCCCGAGGTATTTAGAGAGAGAAGAAGAAAGTGCCGCAAAAGACTCCATTCCCTGATGAAAGTTCCCCTGGGAGGAACTGAAAACTGATAGATAATCTTGATCCTAACACAAGCTCTGGTCTAGATGGAGTTAATACCAAAATCATAAAATGTATAAAAAACATTATACTCACTAACCTCACTAATTGTTTTAATATACTATTAATTGATGGAACTTTCCCGGCCTCACTAAAAATTGCTAAAATAACACCAATCTACAAATCTGGCGACAAAACCGACCCTGGTAGTTACCAACCAATTTCAATCTTGCCTACTCTATCAAAAATTTTAGAAAAAATTATTCACATAAGACTTGAAAAATATTTAAATACAAATAATATAATATACAAACAACAATTCGGCTTCCGCCCTAAAAGTAACACTCTAGCTGCAACCATTGACCTAGTAACTAAAATAAATTCAAATATAGACAGGAAAAACTTTGTTCTAGGCATATTTATTGATTTTAAAAAGGCGTTTGATACAGTTAGCCATAAATTACTATTAAAGAAACTGGAGCGGCTTGGTATCAAAAACAATGCTTTGAGAATGCTCGAGTCGTATCTATCCAACAGATCCCAAGTTGTGAAAATCGATAACACACAAAGTAAACCAGCACCCATAACTTATGGAGTTCCTCAGGGATCAATATTGGGGCCACTTCTATTTCTAATTTATATTAACAACATGCACCAGATAGGATTAAAAGGTGAAATAACATGCAGATGACACCTGTCTCTTTTACTTCGGTACATCAATAAATGACATTATAGCAAGTGCTCAAGAAGATTTAAACATTCTGTCTTCCTGGCTCCAACACAATCTTTTAACTATTAACACCTCTAAAACCTCCTATACCATTTTTAAAGCAAAAAATTAACATATCCCTCCGTATGACACACTTAACATTAACAATACAATCATAATGGAAAAAGAAAGTGAAAAATATTTAGGATTGTACATGGATAATGATATGTCTTGGAAAACTCACATAAAACATGTAAAAAATAAACTTTCTTCGCTAACTGGATCACTTCGCAACGTTGTTAACTGTATCCCACGACAAATACGCTACACAATCTATAATTGTCTAGTCAAACCGCATTTACTCTATTTAATAGAAATTTGGGGAAGTGCCGTAAAAACCAAAATAGAAAAACTACAAGTCCTTCAAAATAAAATCATAAAAATACTGTTTAATTATCACTATCTTACATCTACTTCAAAAATATATCGTGAAACTAAAATTATGAATTTAAAACAATTATACATTTACAATACATGCATTCTCGTCCACAAAATTATCAATAAAACTATTCACACCAACATAACTTTTTCAAAAAAACTCAATCCAACCAAACGAAGTATGCGACGCACCAGCTATCTTGCGTTACCTAGGACTAGAACAAACTACGGTAAAAAGATTATAACGTTCGAAGGCGCACAGTTATATAACAAACTACCCTCTGAAATAAAAAATGTACACTTATTTAACGCATACAAACGCAAGTTAGCCGAACATATTCTAAATATTTACACCATTAACTAAACATAATAATTATGCGTTAGATAGGTACTTTCTACTTGAGCGACGAACTGTAAATTAGACTAAGTTGGTATATTTCTCATGTAAGTGACTTTTGTCTTGTTGAGAATAAATTATATTAAACCTTAAACCTGTATTCCTGATATCAATAGAGCGGAAGTTAACAAAATTATTACATATACTTTCAAGAATACACCTGTGGTGGAGACCATAGCTGCTGTGTATAAAAAGACAGTGCTCACTTTAAAAGATAAGGGTTTACATTTAGTTCGCAATATACCGCGATACATGAATGTGAAGTCTGTGATGTATAGAAGACGACGTAACGAGGTTAACTTTTTTACTCATAACATTATATTTAGGATAGTTACTAATTAGCTGAGGTGGACCAAATAAATGTTAATTTAACTATATATTTATAGATTTTCTTTGGATTATACTTATGGATTAACCTTTTGAGCGCCATACATGACAAGCACTTGCGGGTCCTCAGCGCCAACGACGTCTATAGTTGACAAAAAACCCGGCCTACAAAAATATTAAATAAAGATATTGAAAAACTATTACTGGTATTTTAAGTCTACATTTCCCAAATAAGAATATCTCAGCTATATCTGAGTATAAAAAAACAAGTCTCTTAGAGCTACCAATACTGAGAGATATTGAAATAAAAATGATAGATTTTTATCCAAGCAAATACTATGCCCAGAGTATGCCAAAGTCGTCTATAGTTGACCACTAGTGATGTGATTACAGGAGGCATAGGTTCATTGATAATTATTCAAAATTCTGCCTATTACGTCTATATGTAGAAAATCGACATCTATTTCGAAATCGATACTCAGCGTGCGACACGGCTCGGCTACATCTCTAGGGAAGTTTCAGAACCGTAGGTCAGCTGCGCCGTTGTCGTCCAGTCGTGACAATGACGTCATCGCTATAGCAAGTAGTGCTGTGCTCTACTACTATTTTACTTGTAATGTTTGTTTATATCTATGTATGAAATTATATTATTGTATTGAGAGTAGGAGATAGCACAAGATTAAATAAAAGTTTCCAGATTTTAAGAAGTTGTTTATTGCATAAAAAACAACGAAATCAAGTGTCTATGTGTTTCGCGACAATTTACATTTTATCGACTCTTGGCAGCACTTTTTTTTCGTAGGTATTTTTGTTCACTTTGGCGTAGAGGACAGGGGAAAGCGTTTGGGGTGTGGCGCTCAAAAGGTTAATAAATGTTTATCTTTTTCTTTATTTTTTTTGCTATAAAGCCTGACTACTTGAACTACTTCAAACTTGTTTACATTGTTTACATGATTAATTTTGCTATTTGGCAAAGACACGAAATAATAGTTGAAATTAAAGAGGACATACGTATAACGTAAACCTATATCTAGATAATCTAATTACTGACTAAACTATGTGTAATAATTTATTATTTAATTAAGTAAGTTAATTTAATACATTTGAAGCTGTGCTAAGCTTTCTTCCTACTTAATGCGTGCAGCCTGAAGAGCTTGATAGGTTATAGGTAGGTTGCTGGCAGGTTGTCGGCGAATATGGAAAGAGTGAAAACGATAGGAATGGTTTAATTTGAAGGGTTACAAGAGTTCGAAGATAGATAGAAACGATACAGATATACTTATGAAGAAAAGATAAAATTACGAGGCAATATGAAAGGTCGCGAATGGCTAGGAGCGAGCGCAAGCGATACGTGTTTTCCGTCGTGAGAGCCGGGAGCAAGAGAACGGTCTTTTTTTTTTTTTTTTTTTTCGAAATGACAATATATGTTGTTGACCGCAGATGGCCATGACAACGTTACCGGACTATGGCGAGCGCAGAAGGCGCCCAGCCGCAAAAGTTAGGTTGGGGCAACAAGCTCAAGGGCACCACTTAGGTTCGAACCACGGCTTGGACTGTTGCCAGAATTTTTGAATCTACTGAAGGATAGCGTCTAGGTGCAAAAATGCACCTTTAGACGGAAAAATGTATTCTTCGGCCCCGCCGGCGGGACCGGTTTTTGAAAATGTGTCTAACAGCTAGTGTGGGACGGGTTGACGTCACCTCCGGGTTAGCGGCGGTGAGCTCGTCAACGGGCAAGCCGAGAACGTGTCTCGGTCGACGGAGGAAAGAACTCGTGGGCAATGGCTCTAACGGGTAGTCGGAGGGTAATCCCGAGATTAGGGGATTGGAGTGTTCCGCCGCCACTTCATAAAAACGCTTTGAAGCAGTTTTAATAAAGTGTTCGATGGACTCGAGTTTGAGATCTCGGTGGAGGTCTACATTGCGCATGTACCATGGGCAACCCGTGGCCCTGCGCAAGAAGTTGTTTTGGACTACCTGAAGGCATCTAACATGACGGGACTGGCCAAAGACGACAGAGGAATATGTCATTATTGGCCGTACAACTGTCTTGTAAAGTGTCACTTTATTTCTAAAGGACATTTTACTTTTCGAGTTGAGAAGGCTGTTTAACCGGCTAAGCACGAACTTTGCACGATTAGTGACAGACCTTATGTGGGGATAGAAGGAGAGACGTCTATCTAGGATTACTCCTAGGTAGCGAGCTGACCTAACCCAAGGGATGGGTTTATCGAAGAGGAGGAGAGGCTGGGGCAAGAAGGGACTCCGAGTGAAGTACACTGCTGCACTTTTCGTCGGGTTCACCTCTATGCGCCACTTTCTGAACCAGGCACCTAGAGTGTCTAGTGCAGCCTGCAGCCTTATGCGTACGCGATTTCTGTTCTTATCGGACGCGTACAAAGCCGTGTCATCGGCGAAGAGGGCAAGTTCGACTTGCGGGTGTCGGGGAATATCGCTGGTGTACAGCGTGAAGAGAAGGGGAGCAAGGACTGAGCCTTGAGGAACTCCAGCTCGGACGGGTTTGGGGTCTGAGAGCGTGCCTTCCACGCGGTAGCGAAAGCAGCGGTTCGACAAGTAGTCTCGTAAGATGAGTACGAGTCTGTCTGGCACTCCAAGCAGGAAAAGCTTGTAAACCAAGCCGTTGTGCCAGACTTTGTCGAAGGCTTTAGCTACATCGAGGAAGACAGCGCCCGTATCTGCTGGCCAAGTGTGATGCCACTTGGACAGGATGTGCTCCGTGATGCGGAGCACCTGCTGGGGACAGGAGTGATGGGCTCGGAAGCCAAACTGTTCGTCAGGCAAGAGACTATGCTCATTGACGTGACGCCAGAGACGTCTCAGAAGGAGACGCTCGTAGATCTTCCCCAGGGAGCTGAGGAGACTGATGGGACGGTAGGAGGAAGGCTCGTTTGCCTTTTTGCCCGGTTTGTGGATGCCAATTACATTGGCTTCCTTCCAGACATCAGGGAAAGAGCAGTTAGCCATGGCAGCATTGAAGATGCTGACCAGGAGATGTATGAGGGCAACAGAGAACTTCTTGAGTACTCTGTTGCTGATGCCGTCCGAGCCAGGGGACTTCTTAGGTCGAAGATCTTTAATGATCTCGGCAACCTCTGCTGCTCTAATGAGGTCCAAAGGAGGAGCAGAGGGGGGAAGGGAAACTAGGCGGTCGACTTCACTGTTCACCATGTTAAGGTGATCAGGGTCGACGGGTTCAAGACTAGGAGAGCATTGGGATTCAAGACTCTCAGCTAGCGCGTCTGCTTTTTCCTTGTCATCAAACGCAGGCGTTTGGTGATTCGGGCGAAGCAGAGGGGGCAGGATTGAGATACCATCTGCTTTCATAGATCTAGCCAGGCTCCAGTAAGCTAGATGCCCGGGTTCGATATTAGAAAGCAGATTGTCCCAAGAAGTGTTACGATGCTCCTGAATGGCCCTCTTCACCTTGCGGCGAAGCGAGTTCATTCGGAAGCGATTTAGTTCGGAGGGCCAAGAACTAAAGCGACGAGTTGCTGCGTTCTTCTCTGTGATCAGTCGTCTTATCTCATCAGGCAGGACACAGTTACGATCAGGCGTAGCTGGGACCTGTCTAGACAAGTCGCGAACGGCGGATTGGACATGACTGGTCAGAGAGTCGACCGCAATAGCAATGTCGTCAGGGGACCTAATGTCGTCGGGGATTTTATCCAAGTCGGGAGAATGGATAACCTTGAGGGCTTTCTCAATTTTATACCATTGCACCACAGTCTTGGTCGGGGGAGTAGGGTCCGGCAGAGGGCCAAGTCTTAATATGACGGGACGGTGGTCAGAGTCTAGTTCCTGCATCACTACTATGGAGCTCATCCGAAGGGATACGTTCCGCAGCAGTGCGAGGTCTAGAGTTTGGTTGGAAAAACCAATACGTGGGGAATATCGAGTGTGACACATGGGGGCAATAAGATCTAGATTTAAAGAATCTAGATAGCCTGAGAGGAGGGCGCCGTTTCTATTACGTATCGAGCAATTCCACATAGGGCTTTTGCTATTGAAGTCGCCAGCCAGAATGACTGAGCTTCCAAGACTGAGAAGGGATTCTAGGTCGCTTTTAAGAAGCTTCCTATTGGGGCTAAGATAGCAGGATGCAATGATAACCGGTTGATGACCGGTCATTGCAAGTCTGCAGACAGAGACTTCTAAGTCTGTTAAGGGCGGGGGATCAATGGGAATGCAGTGCAGCGACCTCTTGAAATAAATGGCAGTACCGCCTTTAGGGGCGTTCGTTCTGTCATTTCGTACCATTTGGTAGTTAGCGATCCTAGGATCGCGATGGCACTGTTTCAAGAAGGTCTCCTGCACTAGCAGAATATCTATTTGGTGATTGACAAGGAATTGCTTCACGAGTTCTTTCTGAGGAGATAGGCCGTTAGCATTAAAAAATGCTAACGAGAGGGAGCGGGGTTTCAGTCTTTCTTTCTGCACTGCCATACTAAAAAGACTTGAAGGTGAGGGCGTCGAGAGACGCCATGACATCCTGATGATTAGAAATAATCATCAGTTTCTCTATGGGGGATTTCGCAAGGCTAAGTTTGCGCAGGAGCGCATTAACCGATCCGAAATCGATGTTCGGCAGCCCCAGGCTAGGGTTCTCAGCAGCAGGAGCTGGCTGAGAGGGCCTAGTGGGGCGGGGGAGGGGTGCGGGGGCAGGGGCGGAGTGAAGCTCCTGGGAACGCGGGGGAGAGGATACACCAGTTGTTGCCTGAAGGGCGCGGCTGGTGTAGCCCAAAGGTCTCGCCCAAGCTGACACAGCAGGAGGGGCGGGGGGCAACAAGGACACCTTCGGAGATGTCCTCGCGTGTTGGGGTGGGGCGGGGCGGAAGCGCTCCGGAGCCCTAGCATGCGCTCTCCTAGCGTTTACCTTTGGGGCTCTGGGGCAGCCGCGATAGTTCGCGGTGTGCCCCTCGGTCCCGCAGAGCACGCAACTAGGCGGCATGGGGTCATTGGGGACGCGCTTGCAGTCAGCGGTGCCGTGGTCACCCAGGCACTTGACGCAGCGGGGGCGGGCAAAACAGTTGCGCGCAGAGTGGCCATATAACTGGCACCTGTGGCACTGTCCGGGGGGGCCCTTCCTGAAGGGAGCCTCTACGTAGAGGCCGGAAAGGCGACACACGGTTTTGACGCCGAATATCGCCTTTCCTTCGGGCGAAAGGTCAAGGATGACTAGTACAAGATCGAACGGGGTCTTGTCCCGACCGCTGTACATGCGGTGGACTTCCCTGACGGGGAAGCCCTGATCGCAGAGGTCGGACTTAATTACATCAGAGTCGAATTCCGCGGGGAGGCCGCGGATGACTACGCGCAGAAGGCGCTCGCTCTCGAGAGCATAGGTATGAAAACCTATGTTCTCAGCGCGGAGGACAGACGTCAGACGTCGGTGATCGTCCGATGTCTGGACGTGGATCTTAATAGAGTCCTTGATGGACTGGGCCTTGGTGAAATTAACCTTTTTCAAGGTTAGAAGCCTCTCCACGCTGGCCCATTTGGCCTTTTCGCGGAGGAAAACAGGCGGGGGGGGTCTCTCCTTGCGGAGGGGGGCGGGTTCGGCGGGGGTCGCGGGGGGAGTAGGCGGGCGGGTAGCCGTAGCCTCTACGGGGACTGCGATCTTAGCCGGAGGGGCTAAGGCCGACTTATGGGACGCCTTCTTCCTGCGCCGTTTGCCGCCTTCGACGACAGTGTAACTGTCGTCGGAGGACTGCTCCGACGAGGAAGAGTTGTCGCTCGGGGAGGGTTCGAGCTCCATCGCCGAAGCGTCGGAGTCCGAATCGGAGGAGGAGGACGGGGCGGGGGAGACCGGAGTCTCCGGGGTGGCCGGAAGGGCGGGGGCGGGGGTAAGAGGGGCCGCGGTGGCCACCTCCATCGGATGGGACTTGGACTTTTTGTCCAACTTGTTCGCCTCTTGGTACGAAGCGAGCAACTTGGACAACAAGTCCCCGTGCTGCTGGGCTAACATCCTGAGTACCCCCAGGAGGGTCTCAGGATCAAGCCCACCCAGCAAGTCCGGGCTTGACATCGCGCGGGGGTGAGGGGAGGTCCCTATTCCCGGGGGGGACACCCGGGAAATAACTAAGTGTCCCTCCTTGTCGGGTATAGACAAGGAGGGGTGTGTGCCTATGTGTCCTACCTAAATGTGTGTGTCCCTTTCGCCTCTCTTATGGGGCAAAAGGGGTGTGTGCCTCACGCTATCTGGGGTCGGCGAGGGTTCCACCCCAAGGCCGGTGGTTCCAGACCCAGCCGGATTCTGTGTTGCCTTGAAGAGGCAAAACAGGCGCTCCGGGTCCACGCCCAGCTAAGTTCGTTGTCACCGTAGGGTATCCCTTAGCTGACCACTGAAGTCGTGGCTTTCGACAGTTTACACAGCAAAGAAACTAGCTCGAGAAATCGTTCTGAAAAGAACGATTTTCTCTTGCACTGGAGCAGTTCGAGTTATTCGCTCTGAAAAGAGCAAACAACTCGAAAAGAAACAGGATAGAATCCAGTAGCGCACTAAAAAGTGCGAACTACCGGTATTCGCTCGCGCAAGTGATTATTCAGACTAGCAAGCTAGTAAGAATAACACCGCAACGAAGCGAAGCTAGCACTGGACGCTAGCGGGCGACGGCAGGGGCCTGGTGCGGGGACCAAGGCGGCAGCGGGCGGCGGGCGTCTGGAACGACGTCCGAGCGGCGACTGCGCGAGCGCAGTGGAGGGGCCTGGTGCGGGGACCAGGCGAGCGGGCGGCTAGAGCGGCGTGCGTCTAGCACGACGTCCGAGCGGCGAGAAAAAAAAGAGTTGAAGAGAACGGTCGGCCGGGGGTTTTCTTCTCACGCGGACGAAGTCCGCGTGGGGAAGCAGTTTCGGGCGTGAGCCCCTGACTGCGGTATTTTGTCCGCCCTTGGCTAATGCCAAGGGGTCCTCAGGTCGGCTCGTAATGAGCCTGTTGCTTGAAGCCCGCGTTTCTTCGCGGGCATGGTGAAGGCTGGAGGTCCTCTCTCGGTCCTCTTTAGCGCAGCTGCAGCTGCACGAGCGTCCCTATTCCGCTGAGGATCAGCGGGATCGGGCTCGTCCCCTGCCTGATCGCCATAAGGACGTCGCGCAGGATCTGCAGTGCTGCATCCAACACCTCCAGTTGGGCCTGGTCGTGCTGGAGGGTCTTCGTTGTGGTAGTGGCTGCGGGGGGTGCGGGGCGCGGTAGGTCCGGTGTGGATTTCGGGGTCGTCGTGTTGATGTTGGTGATGATGGCGGGAGTTGGCTGCTCCACTGCTGGTGTCGCGTTGCGGGGTGTTGGTGCGGTGCGGGGGGGGTCTGTCTCTGATTCAGAAGGTATGGTTGCCAGCCTTACCTTCTGCTTCCGGCGTCTGGGGAGGCGGTTGGACCGCGCTGTGGGGCCGTTTGCTGGGGCCATGAGGGAGCCACCATGCTCCGTCTGTGAAGTTACAGCCACAGTGTTAAGCTGTGGCTGTTGCAGTCTGGCTGGCGGCTTGTTAAGGCCGTCCCGAGTCGTGGTGTAGGCGGTCGTACCCGCCTTCCTGTTGCGGGCCTCCCGCTTGAATGTTGGGCAGCTTGTCTTGTTGGCAGTGTGGGGGCCGTGGCAGTTGACGCACGTTGGTGCTTCCTCCTTGCTCCTGGGGCAGTCGCCTGCGTGGTGCGATCCTCCGCACCGGACGCAGGCGAGAGGGCGATGGCAGTGGTGTGACGAGTGCCGGAATCCCTGGCAGCGATGGCACTGGGCGGGGCCTTTCTTGCCCCTCCAGCTCTCGATCCGGACACCCGGCATGAGGAGCACCTCCGTGACGTCGTAGATGGCTGGCAGAAGGTTGGGGGACGGCTTGAACACGCCGAGGAATATGCAGCCTGGGCGGCCCTTGCTTGCCCGGATGGGCTTGATGAGCTCCGCCTCGAAGCCTTTGGATAGGAAGTCCTGCGCTATCTCTGCTGGTGGGGTGTCGGCTGGAATGCCGCGGATGGCGAGCTTGATTTGGCGCTCCTCAGGCGGAGAGTACGAGAACCAGCTGAGTGGTTCCTCCGTCTCCGTGAGGTAGCGCTGGATGGTGCGGTACTCCACAGCCGACTCCGGTGTGAATCGCACGCCCTTGCCGTAGGGCCGGGCGTTTGGAGTGTGGCCTAGAAGGCCTTTGATGGCCTTGAAATGCCGTGGCCAATTCGGCATCTGCTCCACGACAAGGGGTGGATAGCGGGACTTCTTTGGGGCTGGCTCGACCGAAGTACTCGGGCAAGCGGGTTCCGGGGCGCGGGGGGATCCCGGGCGCGCTGCTGCTGCTGGGCGGGCTGGCGTATCCAGTGGGGCTGGCGGTGTACGGCGTACGGGCGGCGAGGCCGCCAGCGACGCGTACGACGTTGAAGACTTCGTGGTGGTGGTGGTGGATGCTGGTGTTGTGGGCGCCGCTTCTTCCACGACGACGGCGCTCTCGGTTGCCCGCCTCTTCCTCTCCTCGGGCGTGGAGGAATCGTCGCGTTTGCGACGGTGGCCTGATGGCGGTGGTGACGACGGGTGTTCAGTTTCCTGGGGGGGTGGCGGGGGGAGGGGCTCGGGCGCGGGCACGGGTGTGCCGCGCAGTTGCTTCTCCTTCTCCTGCAGGAAGCCTCTCAGGAGCTCGGCGACTTCCTCGCTCATCATTCCCTGTTCCATGAGCTGCGCAAAGACGGCGAGATTGACGTTATGCGCAGACAATGGAGACAGCGAACGTGGGGGCGGGGGTTGCGGGGATGCGGCGGGGGGGGGCATCGCCTCGGAAGGCGTCTGCGCCCGCGGGGTGGTCCTCCTGGACCTTGGGATGGACAGCGTCCGTTCGCCGTCCGAGCTGGTGGAGTCGATGCGGGACGATCTACCTTCACGGGAGATCAACCCCGACCGACTGTTGCGGTCAGACGCTGTGTGTCTCCGCTGGGCCTTCGGTGCTTCGGCGTGGTGCCGGGGGTCGTATGCCGACGCGCGATCTATTGGTGGACGGTCCGGGGGATCCCGTCGTCCACCAACGTCCTCCTGCTGCATGGCTGTCTGCTCGCCTCTCCGACACTTCCGCGACGAAATTCGCGAATGCGATCGGCCAAGGGGCCGAACTCGACAGGCGTATTCGAAAATACGCTGCCGAGATCGAGGGGGGGGTATAGAAAAGATCCGTGCGCGCGCGTGTGTGCTCAACGAAATACGATAGCCACTCCGAGAACGGTCGTCGCCCGCGCAGCGGGTTTTATGCGGTGGCCGGCGTCTCCCGCCGCGCCTCCCGCGCGGCCCCCCGCGGTTTCCACGCGGTTCCGCGGGGTCGGAGTGAATGTGTTCAAATTACGGGCGGGACGCCACACATTTATAAGTTTTCATGTATTTTCAAAAGTTTTTTACATAAAACATTTACAAATTAAACAGTTGTCTTTTCTTAATTAACCTTCCTCGACTGTTATATACCTCGGCGTATCAGATAAAGGTACATTCCGAGTTGGACTTTTCTTAGTTAACTCTTGAGGACTACTCTCAGATTGGACTTTTGAGTTGAAAATGAAGTTGACGGCGATTGAGTTTCTGAAGAATGAACTGAGATTACACTGTTTTTAGAATCATTACTAGAACTAGTTTCCTCTACAAGTGTATCATCATGAATATCAGCTTCTTGTCTTGCATTTACATCTACAAATAATGGAGATTCCATTTCCACATTATCAGAGAGTATAGATTCATAAAATGAGTTGATCGACTGATTTGACAAACTGGAAAACGATGAATGACTTTCTGATCTTATCTTAGACTGAGTTGGTTTATAAATTAGATATGTGATTATTTCATCATCTTCCTTTTCCTCCGACTGACTATTTGACTTTGTTTTTAGACTTCACTTGTGACCTGACTCGGAGTGAAAAGTGTTATCTGACTGAAGTGAATTTTTTATATGACTATGACTGTCTGACTGTGACATAATATGACTGACTTGACTGCAATTGAGAGTTTATTTGATTTTTATATTGCAGCCGGATATGCTGAGAACTTCGTCTATAACTATTTCCTACTTCGTCCTTGACTATGTATGAACGAGGGAATTTAGTTTTAGAATTTATTAAACCTTTTACCATATTATTCCTTTTGGATCTTTTTTGAAATAAATCTCATTATTTATGAAACTCTGGATAGGTTTTGGAACGCTTATCATAATATTTTTTGTGTTTTGAATGTTTGTTTGTTTCTGTTGATTATGTTCTGATATTTTGACAACTTTGGGTTTTAGATTAGACCATTGAGTTCGTAATTTAGTTCTTAACTGACGAGACATTAGTAGTTGTGTGAAAAGACCTAGATATGTACTTGAGATGTCCTGGGATTATGGGATATACGGGATTAATCGAGCACAATGAAACGACGTGGTTGCGAGTAATAGCTGAATGTGTATTGAGCCAATTTATATTCTACCCACATAACAGTGCATATACCACAATCCTCCACCCTTAAATTAACACAATAGTCAATTATCTATTATATATATTTACTATTCTATACACTTCTTATAATAGACTACTACCCTAAATGCTACACTATATATTATACTAACAATTACCTAAGTAGCAAGGTAACTATATGACACTTAACATGATGTCACTTTCAAATATTCTTATTGTCTACGCTTATACAATCTTTTAAATGATTCATATAAATAATGTGCTTAGCTTACAAACTATAACGCAATACAAAAATTAAGCCATACTACAATGCCATAGCACAGTAAATGTATAGTATGAAGTACTATAGATACATATAATCAATTTCAAGTCCGTATCTTTTTGGCTTGCGCAACCTTTTTTCGGGAAGCTTATCATCAGATATGGTGCTGCTGAGTCCATCGATCGCTGCTATGCGTAAACTCTTGTGCATCTGCCAGTCTTACGCGGAAGCTCATGGGCTCAGATACAACGCGAAGAAGAGCGAGTTCATGGTTTTCAAAGCTGGTAACAAAAGCTATACTCAAGTTCCTCAAGTAACTCTATGCGGCACGCGTCTGAACAAGGTTAGTTCGTTTAAGTATCTGGGCCACTGGGTAACTGACGATCTGTGTGACAATGAAGACATCGAGAGGGAGCGCAGGGCGCTGTCCATCCGCTGTAATATGCTGGCTCGCAGGTTTGCACGGTGTACACGACCAGTGAAGGTAAGTTTGTTCAAGGCATACTGCCAGACCTTCTACACGTGCAGCCTGTGGACTAGCTTCACGCAGCGGGCGTACGGCGCACTGCGTGTCCAGTACAACAATGCGTTTAGGATATTGTTGGGATTGCCACGCTACTGTAGTGCGTCAGCCATGTTTGCTGAGGCACATACGGATGATTTTCCATCAATCATTCGAAAAAGATGTGCCTCGCTTTTAAGACGCGTGCGTGGCAGCCCTAACGGTATCCTGGGGGTGTTGTCCGAGCGGTGGGACTCGCCGTTGCTAAAAAGGTGGACGTGGCTGCATGCTAGCGGTCCATCTTATATATAATTAATTTAATTTAAATAAGTTTCTATTAATTTTTGTGTGTGTAATATTTTAAGTACCTATGGATGATTATCTGAAATAAATGAATATTATTATTATTATTATCAACCACAGGAACGTCTGCATCGACATCGGGAGGTACTACGAGTATTCGTGCGTGTGGCACGCCTACTGAACGACGACCCTTATCTAGTTCGTTAGAACATCTTTCCTCCGTCTGCACTAAAATGACCGGCTCGGGAAGCTATCGCCCGGGCGACACCGTCGTCGGCCCGGACCCTGTGACTCCGCCAGTGTTGGTACCTGTTGACTCGCTTGGAAACACGCACGAACTTTTACGTCCTAATTGGTCAACATGCCTATGCGCTGTCGCCGAACCATCGTATGATTTCAATAGGACCTGAAAAGTCTAAATGAATCCTCTCGTACGGCGCGTGCGGCCACCGCCACGGAGATGGTGGCGCCCTCGGCGGCGCCGCCGCCACGGACGCACACGTCGAGCACGCCCGACATACCGATTCTATCGCCTCGTCTAGACCTGGCCACCATACATAACTACGCCCATAGGCTTTTGTTTTTACAATACCCATGTGCGGTTCATGTAACTCGACAAGTACTGACCGCCTACATGCCTCCGGTACCACCAGCCTGTGTCCCCACATAACGCACCCTAGCTCGATATAAAGTTTATTACGTCTAGAAAAATACGGATCGAGCTGTTTAATATCGACAGCCCCAGGCCAGCCGCTCTCGATGTACCCGTACATCACGACACACCACGACTTAGCAGCGAATCCCGAGCCGTTTCCCGTCTTAACACGTCGCTGTCGAGTAACATGGCATTGGTGGCGAAATGTAGATACGTCTGCTCCGGCGGCTCCACCGTACACTTCTCTGCGACCGGTAGACGCGACAAAATATCCGCGCCGTTGTTATACGTACTTACGTATTCTATGTTAAAGTCGTACGCCGACAGAATGAGCGCCCAGCGCTGCATACGGCTCGCCGCCATGGTAGGGATACCTTTTTGCGGACCAAAAATGCCAACAAGCGGCTTATGATCGGTTTTTAATGTAAATTTCCTGCCGAACAGATACTGATGAAACTTTTGAACGCAGTACACGATCGCAAGCGCCTCGCGGTGTATCTGCGCGTACCCTCGTTCCGCTTTGGTGAGTTTCCTGGAAACATAAGCAATAGCGCGCTCCTCGCTCGCCCCGCCCCAGCTGACCTGCGACAGCACGCCGCCGACGCCGACAGCGCTCGCGTCGCACGTGAGCACCAGCTCGCTGGCGGGCTCGTAGTGCGCCAGCTTTCGCTATCCTACCTAACGCTACTGCTTTCGAGCGGCCGCTTCACTCGCTCGAACGCCTGCTGGTGGGGCCGCCCCCACTCCCACCGGGAACCTTTACGCAACAGCTCATGCAACGGGTGAAGCATACCGCTGAGATTTGGTACAAACCTAGCATAAAAATTTACCATACCCAAGAAGGATCTTACTTCATAAGCATCTGTCGGCCAGGGCATATCCTTTATGGCACGTAATTTCTCAGGATCGGGCCGAATACCATTTTTATCTACGATGTACCCTAGGTACTTTACTTCCTTTGCTAGAAAAGTACATTTATTTAATTTTATTTTCAAGCCCACCGATTCCAAGATACTTAATAAAGCTTCCAAAGACTTTATATGAGAAGCCCTATCCTTGTGCGTTACTATAACGACGGGCCCCAAGAACAAAATCGTATAGAAAAATAAGACAAAATTGACTTTATTGTTAATTATTAACCTGTATATCATTAGCTACAAGGGAGTGTAATTATTTTTTTAATTAAGTGTTTACTTTTTGATATAACCAGTAGAACAATACCGCATCTGAAAAACGTTTCGATGAATAACCACGCATCGACATGTACGAACTTGTTCTGCTCACTGTGACCCGCGCGCGGCCGTGACATTTGGTCAGTCGCGAGTTTGTTCTCGGCAGAGACGGGTGTTACGACCGACTACCGTGATTTGTCATTCGGTGCATTAATTGTCACAATTAGTTTAAAATATGTGTTCTAGTGACTAATGAACGATGTCTGCTTCATCCATAAAAAAAAATAATTGGATTTAGCCCTAAATATAGGTAAAAATTATGACGCCAGCCCCATTTCTAACATAAATAAGGAAAAGGAATGTGCTAATCTTGGTAAGTAACATATATTTTTTTATTTCACTATGTGTTTTGATAATTACCTAAAAGTTTATCCTAATTTATTCAAGATTTCCTTAAATTTAATTAAAATTCAATTTATACCGTCGTTTGAGATGATCGTTTTTTGTTCAATGGAAATTATAAAAAAAATAATATCCCACGGTTTTCTATGTTTTTTATAGTTATATTGACGTTTATACGAAAATTTATGAAGTGATATTTTATATCTCAATAACAATTTTTACCGAATTATTATCACATACGATTTTGTTTGGCCAGAAATGTCTCAAAAATATCAATTGCATCTGCAGATAAGATTTTGTTCTACGAAAAATAAATTAATTTTGCCTGTCTTATGTGACAATGTGTTTTTGTTTGTTGTATTAATTTTCAGATGCGATTTTATTCCAAACAAAAGAATATACATTCTTACATATTTTTCAACAAAAACTACACATTTTGTTAGTTACCTATTAGATAACATTTTAAACCTTTTTAATACAATCCTGATTTCTGTTTTTCTAACAGAATCATCCAATCAACATGATAGTCGAGCCAGTTCTCTATTGCCGCTGGGAGCCCAAAATATTTTCAACGATTTAGCAGACGTATATCAAGACGTGTTTAATGACGATGACGAAAATATGGTTTGTGAACAACTACATGACATCCCAGTGAATATCACTCATCTGCTGCCTGCCGCCTGCGAACAAACCAGTACATCAAAACAAGAAAATGAGACTGCGCAAAAATCAGCTAATGCCACCTGCTTGCAAGCTGCTTTGCCACCTGTTGCCGACCCTGAGATAGTCATAGACTGTCAATATGAACATTCTGCCCATGCCAACCGCCCTGCATCTGCCTCATTGCTAAACACTGACCAAACTGCTGAAGAGGTTCTGAGTCCCTTTATTATAGAGGCAAACCCTAGCTTTAATAACTCACCTAATATTTATATTGAAGAATTTGAAGAACCAGCAGCTGTTTCCACGCCGTCAACGTCACATATGGTTTTAGCTACACCAATGCCCTCTCCATTAAATAATCATAAAAAATGTGCTGATGCCTTTTGTCCCGAGCAATGCGCTTGGATAGATTCAGTTCAATCACAAACTACTGATAGATCTACACCAAATACACCAAAACAAAAACAAAAAAAGAGTAAAAAACGCTTGGTATTAAAAGATGACTGGTCTGACGTGAAACGAAAATTTTTGAAAAATCATGGAAAGAACTACATATCAAAAAGAGGCAAGTTTGTTGATACTTAAGTTATGGGTACGCTATACATAGCTTATGTATAGCGTAGCGTTTGCCGCCAAAAAAAATCATGTTTCAATCACACATCGCTTTCTCGAGAAAGGGCACACGCAAAACGAAGGAGACAGTGTACATGCCCATATAGAACGCTCGGCTGGATCAAAAACGATTTATACTCCGGATGAATGGCGTCTGCTTGCACGCTGCCTTAAACAGAAGGAGAACCCTATTTGGTTAAGAAAATAGAGCAACAACATTTCTTTAATTTCAAGAACACTGTTAATGACAAACATTGGAACAAAACTGTCAATAAACAAAAATATTATGGACTAAAATTAAAGAAGCGTTTGTCGATACATGTGAGCTGAATAAACTGTACTTCAAATACGATTTAAATCAAGAATCTTATGAATGCTTGGTTTTTCGGGGTGAGACCAGACACTCATCTGTAGTACCGAATTTGCAACGTGCTTATTTGTCACCTCTCAAGTTATCAAAAGCGAAATGCAATGACCTAGTAAGTATGTGCAATAATGGTGTCATTAATTTTCCTAATCTTTTTACGTGAGTGTACGTTTATAGTTTTAAGTATAATGATGGAAGAATTTAGCAGCTGTAACACAGGTGCAACCTAGCACGGCTGCTAAAGTACAATGTGTAGTTGAAGCTCTTTTATTTGTAAAATATGGTTATAAATGTTTTTAGAATAAGTTATTTTGATCTAAATAAATAAATACTTAAATACTTAATTAATGCAAGTAATGCAGTCTATTTTCGATCACTGCCCTACAATTCTGTAAGCACTACAAACAACAACGATTTAAGTGATGAAGATTAACATGATAGTTCCTGTTTATTATTAGAGAGAGGGTTGATTAGTTTTTAATGTAACTCGAGTGAAATTGTAAGACTGAATACTATGTTGTGAATGTGATTAATATAATACTAGTAACTATTAAGGATAGTATTACAGATTTATTGTGAACTTGATTTTGAAGAGAACTAGTTTTTGTTTTTTTTGTTTTTGCCAATTAAGGTTCAGAGCATTTTAAAATTAAGAGATATTTTTCAGACTGAAATTGTAAGACTAAATACTATGTTGTGACAAACATAATACTAGTAACTATTAAGGGTAACATATATTGTTAACTTGATTTTGAAGAGAATTAGTTTTAGATTTTTTTTATTAGTTTTTGCCAATTAAGTTTTAGAGCACTTTAAGATTAGGAGATATTTTTTTAATTTTTTTACTCTGTGTTTTTGAGAAATTTATGATTAAGTAATCATTGATTTAACTGATTACTTGTTTACGTAATTTTATTTGGGTTAAACAAAACTAATTATATCAATAAAGATTATTATTAATAATTTTTTTTATTTATGATGACCTTCTGAACTTGATATACGATTTTATTTTAATAGTAAAACTCTGAAGAAAAACATGATGTGTGCACATACAACACGTTTTTCTAATGTAAATTTCATAGAACAATGTCGTAAAATCATATAAGTGTAAGTATATTCCAAAGAACAAACTCTCATGTTTAGATACGAAACTATTTTTATAGAAATAATTGATAAATATTTAATTTTAACATGCAAATATTAGTAAAATTATCAAATAAATGACCTTTGATCAAAAAATCTTAAAAATGTATTCATCAAACGAAATTATTCATGAATATCATTTTACAAAACTTTAAACCTTCACACTGTAAAGTAGGAATTTGGCAGATACGATTTTGTTCTTGGGACCCGTCGATAATATCGTCAGCGAAACATTGTACATTAGGTATTTTCGCTACTAGATTACTGATTATTCGCTGGAATATACCGCTGCTGGACGACAGCCCATACACGAGACGGTTATAACGGAACATCCCGCGGTGTGTATTTATTACGCAATACTGTTTAGAATCCTCAGAGAGGCAAATTTGATTGTACGCTTGCGATAAATCGATTTTCGAGAATTCCTCCCCTCCTGCTAAGTTCGCGAGTAAATCATCAACCCTCGGCAGCGGATATCGATCGACCAACAATACTGGATTAAGGGTTACCTTAAAATCCGCGCACAAACGGAGTCCGCCGTCACTCTTGTTTACCAACACTAGCGGCGTCGCCCAATACGAGCAGTTAACGGGTTCTATAACGCCATCGCGCAGCATCTTATCTAGTTCGGCGTCGACGCGCTCGCGCAGCGCGAAGGGCACGGGTCGCGCGCGGTGGAACACCGGCGCCGCGCCCTCGCGCACCCGCAGCGTGGCGCGCCCGCCCGAGTACCGCCCCAGACCGTCGCTCCACACGTTCTTATGGCTGTTAAGCAATTCCCGAATCACATCATTTACTGGTTCCATCTTAAAATTATTATTGACATTACAGCTTTTTAGCTTAGGTATCTGTATGCCTAACTCGGCGAGCCACTGTCTCCCTATTAAAGTTGTTACGGCTTTATCTATAACAAATAAGTCCAACACTCTTTCGCAACATTTGTACCTAACCTTGCCTTCATAACTTCTAATGGCCTTACCCTAGACTGACCATCGTAGAACAGAAACACGTACTTAGATTTTTCTAATGGTACACCACTGAAACACGCCTCACACGTTTTTTTACTAATACACGACCCGGGTGAGCCAGTATCTACCTCCATAGCTAGAGTTTGACCGTTTACAACGACATCCAAACTCACCGGTTTGTAGACACCCAGCGCCATCTGGAATAACGGCTCCTCTATTTCGGCATCCGACGATGACGCTTCGTTGACATCACCCGTTTGCACGTAATGCGCGCCCGCCTCATGCTGCCCGCCGCCACCTGCACGCCGCCGCCGGTGCTCTTCATATGGCTTAGACACGATTTTATACGGACAAACCCTCTTGAGATGCCCCCTTATTCGGACAGCTATTGCACACGAAGCTCTTATATCGACACTGATCTGTCTGATGCTGCCCTCCGCAAGCTTCGCAATGCGCGGCGTGGCCACCAGCCGCCGCCGCCGCCGTCCCCCGCGTTCCCTGGAACCTTGCAGCCGTGCCGGCGCGGCCCGCCGCCGCCGCCGGCCGCGCCCGCAGCGCATGAATCGCGCTCGCAGCCGGAGCCGCTCTGCTGCTCGACGACGCCGCTGAATCCACGGTCGCCGCATCCCTCTCCGCAGCCTCCAACGATGTAGCCAACGTTATAGCTTTGGCGTAGGTTAGGTTAGGCTCCGAAAATAACCTTTGTCTAATAAGGTCACTGCTCACCCCGCACACGAATTGATCCCGCAAATTGTCGGTTAGTGTTTCCTTGAACTCACAATCCTCTGCAAGTTTTTTTAAGATAGCGATATACTACATGATATTTTCGCCGACTTCTTGTCGTCTTTGACGAATCCGATAACGCTCCGCCATGACAGATGGCCTCGGTTGCAAATGCTCACGAACAATGGTCACAAGCTCGTCATATGTAAATTCCGTGGGCTTCTTCGGATTGCACAAGTTCACCATCAACTCGTCACATTGTCACCGACTAATGATATCAGCGTAGGCAACTTCAAGTCTTCTTTGATCGCGTTAGCACGAAAATACAATTCAACGCGTCCGCAGTACAACGTCCAATTCCCCGACTCAAAGTCAAATTCTTTAATTTTTCCGACCGACATCGTTCGAACACAACACCACACAGTTAAGGGCACACGTAACACACGTATTAGTTGTTTTTTTCCTTCGTCGCCACTGAGATGTCCTGGGATTACGGGATATACGGGATTAATCTAGCACAATGAAACGACGTGGTTCCGAGTAATAGCTGAATGTGTATTGAGCCAATCTTTATATTCTACCCGCATAACAGTGCATATGTCGGCGGCCGATCGTAGAATTGGGCACATCATGATGTGCCTCGGCATATCATGATATGGCGGCATTTCTTGAAATACGCCACTGTCTAGGGGGCACATCATAATGTGCCCAAACCGAATTCGGGCAGATCAAATAAAACCAAACGTTTGTCGATATTCCCAGTAAACTCTTCGCCACATCACGAACTGCCCAAAGAATAAAACGTCACATCGTCAAATAGTTCAAATGTAAAGCGCTAGAGGCGCTGCTTACGGGTTTTCTTAATAGTAATTGCAGCAACATGGCGACAACAACAAATAACGAGGAGTTTGGTAACGAAAATGAAAATGGTGAAAGAAGTGCGTTTCAGTTAAACTATAAAGAGCAACTGAAAGACTTTTATGCAAGTAAAAAAGCCGTGGACGAAAGAATGAGTTAAAGAAGTTAGTACTTATTATTAAGTTGGTTCATTTAGTCAGGAATAAACAAATCTATTCCATTTTTACAACAGTACTTACATGTATGCTAAATGCCTATATCTGTATAGTTTTTAGAATAATATCCCATGCCATTTGTTTTTAGGTCATAAAACAAATCAAGACAAGTAGGGTAGCCACAACACGGGAGTCGGCGGACTAATATTGGCGTACGATATTTTAGAGACCGCTGATGAGGATTTTTTAATTTTCAAAAAGAAAACTATTATCGATCCCACGGTGCGCATTGCACCACTCGAGAAAAACTTCCATATCCTGACTGAAGTTCACAAAGCTGTAGGACATGGTGGTAGAGAAAAAAATATGTATAATATAAACAAGATGTACGTACATTCCTAAAAAAGTTGTGATCTCATATAAAGAAAAAAATACTCTGCTAAGTCTAATATTGTCATGAAGTTATAAACATAACAGTAATAAAGTAATAATAATAAAAGTTTTGCTAAAAGTATATTTATTGTTTAGTTTGATTTACGGTAATAGTTTGTAAATAGTTTGTGAAGTACTCTGCAAAGCCTAATATTGTCATAATGAATAATGAATACATAACATATCTGTGATTTTAAGTGCCTAAGTACTAAGTACCGATAATACCTATTACACAGAAAAACGACTTTAAGTAAACGACTTTCAATGATAATTATATAGCATTATTATTTGATAACTAGGCAATGTCCAATCTCTCTCTTAACATAGGTTTTAAACTTTATTACCAAGCCATTAAGGACCCACTGATGAGTGGTTAACAAGACTTATCTTCTGACAAAAACCCTTAAAATTATCATTAGTTCCCGTATTGATTTTTGCTACTTGAGATGTTTTTCTAACAGTTAAGTAGATTTTTAGTAAGTATAAATAGAAACAACATAACTATTTTAATAAATAAGTACTATATCATAGCTCGATGTAGGAATGTAAATAAATAAATAATGCTAGACAAATCACACAGCATCATCTAGCCCCAAGCTAAGCAGAGCTTGTGTTATGGGTACTAGATGACTGATATACTTAATACATTATACTACATAGATAGATATTTTTATTATACATAGAAAAAAACCCAGAACACCCTGAACAAATATCTGCAGATCGTACAGACATTTGTCCCGAGGCGGGAATCGAACCCGCAATCCCTTGCGTCGCAGGCGGACCTTCGCCCGCTGCGCCACAGAGCTCGTCATTGTTGACCATGAGTACCATTCCCTTCACCAAGCAAAATCTATGGTCACCCTATTATTCGATATGCCGAGTAATAGGCTGGCAGATCGTCAAACGTTGGTCTTGAAACGATATGGCGGGTTTTGCATGGCAGATCAAGAAATGCCGCCATATCATGATATGCCGAGGCACATCATGATGCGCCCAATTCTACGATCGGCCGCCGACACATATACCACAGATCTGTATTGGAGTCATCACATTTTCTAAATATGTTTTTGACTATTTTCACAGTTGCTTCTGCGAGACCATTGGACCTGGAAAGATGTGGACTTGAGACAATATGTTCAATATCCCAATTCTGACACCATGTTTATTTATGAGCCTGGTCTGGAAGCGGCGAAGGCGTTCAAATAAAAACATTTATTCGAAGGATGGGCTGATCATTATTTATTAAATATTTCTTACATAGACACGACACCCCTGAACATGATTCAGCTCTCCAGATAAATGTTCAGGGTCGCAGAGGTCATAAGCATCAGTGACGAGACTACTGACTGCAGATGTGACCGATGATAATGCGACGCAGCGTTCAGGTATCTATCGGTTTGTGTCGGCTTCCTGTACGCAGTATGCGACAAGGGCCCATTACGACTCACCATGAGTTTCACATCCAGGAAGGTTAATGATCCGATCTCCTCTATTTTATGCGTAAACCGGATATTCGGGTGTAGGGAATTCAGATATTCAGTTAGCTGATTAACTTCCTGGCTATTGTATATGTTTTCAAAGATAATGAATAACCTTATCAAAAATTTTACGGTTTCGGTGGGATTAAAAACCCACGTCCGTCACCGGAACCGTAAAATTTTTGATAAAGTTATTCATTTTCTTTGAAAATGTTCTACCTAAGTGTGGTTAAACACTATAAAAATAACAAACTATTAAAGCGTGGTCAACATGTATATATATGTATGTATGTATGTACATGTTGATCATGCAGAAAACATCGTCGACGTATCTCTTCCAGAGTTTTATACCGCAGGCTGTGAGATCAACCATAGTTTCAAAATGTTCCATCCAGATTTTGGCTAGTACAGGGGCCACCGGGCTTCCCATAGCTACACCATCGATCTGGAGGTAATGTTGCCCTTGGTATAAAAAGAAATTGCCATCAAGACAGTTCTAAAGCAGAACAGCATACTGATCCAGAAGTTCAGTCAGTCATGAGATGACACCATTTGCGAAATCTGAGAGTTCATTTTCTATATATTCTATCATTATTGACATTTACATATCTTAAGACTTATCAGATGATTAAAGAATCAGCCCTAAAATAGGTAATAGTAAATAAAATAGTATAAACATTACATTTAATTACTTTGTAATATTAAACGGGCTCGCTACACACGTTAATTATACGTCAAAAATAGGTTTCCAACGTTTTCAGTTCCTCCCAGGGGAACTTTCATCAGGGACTTTTGCGGCACCTTCTCCTTCTCTCTCGCGCGCTCGCGCTGCACTGCCTATGCAGTAGCACGAAAAGTGAAATTTAATTACGGTAGTATCGATTTATAATTTTATTATATTAGCACAACACCACACAACACTAGCATAAATAGAATGAGATGACGTTATAGGCAATGCAGCTAAGTGAAAGTGAGAAGCATTAAATAGTCAGGTGACATTTCAAATACATGTAGGTTTTAAAATTGGATTATGTGTAGGTATAATGTTATATGAGTAAAAACTCATCTTTACCGATGAAATGTGGTTTTATCTGTTTTGTTGTTCGATTTCCTGCTGCTTTTACCACACCATCTTATAGAACAACAAGCCAGTTTAAAAGTATTTGAATTAATTCTAAATATATTTCATAATTTTACGGAAAAGTACACAGGTCGGCTGTTGGCGCTGTACTGTCAAAGGCGAGAGACAGTTGTCATTGCATTCAATAAATTAATAAACAATTTACAAATAAAATATAACAAATCCAGGTACAATGGGCTTTTTTATCGCTCGGAAGCGATCTCTTCCAGACAACCTTTGGATGGAGAAGAAACAAATGGTAGAATGATTGGTCGGAGGTTATTTTATTGTAAAGAATGGAAGAAATCAGGGCAGCGGAAGTTAGTCAAAGATAAAATATATTTTTCATTTCTCATACTCGGAAAGTAGTGTTGTTTTGATCTGATTATTAGGTGGAAAATGCTGCTTCCCTCCATAGAGAGAGAAAAACTCATACAAATTACTTCCCACCTAAGGGCCGGAATGAAATTTAAAAATAGAACTGCTGTCAGCTATGAAGTTTTATGTAAAAAAAAACTAATTAAAAAAATGCTGCGGCCATGTGACTTTCTAAACAGCCAGTGTGAACTTAGCGCAAACTTCTTTGAGCGGAATAAGCCGCAACAATTACGCGGTGAGTTCCATATTTAAAATTTAAAAAGTCGACATAAATTGGCGGGATAGTAATCTGTTATGTATCTTGTATCTGTGACGGAATTAAAAAAAATAGGTCTTAATTTGACAATTAATTTTAAATAGGTAAGTACTACTAATATTATTATATATTATCAGTAAATAGTTTAGATAAACAACTAGTTTTATTTTCCTCATATTCGAAATGAAAATTAGAGTGTTTAACACGGGTAAAAGAATCAATTCCTACTCGGACTATAGATCTCATGTTCTGATCCCGATATTGCTGTTGATGAATTTGTTGAAATTTTGTCAACAGTGGTTAAAAATCACACCATAGTTAGTCGTGTATCTAGTCGTAAAAGAATTATTAGACCCTGGATCACCCCTGGTATACTAAGATGCATTCGGCATAAAGATAATCTGTATCGCCAACATAAAAAAGACCCAAAAAACGCCATACTCCAAGTTTCCTTCACACGGTATAGAAATTTTTGCAACAATTTAATAAAAAAATTAAAGCTAGAATATGAGCGTAAAGAGTTCCAGATGGCCAAAAACGATCCAAAAGCAACTTGGAATCTGATTAAGAAAATTTCTAACATCCCAACAAAGAAGTCAACAGCGTCAGAACTACTTCACTTGACCAACTCACCCACTGCTTCTCTAAATTCTGTTAACAGTTATTTTGCAAACATAGGCAAAACACTAGCGAATAATATTATGAGCTCGGAGTTCTACGGAAGTCCCTCAGCAGAAAGTGTCAATTTCTCTTCCCCGGTACCTCCTAACTCGTCGATGGCTATTTTCAATGTCGAAGAGTTAGAATTAGATCAAATAATTCTTAAACTAAAAGATAACTGTGCAACGGGATGGGACGGTGTCCCTAATACTGTTATTAAGTCTGCTCGCCACGTTTTAACCCCAATCATGACCCATGTTTTTAATGTGTGCATTGAAAGAGGAGTTTTTCCCAAGGCACTGAAAAAAGCCATTGTCCATCCCATCCACAAATCTGGAGATAAGGACAATATCTCAAACTACAGACCTATATCAGTTCTAACAACACTTTCTAAAATTTTTGAAAAAGTTATTAATATTAGGCTAATTAAATACATCAATTTCTATAACCTCCTATCTCCTAACCAATATGGATTCAGGCAGGGTAAATCAACAGAAGATGCGGTTTTGGAGCTTACAAACACCATAGTTAGCAATTTTGATAAAAAACAAAAAACAATAGGTATATTTATCGATTTGTCCAAAGCCTTTGACACCGTTTCAATCCCTTTACTATTGACTAAGATGGAAGCTATGGGTATACGAGGAACTGTACTGGATCTCTTCACCAGCTATCTGTCATCGCGCCTACAGTACGTAAAAGTTGACGACTATATGAGTAGCGATGAAGCAGTAAGTTTTGGTGTCCCACAAGGTAGTGTGCTCGGACCTACACTCTTTCTTATTTATGTAAATAATTTATTTAATATCAATCTATCTAATTGCAAAATCTTAGCATATGCCGATGATACAGCTCTGCTCATACAGGGTCCAACTTGGGAAGAGGCACGTGAAACTGCTGTATTATCACTTCGCAAAGTAATGATTTGGATGTCTGCTAACCTCCTTACACTAAATTTAAATAAAACCCAATTTATTACTTTCTCCCCTAACTCTGCAGGTCAACCACAATCTATAACTCAAATACCCGCTCATTCTTGCTCCTCATTAGGCTCATGTAGTTGTCAATCAATTGCGAAAACTACGTCTATTAAGTACTTGGGGGTCATGATTGATAGCTGTTTATCTTGGGACGATCATATAACAACAACTCTAAACAAGACACGGAAATTGATGTACGTCTTCAAAAACCTTCGCCACTCAGCTGACTTCCAATGTTTAAGGGCCGTATATCTTGCTTTGGGTCAGTCTGTACTAACGTACTGTATTGCAGCCTGGGGTGGTGCTGCAAAAACGCGCATGCTACGTTTGGAAAGAGTCCAGAGAGGAGTACTAAAGGTTCTCTGTGGGAAACCTAGACTTTACCCCACCATCGAGCTCTACTCTCTCTGCAAAGTCCACAATGTCCGACAACTTTTCATACTTCGAACCATCTTGCTTAAACATACCCAGTTGATATATGACCCTGAACTCAGTAGGACCAAAAGACGCTCAGACAAAGTTTGCAAAATAGTTTCACATGGTACTAAAATCTCGGGCAGGCAGTATCCTCATATTAGCTCTATACTTTATAATAAGCTAAATAGGCTCCTAAACATTTATTCCTTGACCCTACAAAAGTGCAAACTAAAGATATCCGAGTGGCTTTTAAGCCTCTCCTATGAGGAGACTGAACAGATCCTTCTTACATAATTATACTTCTTATTGTTTATTTATAGTAATTTTTACCATACCTAAGATATTCCTACATAATTACACAAACATTATATATATATATATATATATATTTACAATTTACTAGCTAATGATACGTAATACTTATATATTTTTATTAATATATTCACACACATATATATATTTAAATTCAACTTTTATTACTGATCAATTTTAAATTGTACCTTGTAGTAAATGTATATTATTATTACACTATTGCATATATTAGTATACTATTATTATTATATATTTTTTTCCTGTTTACATGTTGTTATCTTCTCCCAACTTTTCAATATACTCTTTGTTAGTTAAAATTAAGATTGTAGTTTATACCTAGAGATAATACATACATAAATGTTCATTATTTAAGGAAGGCGTTACTCACCGCGACACAGTTTTTATACTTTTTGCGGTTAGCATCGTTACATAAGTTTTAGTTTTATGTTATTATGTATCTTTCTCAATAAATAATAAATAAATAAATAGCCGCCCTCGCTGCGCTCGGGCGTCTTAATAGCTCGGGAGTTGGTTCTTTCAAACCTCGTTTAACAATCTACTATTCATACAACAGGAGAAAAAATTCAAAAACGCTAATTCAGAGCGCGCGAGATGGAAGGAGAAGGTGCCGCATAAGACTCCATTCCCTGATGAAAGTTCCTCTGGGAGGAACTGAACACGTTGGAAACCTTTTTTTGACGTATAATTAACGTGTGTAGAAAGCCCGATTAATATTACAAAGTAATTAAATGTAATGCTTATTACTATTACCTATTTTAGGCCTGATTTTTTAATCATCTGATAAGTCTTAAGATATGTAAATGTCCATTAAACTTAACTGGTTAAAATGGTTAGACGCTTTGGACATGAATAACCCTATAGATATATTACATTTTATTCGTGATTCATTTCGAAAATCTAAAAAAGCGGTGTAAGCGACGCGTTAGATTGCTCGCATATTTTAGTAGTTACTCAGGGGTGCGTACCTACCTCAAGTAAATAGATACGTATGCAGTGAAGCGCATTGACGGCTACAAAGCGCATTTGCTTTCCATCGGAACTACACACTCCAGTTTGGCGTAAATGTTCTCCAACGTATAGCTCGACTTCCTAAAGAACTACTGAAGAAGAAGACAAGCTAAGTGCAGCAAAAGAAGAGCTCAAAGAACTAAACAAATACTTGCAAGAATATTTGACGAAGAGATAATATACTTCGTAGTCACAAATAGCACTTTATATGCGACCATTATAATAGGCACTCTTTTCATGTCGATGCTGTACATAAAGTTTACTGATATTTTGATACTGTCTGGATACAATAAACCACCTAGAGAAGCTATGTACTGGTCTTTAGACGAAGATGTATGCGTCGCATTAGTGTCTGAAGCCATGGCAAGAAACAGATTTTGATGATATGATTATGTCTATGAGCTTGACCAGTCAAAATCGATCTATAGAATGCACTTCATGAAAAAAAAATGGTGATAAGTTGTTCTCACTTACATGGTGGACATGGCTATTGCAATTGCTTGGCGTTTACATGTTCTGAGTAAAAATGACAAAATGGACCAATTGATGTTTTGACGTAGCATCGCGAGGTTCTATCTACGTCAAAATATCCAAAACAAGGCTAGAGCTTCTTCAGCCCTGGTGCCAGGTTTGCCTCAAGATAGGTCTGGACATTATCCAAGAAAGCGGAGAAACCACTGCGATGTATTGGGTGCTACATAGCAGTGCAAAAAATGCCTTATAACGATTAGCGTTGAAAAGCCTCGCTTTAAAAATATCACATATAAGTGGCCGTTGTACCCAAATGAGTACACCCCTCTCACCCCCTGAAAATTTATCACAAATTTTTTTTTCTGTAAAAATATATTTTTTTAACCCTTTTGCGATATAGAAATAAAGTGTTTGTGGTAGAATTACTTCTGGTTTTCATTTGGCCACTAACTCTACGTTTCCCTTGATTTGTATGGCCAGTATTTAAGAAAGAAAGAAAGAAACCGTTTATTTGCACCAAAGTCATAATAACACATAAAATTATAATCATCTTAAGTTTACATTGGCACAAATCGGTCACTACTCAGCATAAGCAGGAATAGCATTGCTCAGCAAGCTGTTACTGCGCTGGTTTTCTGTGGCGCCGTAGTATAACATAACGTAGCGCCGTAAAACAGAGGAGATCAGATCAATTTAGTGCAGTTACTTGGGGTTACACAGATGATCTTTACCTCCAACGTGGAAGAAACTACGATTACTTGGCCAGGGCCGTGTCAGTTTCCGTACAAAGAGCTGGCGGGCGACCTTTCAAAGTTATTAGTCCTGGACAGTGGTATCCAGCGGCTATAGTCAGCGATGACTTTGCCTATGGAGCTGTCGGTACCGTCGGTGCCGAACTCGTATACTATAGAACTAAAAAATGGTCATGTGTTTGTGTTCCCTGAGAATTTGCTTAAAAGGGTTTTGCCACAATTCTATAAAGGTTTTAAGACATTCGCTGTACATATTAAATCGGCATTTAGCGCTAGACGCCGAAGCGATTGCAAAATATCAGGAATAAAACAAAATTATAATGTATTGTTTTATTTATGCTGCGTAAATTGATATAGTTTTTATAGCTTTACGATTTTCACATCTTGTTATAAGGAGTAGGCATTGGTGAATGCTGGTGGAAATAGCACGATGAATTACCGTGAATTGCTATGTTTACTTATATTAATAAAAGGTAGTTTTCCTAAAACTCTACATTTACTTTATCCTCATTATAATTTATTGAAATGCCTAAGTACGTCCCAATTTATTTGTAAAGTTGACATTATTTGCTTCTAGCGGTGGTCCAGATTGAAATTGAGCCAAATTGCAGGTAAGATTTTTTTTACTAGATATGAAGTTAATATATAATTAAGTAATTTAATTTTTTTTATTAAAGAAAAATCTATACATTTAAAGTGATTCAAACTAATGGAACGCTATTTTTTATACGTGTAAATGACCTCTATCTTTAACAATTGCAATACTGTGGTTATCACTTTCACGAAGCACATGACCAACACTGTATTGCATTGCGCCCGTCACCTTTTTTTAGGTGTGGAAATCATCTTATGACTTCTCCCGCTCTTCAATGTTAGATTTTTACTGACTAAAATCACACCTGTGTCCTTCAGTTGCCCCTTGCGTTCTAGGACTACGGGTTTCCTTTTCAGAAATTCCCCGCGGTCCTAGCTTGCGGGCATTGGCCCTGCTGGGCCCCTACGGTTTGTTGACATCTCTTTGAGGAGCGCGTGGATCACTAAGCGCTGTTGACGACTGGGCTTAGTCTGGTCGATTACCGGACAGCCGGACGGCGAGTTACCCATTGCTCGGCGTTTGCAAGCCCGCGTCTACCGTGGCTGGTAGTCGGGGTCGAAATCTTGGCGGCTGGGGCGTGAGGACGTTCGTTTCCTCACGCGAGCGGCCTTCTCCTTCGCTGGCATTACTGCTTCGCAGAAGGAGGCGACCGCCTGCCACTCCTCCTCGCTCCGTACCATAGCCTGAACCAGGGCCCGGCGCAAGAGGTTACTGCCACCGATTAACTCCACGAGGACACGGTGGTGCTCCACCCAAGCGGGGCACACCGCCACGGTATGCTCCAGCGGGTCCTCCGGGCGATCATCACAATGGTGATACCCGGGGATTCTTTCGCCTGAATCCTGAGGACCTGCGTCATGCTGAAGGTGATTACGCCGTGTTGCCGCTCCAACCGCTTCTCAAAGAGGGGACTTACCGCCGTGATTATGGCGTTCCCATGCGCCCATCATCTTGAGACATAATTGTAAAGTCACATTTATACACCAGCCCTCTTACCCTTTGATCCAGAACACAGCAATGCAGGCATTTCTGCTTGACGGTAGAAATAGGTATGGGCGTAGTACTTCTCCGTATGAACTCTTCACAAAAAGATCTACTACTACACAAATTAATAACTATTTTACTTTTAGCTGCAAAAGCATACGACCATGCTACGCGAATATGCTCAAAGAACTAAAATTTGATGGTGAGGCGTCGTGTATTAGATATGATACTGCAATAGGCTCAATGACAGTAAGTACTCGTAGCGAAGGAATTCAACGAAGACGATTAACCCAGTGGATAATCATTAGCACGGGATTTTATCGCGTAGGTACCTTTCGGAACTGTACACAGCGCGTGGCCCCTATAAAATCACATAAAACTTATACTTAACATTACGTAAGTATATGATAGATATTATTTTATTAAATACAAGAACGTTTACCTTGTTTTAATATTTATTATGGCTTTCCTAGCCTACATTGGCGCAGGGGACGGCGCGCTGACTGGGGCTGGGGCGATACAGGTTCAGCGGGAAGGTTCACTATTGGAGTTGAAAACAGTTCCCGGTGTTCCACCTCGCCCTCATGTGTACCTGCCGCTGACGCCGGTGACGTAGTGGCTTCCGGAAACTGCTCCGACTGTCGCCCGGTTACTGGGTTACCACTACCTCTATTCTCTTGTTCCTCCAATAACGAGTCATTATTTTCTGTCCTGAAAGGACACACTAAGGATTTGCGGGAGTGATGCTTTAGTTGGTCTATGTGCCTATGGATCAAGCTTCCTCTAGCATCTAGTACCCTATAATCGAAGCTACCGGTCTAATAATTTCCATATTTTTCCAGGCAACCATTTTTCGCTTTAAAGCAAGCATTTACAAGTGTTATAGGCAGTCTTCCAAAGATTAGAGAACGCAGGGTTAAAATTAAAAACAAGTAAATGTGTATTTTTTTCAGACGAAATTACGTACATAGGGTATGTCATTTTTATAGATGGGGATGGTAAACTTTTTCAGGAGATATATTCGCTAAGTTCATCGCTATTTTGCTTATATCAGCTATTGCGCAAGGGGGTAGAATGGAACTGGGATTCGGAATGTGATGGTATGAATGACCAATAAGGACATACGGCATACAGCCTGTGGGGCTCTGCTAGCACTTCCAACGCAATGAATATACAGAGAGCGCATAATTACTTAGAGAAACAGATCTCAAACTCACAATGGTTTATCAGAACAACAGAGGTTCATGAAATTCTAAATATGCCCATGATGTGCATTTCAGTAAACTGTTGACGTTTTTTTCTTCTTTTTCTGCAAAGTATGTTGTAGGTAAATAACAAAAAAGCTATTTTTTACATTAAAAAAACTATTAGACAACACGTTTATGTAAATTAAAATAAAAAATAAAATATTTTACTCAATGTAAATGAATTACTAATTAAGTTCAAATGATGCGTGTTAAAAGCTAAATTTAATAATCAGTCATTATTAAATTTAGCTCTTAACATATTAAGATAAGAAATCTTTTACGGTCCAAACCCCTTCTCCATCATTAAGAGGAGAAGGGAGGTCTTTGCCCAGCAGTGAGATCCAGCAGGCTGATTAGATTAGAAGAAATCTTTTTAGGGTTCCATACCCAAAGGGAAAAACGGGACCCTATTACTAAGACTCCGCTGTCCGTCTGTCTGTCTGTCACCAGACTGTATCTCGTGAACCGTGATAGCAAGACAGTTGAAATTTTTACAGATGATGTATTTCTGTTGCTGCTATAACAACAACTATTAAAAATAGAATAAAATAAGTATTTATGGTCCATGGTTTTTTTTGCCGTTTTTTGCTCGATATTTACAACTGTATCGCTAGACGCTTGAAACATTCACAGAATATCTAGGTAGTTGTTATTAATTTTAAAAATAAACAATTTTATTATAATAAATTAAGAGGGAGCCTCTACAACGCTTTCACAGGATCGCACCCATCGGCGTCCCGGGAAGGCTGACGTGCCTTCTCGGTAAGTAACGCGACAAATACCGATATAAGGATAATACCGATATAATCATTAAATGGAGTGTTACACTCTTTGGGGGTACTGAAAGGACTAAGATCCGGCGTAGCCTACTCAAATTCTAAAGGCCGATTCACACATATCAGTGAAGCCACAGTTCCGACAACGTGTTCGTTCAGTTCGGTATCAGTGCTACAGTGTTGCGTCAGTGATTCAATTCACACATGTCAGTACTCAGTTCACGGAGCTTCAGTGAAAACGTGTCCGTCGTCAAGTATCGTGATTGTTGCTATGGCTTTGTTCAATACTGCGGAGCTAGCAATGATAGCTATTGCTTTAGACGAAGAAGAAGCATCAAGAAAAAAGAGAAAATGGGTGCATGAAGCATGGCATCTAAGAGAGACAGAAGGAGAATTCATGACATTATATAAATAATTTATTAGATAAAGATGAAAGGAAATATTTTGAATATTTTAAAATGTAAGAGAGCTGTTTCAATATTCTTCTGCAGAAACTAAGAAGTAAGTTATTGAAGAAAGATACTCGTTTGAGGAAGGCTATATCTCCGCGCGGCGTCCGTGATCCGACAAAAAATATCGTCAACGACGTCTTGTCTTGTCTTTTTATTTTAGATAGATAGATAGATAAAACATTTATTTGTAACACTCATAACAAAACACATAAAAAATAAAAGACAAAACAGGAGAGACAAAATCACAGTCGCGCGCGCGCATCGTTTGTGAACGGTTGTGTCGAGCGTATTCCTATCGAGCGCTATGATGGCCGCAACGGTTAAGTGCAACTCGTGCAATATAGTCATAGACGAATTGTTATCGTTCGTGCAAAATAAAATTTCTATTGTCGATGAGGACAGTTTGCTCAAAATTTGTGTATCGTCGTTCAAGAGTGACGTAATTAGGCGATCTAAGGATTTGCTGTTTGAGTCGTTGCCAACTGAAAAAAGGAAGATTTCTCGTAAGCAACAAGGGAAAGAACATCGGGACGTCCAGGATATCATCTCCCTGTTCAAGGGGACGGACCCGGAACTGATGCCGATTTTTGTTGCGCGTGATTTGGAAAAACTGCCACCTATTTTATTCGATCACGTAGACGTGACAAAGCTCCTTAAAGATCTGCTAATTATGCAGAATGAGCTAACGGACATAAAGTCGAATTATGCCACGAAACATCAACTGGACGAATTGCGAGCTGAAATGACGAGCAAACTTTCTACATCACGGAATGATTCGAATAAATATTCCACATCTCCGAATGATACACCTCAAAACACGTATCGGAATATTCGCATTAACACTAAAAGAGGTGCTTGTTTAGACAGTGGCCCTATGGGCCTTTCGCCGTATGTAAATTCCACAATATTAAACAATGCAAGCAATTCATTGACCTCACTAAACGAGAATACAAGCCCGACACAAAACTACCCGCAAAACTCTGAATCGACAATAATTGTGGATACAAAGAGTGCGGTCGCTACGTCGTCGCCGCCGCAGAGCGGGCGATCTACACAGCTGTTATCGTCTGGACAACGGGGGACTGGAGCGGAGGCGCGGGGCGCGGACGCGCAGCCTGAACCAACCCGTACTCAAACTTGTATGCACCGCGAGACGGCCCACTCTGCTCGCCAGCTGATCTACGATGTTCAAAATAAATGCCCGAACCCAACTGTAAATAACAACTCGACGAATAATGAACGCTCTCCGCGTAAAATGTTGTTTTCACAAACACTAAGAAATGAAGGCGAATGGAAAACGGTACAGCAACGTAAGCCTAGGTTGAGCTACCGTTATTTAGGTTCGACGGGTTCTTCACAAGATAATAACGCGGGAAAATTTAAAGCTGCAGAAAATAAGATACCTATATTTATCACAAAGGTGCATAGAGACTCGTCTGAAAAAGATATAACTGAGTATGTGTATAACAAAACTAGCGAACGGATTTCTTTGGAGAAGATTGTATTTAGGCGAGAAAAGGATCACAAGGCCTACAAGTTCTTCGTGCCGGAACAAAAATTATCATTATTTTTGGATGAAAAGCTGTGGCCTCAGGGAATAATTTTTCGTCGCTTTGTACACTTCAAGCCAAGAAATGTGAACGGTGGTGACACTGTAGCCGGCCCTTCCCAATACTATGGTTGATAAATCATCATCATCATCATCAGTATATAAGCTTGTCAGCTTCAATTGTAAAAATGTGAAGAGATCAGTTGAACACATACGAGAGCTGTGCCAGAGTGCGCACATAATTGGACTGCAGGAGACCTGGCTGCTGCCGGAGGACATTCCATTCCTCGGCACTATTCACCCCGAGTTTGCATGCACCGGGACGTCGGCGATGGACGTGTCGGCCGGTATGATTGTCGGCCGGCCCTATGGAGGAGTATCACTGCTGTGGAATAAAAGTGTGTTCCAAAATGTATCAGTGGTACAGTGTGCTCACCCTCGTGTGTGTGCTATAAAAGTGGTCATGGGGCAAACGTCATTTTTAGTGATAAATGTGTATATGCCTACCGATAAAGTGACGAACCTGGTCGAGTTTACGGATTGTTTGAGCCTGGTGAGTGCTATAATAAGTAGTGAGAACACTGAATCAATATACTTACTTGGAGACTTTAATGCACACCCTTATACACTATTTTTCAAAGAGCTAACTAGTTTCTGCCGTGAACAAGACTGGATATGTATAGATGTAGATTTATTGGGCCTGGAGTCAGACACATACACATTCGTTAGTGACGCGAATGGATCCAGAAGATGGTTGGATCACTGTATTGTGTCTAAGTCAGCTGCTCAGTCAGTAATAAATGTATATGTACAATATGATGTATTATGGTCAGATCATCTGCCTATAATTTTGGAATGTGATTTAAATGTGATTAAGCCAAAATTAGTAGGGGCACAAAGTAATATTAATACTAGTAAAATAATATGGGGAGAAAGAAAATTTGACCAAATAGAGCAATATTATAAATTTTGTAATGATATTTTAAGTTTAATTAATTTCCCTAGAGAGTTGACATTATGTAATAATTTGAAATGTAATAATTTGGAACATAGATGTATTATTGACATATTGTATGGTAAAATTGTTAATGTTTTATGTCAAGCTGCGACCTGTAGTAAAGTGAACTGTGTAACGCGAAAATGTAAAAAGAAACCTATTGCGGGGTGGAACAGATATGTTAGTGATGCACATAGGGAGGCTAGGTTGAAGTTTCAGATCTGGCTGAACTCTGGAAAACCTAATTCAGGCCGAGTGCATATCGATATGAAAGAAAGCAGAAAAATATTTAAAACGAAATTAAGGTGGTGTCAAACTAATAGCGAACAAATTAAGATGGATCATATTACGGCACAACACTTAAAACAAGATTTTCGTACTTTTTGGAAGTCCACAAATAAACTCAACAGTAAACCGGGTCTCCCTGTGAGCGTTTCTGGTCTCACAGACAATAAGGCCATAGCAGAAATGTTCAGGGATCACTTTACCGTGCACTCGCCCTTGGGACCATCACAGTTGGTAATCGATAGGGGATCCAATGGCCAGGAATTACAAACTAGGTTCACAGCCATTGATGTACACAAAGTTATAAAATATATGTCACGTGGTAAATCTCCTGGCCATGATGGTCTCAGCATAGAACATCTACAGAACGCGGGTCCTCATCTGCCCAGAGTGCTTGCTATATTCTTTACCATATGTATGGGACACTCATATTTACCCGATGAAATGATGAAAACTGTGGTGGTGCCTATAGTTAAAAATAAGACCGGCGACACTAGTGATAAGAATAACTATAGACCGATTTCGTTAGCCACTATTGTAGCCAAGGTGCTGGATAGTCTGCTTGATGCTCAACTTAGTCGTTATCTAACACTTAATGATAGTCAATTCGGCTTTAGACCAGGCTTGTCAACAGATACGGCTATTTTGAGCCTGAAGCAGACTGTTAAGTATTACACTGATCGCAAGACTCCCATTCATGCCTGTTTCCTCGACCTATCCAAAGCATTCGACCTGGTTAGTTATGACTTGCTGTGGCAAAAGCTCAATGAACTGGAAATGCCACCAGAGCTTAATAACATTTTTAAGTTCTGGTATCAAAACCAGGTCAATGTGGTGCGATGGTCAGGCGCTTACTCGGATACATACAGGCTGGAGTGCGGCGTGAGACAGGGCGGGCTGACGTCTCCAAAGCTCTTCAACCTGTATGTAGACGCGCTGATGGATGAGCTCAGCAGTACCCGTGTCGGTTGTCATATTGACGGTGTCTGCATCAACAGCATAAGCTATGCAGACGACATGGTGCTGTTGAGCGCATCCACATGTGGTTTAAGTAAACTATTAAAGATCTGCGAGAGGTATGCTACAGAACATGGACTAAAATACAATGTGAGAAAGAGTGAATGCATGGTTTTCCAGGCCAGAGGAAGCTGTCCCGTACATAACATACCGCCCATAAAGTTATATGGAACTCCATTAAAGAAAGTTAGCGAATTTAAGTACTTGGGACATCTCCTAACCTCTGACCTGAAAGACGATGCAGACATCGAGAGAGAACGTAGGGCGCTGTCTGTAAGAGCGAACATGATAGCCCGCAGGTTCGCTCGCTGCTCTAGAGAGGTAAAAACAACGCTTTTTAAAGCATATTGTTCTAGTTTTTACACATGCAGCCTGTGGGTGAACCATACGCAAAAACAGTACAGTGCCCTACGTGTGCAGTATAATAACGCGTTCAGAGTGCTGATGGGGCTGCCCCGGTTCTGCAGCGCGTCAGGGATGTTCGCCGAGGCGCGTGTGGACTGTTTCTACACCACCATGCGCAAGCGGGGAGCATCTCTGGTGCGCAGGGTCCGGGCCAGCTCCAACAGCATTCTGAGCGTGTTCGCTAACAGGTTTGACTGCATCTATATGTATCATTCACCAAGGATGCACGCTTATTTAAATAATAATAACATAAAATGGAACATTGCGAAATAATTATTGTAAATATTCCTCATTTTTCATTAGTTAAGTCATTTGGTAGTTTAGTTTAGTTAGCATAATTAATTATAAGAGGTCTTGTATTATTTTAATTTAATTTATCTTGTATTTCTATGGGTGTATTTTTGCCTGAAATAATTTGTTATTTTATTATTAAAATAACAAAATAACAAATTAAACTAAGAAAAAACAGTTACAAAAAGGCGTGTGACTCAGCCTAAGTTGAGCATAAGCACAACGCTGATCTTCCGTCAGAACCGGTTTGATACGAGATGTAAACAACACTCAACTCATAACTACTAACTAAAATTAATAAATATAACTATCTACTAACAAAAAAAAAACTAAAGAAACAGCATACCATAAATCGAATAGAAAAAGTGCAAAAGAATTTAAAACTATCATTTAAAAGTTAAAACTATTCTATCTCTAGTTAAAGGATCAGAGCACGAACCGAGAACACACTGTTAGGCATCCGGCTTAGTATATGGAAGTACCCACAACCAAATGAGACTTGGCCTGTTAAAGAAAATTAATATATTGCGTAGATAAAGCTTTATGGCTTTTTGTGTTTGGTTTATCACAATTCCGCCAAGTTAATTATAAATTCGTAAGTTATTTGGCTAGCCATATTGGCGGCCATCGAATTTCCAACGAATACGTCCATGATTGCCGGTGTCGGCACTGACATTGAGAGCACTGTGTCGTCACTGACACTGACAAGTGGGGATGCGTTCATAGAGAATGTATGAAAGAATATTTCGCACTGTGGCGGTACTGTGTCGGAACTGTGGCTTCACTGATATGTGTGAAACGACCTTAAGAGGTTTTGAGAAAACTAACCATTGTTAGGCTCGATTATTATAGTGTTAATTTTTGAGTATTTTTAAATTAATTCTGTAATTTATTTAAATAATTTGTAATTATTTCGATCTGAGAATCACTCTATTTAAATATTTTAACGACTTGAAGTTGATAGTACTTGTTAATAAGGAACCCTTATATATGTATATATAGTTTAGTATATATAGTATAATACAAAGTATATATAGTTTTAGAACAAAACTCAAAAAGTTTTTGCTTGATAAGCAATTAGACCAGAAAGATCTCAAACATGACATCAGTATCATATAGGTTTTTTTTGTTTATAAGTTTGACAATTAGATTTCCCACATGGATTTGTTTCTTAATTATTTAAGTTATAGTGTAGATTACGGTTCTATTTTTTTTTATCCAACTTAATCTTTTATTTTAATGTTGATTTTTGCTTGTAAGTTCTTTGTGTTTTTATTGTATGTATAAGAATGTGGTTACATCCGTGACATTACTGGAGGTCCTGGCGGAAGATCAGCGTTAGTTGTTTACGCAGCTAACACAATGCTGAGCCAGGTCCGATTTGTGATACCTGTTTGTTTATTCTTATAACTGTGTAAAATTTGTATCATAAATAAATAAATTTTCATTTCATTATGGTGCGACTTCGTCTTTCTGTCACAGATGTTATACAGTACTTATAAGATTACGATTTATCACCAATATGGAATATATAAAAATGTTGGATAGTATTCTATGACTGCAAGGGGGGGCGGAAAAGGGGTCTCAAAAATATAAAGTGATGTTATCAGGTATTTGCACATTAATAAACAGATTTTATTTTTCCTTAAAGCCGTATCGTTTCCGAGTCATTTACAAAAATGTTGAAAAAATACCGTTCCGTTATCTCCGAAGTTTGCAAAGATAAGACCCTGAAACTTTTACAGCTCATAGAAGTGTATGTAAAGATTACACGAGAAAACGAACTCTCTTATTGCATAGTTTTTTAAGAAATCATCGTGTACAACCTAACTACTGTTCCTATCTGGATGAAGGAGAATTAGGTGTACTTTAATGAATAGTTATTATTTCGTGTATTATAAAATGTTTTATCCTCAAATCGTGTCCATTTCAAAGAAAGAAATCGAGTGAAGTGAAACAATTAATAAATTTAGTGACAAATGAATGTAATCACAGATTCAATAAAAAAAAATAAAAAAACGCTTTGATTGGTGTCTTGGTCCTGCCACGGTCCGCTAGATGGCGTTGCCCGTGACTTCTCAACACATTAAAAGTGTAAAAAATTTAAATAAGTTCCGTTAGCAGACAAGCGATGGCGCTGTCAAGGTTCTCCAACAAATATAAACCGGCTTTGTCATATATTATATTGCATAATGGCACGGAACCCTCGGTGCGCGAGTCCGACTCGCTCTCGGCCGGTTTTATTAAGTGATAAATAACATTGATACACTTGATGTAAAACCACAAAAACTTCTTTATTAGTATTAAAAACGTTATTTTAACCAAAAAACGAGCAAAAGCTATCCTATCTTCGTATTTTTATATTATTAGGTGAAATAAAATATATCGTTATGTATTAAATTCGAACTTATTATGTCCCCCCCAGAAGACTAGTGGAGTGTGGTCATTCATTAACCAATCGAAAGGCTTAAATCATCTCAGATACAGGCCTTCCTCATGAAACTCCAAGTACTGATCATGACGAGGTTGTTACCATACTCACCACGCTGGGCAGGCGGGTTGGCGAGCGCGATTCGGGACGTTGTTACACGGAAATACGCTGCTGCCCATCTTCCACAGGCATCATTTGCCAGATTCTTACTGCACGGGCAAGAGAGGAGGAGCAACATTATAAATTAATTATAATTATTAATTTACAAAGTGTGTTGTTCTTTTTACAGGTCAATATTTTTTTACAAGCATTACAAAAATATTGTATAGAAGTTTTTCGCTTTTATAACAGAGGAAATTCATTCAATGGGAGAGTCCTCTTTCAGGTAGGTTATTTATTTGTATGTATGTTCTGTAATAAATATACATTGTGTTCTGTTTTTTAAAACACATAACTTATATACTTAGTCTGGCCATAAATACCGTTACAATTAAAAATAAACAAAACATTACATTTGAATTTGGAATCTGTTATTTTTATATGATTATTCATTGAGTTTTCTCATTATGGCGCCAATACATTGTACAATATTTTGCGATATTAAAATGGAGTGGGGTGATAAAGAGAACCGAATCGCTGTGATTGCATTACACAAAGTAGGTAGGTATGGAGCCAAATGCAATTTTTAAAACTCTCCATACGCTTGGTATTAGTAAAATGTTTGTGTACCGGGCTATTACTAGGTCCCTTTTGTGACAGAAAAAGATCTGGCCGTCCACGTAGTGTTCGTACAAAAAGGTAGTCAAAGCAGTAAGGGAAAGAATTTGAAGAAATCCTGTCCGAAAGCAAAAGATTTTATCTCGGGAGATGAAGATAGCAGCCAGGACCATGTCGCGTATTTTAAAAGATGACTTGCAGCCCATAAGAGACGTACTGGTCATTTCTTAACTGATAATTTAAAAAAGAATAGGGTGGTAAAATCCAAACAACTACTGAAGCGGTACGCAAAGGGAGGTCACAGAAAAATTTTGTTTACGGATGAGAATTCTTTTACAATTGAGCAACATTTGAACAAACAAAATGACTGTATTTATGCTCAAAACTCTAAGGAAGCTTCCCAAATAGTCGATAGAGTGAAACGTGGGCACTATCCGACTTCAGTGATGGTTTGGTGGGGTATTAGCTATGAGGGAGTGACTGAGCCATACTTTTGTGAAAAAGGTACCAAACATCGGCACAAGTGTATCAAGATACCATTCTTGAGAAGGTAGTGAAGACCCTTAACAACACCATGTTTAATAACCAAGAATGGTCCTTCCAGCAAGACTCGGCGCCGGGTCATAAAGCTCGGTCTACGCAGTCTTGGTTGGAAACGAACGTTTCGGACTTCATCAGAGCTGAAGACTGGCCGTCGTCTAGTCCCCATCTTAATCCGCTGGATTATGATTTATAGTAAGTTTTAAAGAGTACAGCTTGCTCTAAACGCCATGATAATTTGAAGTCAATGGAGTAAAACAATCCGTACGATTGGCAGTGAAGAATTTTCCCATGGAAAGAGTGCGTGCTTCTATTGATAACTGGCCTCAAAGTTTGAAGGTAAAGCCAATGGAGACCACTTCGAATAAGCTTTTTGTATTTTAAATTGTTTTATATTTATGTAGTAAACTAACACACTGTAAAAGTAATAAATGTTATTTGTAATAGAATTTTTTTTTCTTTGTTTCAGTATTTATGGCAAGACTAGGTATACATAGAATAGAAAATTACTCAGAAATGTGACAAATACGTGTCTCATCCATTATTTTTTCGAAAGGTGGGCATCGAAGATCCCAATCCCGTAGGTCCCACCGATAAACATGTTATTATGATCGATGCCGGCCAGGACGCAGGCACGGAGCCAGTTCGTCTCGCTTTGTACGTGATTGAACAATTGACTGCATGCGAAGAGAATGGCGATATGATCAAGGAGTTCTTTTGGGTGATATTGCCGTCCGTAAACCCAGATGGACAAGAGTACGTTAGATATGTAAGTCGTTTTATGTACATATATTATCCTAGCGTTTTTCCCGCAACTTTGTCTTCGTAACTAAAGCAGATTCTGCGGTACGAAATAATTTCTTGACTGCTTTTTGAAACTAAATTTGACAGAGAAAATGAGTCTGTGGTTGGGTAAAAAACAGACATTTCTTTTGTAGGTACAAAAAAACTGTCTGTTTTTTACCCAACTTTGGCGAACACTGCGCTAGCCGAAAATAGTTGACCAATTTTTAAACTAACAATGAACAAGGAACTTTAGCAGAAAAGGCTGCGGAAGCAAAACAATTTTGTGAGTGACGTTAACACATGATGTTACCTGAACTTTGTCAGAGGCCGCGGTAGTTGGATATTTTTTATGATGCAACTCTTTTCAGCTCTCGGTTAAGGCTTCCTTCGCTTTGCTTGCGTATTTAGCTTGGCTGAGAAAAGCCTTTCCTCGATGAAGAGCGGCGTTCCAAATACGTTTCTTTTTGCAAAAAAACTTCTTTTTTTAGTACCTCCAATTCTCGGGACTAACACGGGGACTTCGCTATTGCTTTGTGACTGCCTTTCTTTGGGATGCTACTACGCATGCCGTTTTTATGGCGCTTGTGTATTTTGCCACTACGGAATCCAAGTTCTCCAGGGGTGATCGCCACTTTGATGCTCTCATGTGTGAGGTGATTTTCTTCAAAAAAGTGTGTGAATTGTGTACCGAAAAATTCCCAGTTTACCTAATTTGATATAGGTATTCTTGTTGTTATTGGTTTAAGTGACACCAGTTTTTTTATCTAGTCATAAGGCAAACGTTATGCCATTGTGATCTGAAGTTATGAGGCTTCGGTTTACTTTCCATTCTGAATTTTTGAACTCCTTTATCTTACCTAATAGAGACTGGCTGCATGCCGTCACATCGACTATGTACTTGCGCAGTCTGTTGCGTATGTGAGTTTTGAAGTTGGTTGTATCCCCGATGTTAGAATATGGATGTCCATTTGATCAAGAAAAGCATACGCCGCACTTCTATTGTTTTGTGACCGGCTTCCCCACCAATGACTCCACGCATTTGCATCTCCTCCTATTATGATGTTGTTTGTAGATACTTACGGTATATAGCCTGGGCTCTTTCTAGGTAAGGTTCAATGCTTTTATTCCCTTCAAGGTAAACGGAAATTACACCATGTTTTGGGTAACCCGCTACCAAGACTACTGCTGCTTTGGTCTCACCAACTGTGGGTCATGTATTACCTGCAGTTGATAGCTGTTACGAAGCCATAGTTGTTGATGTAAAATATTTCAGCTTATTTTTTAGGGTTTCGTAGTGAAACAAGAAACCCTTATAGTTTCGCTTTATCTGTCTGTCTGCAACTTCTCGCCACCGGCTTCGCGAAGAGACTATAAGTCCTAGAAAGCTATTATTTTTCATGGACATATAAAATAAAAATGGCCAAGAGCGGCTCGCGCATCAAAGGTTCCGTGCCATCATCCAATATAATATATGATAAAAGCGATTTATATTTGTTGGATAACCTTGACCGTCCCATCTCTTGTCTGATAGCGGAACTAATTTAGTTTTTTTAATCTTTAAATGGTTTCTAAAAAACTATGCAAATTATAGAGTTCGTTATAATTATCCTGTAATCTTTACATACACTTATATTATCAAAAAATGTTTAGGGGTCTGCAAATTTCGAAGATAAAGGGGGGAAAAGGTTTTTTCAACGTTTTTGTAAAAAGTTCGAAAACTATACGGCTTAAACAAAACTTAAACCTGTTTATTAATGTGCAAATGAAGCCCTTTAATATGATAACCCACATGACCTAGTAACTTCACCAAATATTTTGTGAGCCCTTTCCTATAATTTTCCTGTTATCTTTACATACACTTCTATTAAAAGCATTAATCTCAAAGATATGAGAAACTTTATCATGAAGAACTTTATCATACTTTCTGTACTTTTAACACTTTACATTTAAACTTGCTCTTTGCCTTAATTCTTATGCTTCAACTTTGGTACCTTACTGCTCACTACCTCTCCTGCGGATATAATGGCTTCTTCCCAAAAACGTTGGGTTACCACGCCGCCATAAAATACCAGCGTCTTATTGGCGGAGAATGCGAGCCTCTCATTGGTCGGATATCTCTGGATTGGTATCTACCAATCCAGTGACATCGGAAGTAATATTTTGTTTATTAGAACTTATTATATACGAAGGTGGATTTTAATCATTGTACCGTTATTAATAGTAATAATTCAATACTCGATTATTACAACAGGTTTACACATTGTTTGGCAATTCCTTGTCAATTCATGGCAAACGGAAATACAATGTATTCACCTATAACTTGTCTTTTATGTAAGTTGCCAAACAGCATACCTTTAACTTTACCTAATAACTTTAATATTCAATTAGTGATTATACAAATGGTTATATATACTGTAACAGCTCGGCCATTTGACTTTAACGAGTCCCATCGTTCATGTATAAATGCCTTCTTGATATATACCTATAATTTTGTTTTTAATGTTAAAGCAATAGTTACTCCTTTATGATAATATGTTGTTTAACATTAAATCTTTACTTTTAACTCGTCTGAGTAATTAATATTATACTATTAACTTTAAGAATTTAATCGTAGCGACTAACTAGAATATTATATTATCTAGGGTCTTGATAATCATATTTGTTACCCGATCCATAACAATGATCGTTACCGGTTAACCATTATTCGTTACTCGATCCATGACATTGATCGTTACCAGTTTATTATATTGTTAACTCGATCCATGACATTGATCGTTACCAGTTTATTATTTAATTACGCGATCCATGACATTGATCGTTACCGGCTCAACTTTACTTTATTGCCCGATCGACTGATCGTTACTGGCTATCATAACTTTAGTATAAACATCAGCTTCATTAAATGTCATTATGTAGCTTCATTACTAACTTTAACTTGAATATGTACTCAAAGTGACTTTGACTTTACCTTCACTATGAACTTTATTTCCATTATGATCTTTAGCTTGATTGTGTACTTTAGGTTCACCAACTGGGTACTTAAGTTTCATTATGAGTTTTAGCTTCATTATAAACCTCAACTTCTATAAAAGCCTTAGCTTCATTATAAACTTTAGCTTTATAATAACATTAGCTTCACTATGAAATTAGCCTATAAGTTTTACCATAAACTTGACCTTGACTGTGAACTTGAGCTACTATAAGAACCTTAGAGACTTAAGAACCTTAGACATTTATGAAGAGATGACGAACCTTGTTGTCTTGTGTAGACTACGTATTCCTTATTAGATGTTAAAGACCTCATGATTCTTTATAGCCTTAACTAGACTTGAGTAATTATTGGACTGCATAGTCATTACAGGATTTAATAATCATTACAGGATTTAATAATAATTATGGAACTTAATAGCCATTACTGAAATTCATAGTCATATGGTCGTTATCAGATTTCATGGACATTATAGGATTTAGCGCACCTTATGGATTTGAACTTAATAGATTTGAACTTTATAGACTTGAACTTTATAGACTTGAACTTTATAGACATAAACTTTATAGACATGAACTTATAGACATGAACTTATAAGACTTCTAGACTTGAACTTATAGACTTCTAGACTTGAACTTATAGACTTCTAGTTTTGAACTTATAGACTTCTAGACTTGAACTTATAGACTTCTAGACTTGAACTTATAGACTTCTAGACTTGAACTTATAGACTTCTAGACTTGAACTTATAGACTTCTAGACTTGAACTTATAGACTTGAACGTATAGACTTGGCATTACGTACTTGGCATTACGTACTTGGCATTACGTACTTGGCATTACGTACTTGGCATTACGTACTTGACTTTACATACTTGACTTTACGTACTTGACTTTACGTACTTGACTTTACGTACTTGACTTTACGTACTTGACTTTACGTACTTGACTTTACGTACTTGACTTAACGTACTTGGCATTACGTACTTGACTTTACGTACTTGACTTTACGTACTTGACTATACGTACTTGACTTTACGTACTTGACTTTACGTACTTGACTTTACGTACTTGGCATTACGTACTTGGCATTACGTACTTGGCATTACGTACTTGGCATTACGTACTTGGCATTACGTACTTGGCATTACGTACTTGGCATTACGTACTTGGCATTACGTACTTGGCATTACGTACTTGGCATTACGTACTTGGCATTACGTACTTGGCATTACGTACTTGGCATTACGTACTTGGCATTACGTACTTGGCATTACGTACTTGGCATTACGTACTTGGCATTACGTACTTGGCATTACGTACTTGGCATTACGTACTTGGCATTACGTACTTGGCATTACGTACTCGGCATTACGTACTCGGCATTACGTACTTGGAATTACGTACTTGGCATTACGTACTTGGCATTACGTACTTGGCATTACGTACTTGGCATTACGTACTTGGCATTACGTACTTGGCATTAAGTGCTTGGCATTATGTACTTGGCATTATGTACTTGGCATTATGTACTTGGCATTATGTACTTGGCATTATGTACTTGGCATTATGTACTTGGCATTATGTACTTGGCATTATGTACTTGGCATTATATACTTGGCATTATACTTGGCATTATACTTGGAATTATATACTTGGAATTATATACTTGGCATTATATACTTGGCATTATATACTTGGCATTATATATTTGACATTATATACTTGGCATTATATACTTGGCATTATATACTTGGCATTATATACTTGGAATTATATACTTGGAATTATATACTTGGCATTATATACTTGGCATTATATACTTGACATTATATACTTGGCATTATATATTTGACATTATATACTTGGCATTATATACTTGGCATTATATACTTGGCATTATATACTTGGAATTATATACTTGGCATTATATACTTGGCATTATATACTTGACATTATATACTTGGCATTATATACTTGACATTATATACTTGACATTATATACTTGACATTATATACTTGACATTATATACTTGGCATTATGTTCTTGGCATTATATACTTGGCATTATATACTTAACATTATATACTTGGTATCTACTTGGCATTATAAGACTTGGTATGATAAGACTTGGTATGATAAGACTTGGCATGATAAGACTTGGCATGATATGACTTGGCATGATAAGACTTGGCATGATAAGACTTGGCATGATAAGACTTGGCATGATAAGACTTGGCATGATAAGACTTGGCATGATAAGACTTGGCATGATAGACTTGGCATGATAGACTTGGCATGATAGACTTGGCATGATAGACTTGGCATGATAGACTTGGCATGATAGACTTGGCATGATAGACTTGGCATGATAGACTTGGCATGATAGACTTGGCATGATAGACTTGGCATGATAGACTTGGCATGATAGACTTGGCATGATAGACTTGGCATGATCGACTTGGCATGATCGACTTGGCATGATCGACTTGGCATGATCGACTTGGCATGATCGACTTGGCATGGTTGACTTGGCATGATCGATTTGACTTGACATGTGATATACGTGACTTGACATGTGATAGACGTGACTTGACATGTGATAGACTTGACTTGACATGTTATAGACTTGACTTGACATGTGAAAGACTTGACTTGACATGTGAAAGACTTGACTTGACATGTGAAAGACTTGACTTGACATGTGAAAGACTTGACTTGACATGTGAAAGACTTGACTTGACATGTGAAAGACTTGACTTGACATGTGAAAGACTTGACTTGACATGTGAAAGACTTGACTTGACATGTGAAAGACTTGACTTGACATGTGATAGACTTGACTTGACATGTGATAGACTTGACTTGACATGTGATAGACTTGACTTGACATGTGATAGACTTGACTTGACATGTGATAGACTTGACTTGACATGTGATAGACTTGACTTGACATGTGATAGACTTGACTTGACATGTGATAGACTTGACTTGACATGTGATAGACTTGACTTGACATGTGATAGACTTGACTTGACATGTGATAGACTTAGCGTGACATGTGATAGACTTGACTTGACATGTGATAGACTTGACTTGACATGTGATAGACTTAGCGTGACATGTGATAGACTTAGCGTGACATGTGATAGACTTAGCGTGACATGTGATAGACTTAGCGTGACATGTGATAGACTTAGCGTGACATGTGATAGACTTGACTTAGCATGACATGTGATATACTTGATTTAGCATGACATGTGACATACTTGACTTAGCATGACATGTGACATACTTGACTTAGCATGACATGTGACATACTTGTCTTAGCATGACATGTAATATACTTGACTTAGCATGACATGTGATATACTTGACTTAGCATGACATGTGATATACTTGACTTAGCATGACATGTGATATACTTGACTTAGCATGACATGTGATAGACTTATGGACCTCTTAGACCCCGCTGAGGCCAGAAGCCAGAAGACCTCTTGGGCCTCTTTGACGTCTTGGACTTTAAGACTTAACGAAGCTTAGTCTTAGACTACATGTTTTATATGTATACATTGAGAAAATAAACTTTACAAAAACTTTATCAAAACCCGTAGCAAAACTTTATATAAAAAAACTTTCTGCTTTATCGGCTACGGGGTGACCGACCTTCATGATACCTCGAATGTGTCTGGTGTCCGGGATACATACTGGAAGCGGACCCACTTGCGCTCTTGGCACTTGTTAGTGCTAGCGACCACGCTCTTCCTCGAGGCAGTCCATGGCGTTTGCAGATTTTGTCTTAACCCATGGTCTCGGAAAAGAAACGAAATAATACATGTATAACCAAATCAATTTTACTTGTGATTATATGCTTTGCAGATTGAAGACACTTGGTAGATTATATGCATAGAATATTCAAAATAGGTACGTTAGCCTAATTATGCATGTAGTCTTTCTTAAACCTTCACGTTCACAAAACATTTAAATATCAACATAGGTATTCACTACGTTATACCATTATTACCTTTTATAGGAATCAAAACAACAGCCCTGTACTACCAGGTACAATAATGTTTTAAATGCTTGTTCAAAAAAAAAAACACAATAGTGCTTATAATTCATTTTCGCATGTCCCATGTAAAAACCAATAAAATCGTTAATTACTACAAAGGAGTACCCTTGCCACGTATTTGACGGTGATTCACCGGGTTAAAGAAATACGAGGAGTGCCCCGATCACTTTCTTTTACCAGTGCTTATTGGTTAAAACACGTGCGATCAAACTTTGTATTTCTTTTCCTTCAGTTACGTAACATGACGCGTAAATTCTACCGCAAAATTGAACAGTGATGAAAAAAAACTTGAATTGCGGATATGTACTTACATGGCTTGTGGGCGTCACTGGTCATATACCACTTCTGAGATATTAAAAGCATTAATCTCAAAGATATGAGAAACTTTATCATGAAGAACTTTATCATACTTTCTGTACTTTTAACACTTTACATTTAAACTTGCTCTTTGCCTTAATTCTTATGCTTCAACTTAGGTACCTTACTGCTCACTACCTGTCCTGCGGATATAATGGCTTCTTCCCAAAAACGTTGGGTTACCACGCCGCCATAAAATACCAGCGTCTTATTGGCGGAGAATGCGAGCCTCTCATTGGTCGGATATCTCTGGATTGGTATCTACCAATCCAGTGACATCGGAAGTAATATTTTGTTTATTAGAACTTATTATATACGAAGGTGGATTTTAATCATTGTACCGTTATTAATAGTAATAATTCAATACTCGATTATTACAACAGGTTTACACATTGTTTGGCAATTCCTTGTCAATTCATGGCAAACGGAAATACAATGTATTCACCTATAACTTGTCTTTTATGTAAGTTGCCAAACAGCATACCTTTAACTTTACCTAATAACTTTAATATTCAATTAGTGATTATACAAATGGTTATATAAACTGTAACACTTCTATTACCTATAAAAGTTGATACCACTCATGACCTAGAAACTTCACTTAACATTTTTGAGACCCCGTTTCCGCCCCCCTTGCAATTATCATAAGAATATCTTTCAACAATTTTATATATTCCATATTAGTGAAAATAATAAAAAGCCGTGGGGTGCCGGCTGTAGAATGTTGCCCCTCCTCTCTTGCCCGTGGATGCAGTAAGAATCTGCTAAGGGATGCCTTGGGAAGACGGGCAGCAGCGTCTTCCGCGTCTTCAACACCCTATACTGCGCTCGCCAACCCGCCTGCCAAGCGTGGCGAGTATGGCAACAACCCCTTATGATTGTAAAAACAAGGACCAGGCCCCGAGTCCCCGGCAGCCCCGCTAGTCGTGGCTACGGTAGCGGCCACGGTAACGGCGGGGCTAGGGGTGCTAAGAATCCCCGGGAGACGGACGGCTACCAACCCCAACGACGACCACTGGCCCTGGTAACACACAACATCCGCACTTTGAGGACAGACGAAAAGATTGTTGAGCTGGAAGAAGAAATGAGTAGGCTACACTGGGACATTTTAGGTTTATCAGAAGTCCGTAGAGAGGGCGAGGACACGATATCCCTTAAGTCCGGTAATCTACTCTACTACCGGGAGGGCGACCAACAGTCCCAAGGTGGTGTCGGGTTTCTCGTTCACAAGTCACTCGTTAACAACATTGTCACCATCGACAGTGTGTCGAGCAGGGTCGCATACCTAACACTCAGAATATCTAAAAGATATTCGCTTAAGGTCGTTCAGGTATATGCGCCGACCTCGTCACACCCAGATGAAGAAGTAGAGTCTATGTATGAGGACATTAGTAGGGCCATACATACAAACAAAACTCACTTCACTGTTGTTATGGGGGACTTCAATGCAAAGTTAGGCAAGAGAAGCGATGATGAGTTGAGAGTGGGGCAATTTGGGTATGGGCAACGGAACCCCAGGGGACAGAGGCTGGCCGATTTTCTGGAGAAAGAAGGACTCTTTATGATGAATTCTTTCTTCCAGAAGCCGCCTCACAGGAAATGGACCTGGATGAGCCCCGATGGTTCCACGAGAAATGAGATTGATTTCATCTTGACCAACAAGAAACGGGTATTCAATGATGTCACTGTGATTCACAGGGTGAAAACCGGAAGTGATCACCGAATCGTTAGAGGCACATTGAATATGAACGTTAGACTTGAAAGGTCCCGTCTGATGAAATCTACGCTCCGACCCACTCGCGCACATATCCAAAACCTCGAGAGCTTTCAACTCGAACTTTCAAATCGCTTTGATTGTCTGGGTCTCGAAGAACATGCATCAGTGGACGAGATCAATAACAGGTTCGTAGAAACTGTCCATACGGTGGGGTCTCAGTTCTTTAAGACGCCCCGTACAAATAGACCTCAGAAACTCTCTGATGACACTCTTAACCTCATGGCTGAACGACGCTCATTACGACTGCAGTCTCCCGATGATGCTAAGTCACATAGGCAGCTCAATAGACAAGTTTGGAAATCCTTGCGGCACGATATTCGTACCTTTAATACAGCTCGTATTAAAGATACGATAGAGCGGAACAAAGGCTCCAAAGTGTTCGCGAGAGATATGTCTATTGGGCAAAGCCAGATGACGAAGCTGAAGAGGGAAGATGGCAGCATAGCGTCAAGTAAAGCCGATGTGTTAAGGGAAGTCGAAAGGTTCTATGGACAGCTCTACGATTCGGTCACTAAACCTGTTTGCAGTGTGGCAGAAGACCCTAGAGCCAAGCTGACCCGACATTATACCGAAGATATCCCGGACATCAGCCTGTACGAGATCAGGATGGCCCTAAAACAGCTTAAGAACGACAAGGCGCCGGGGGAGGACGGAATCACGTCAGAGCTTCTGAAAGCGGGTGGATCACCGATACTTAAAGTCCTTCAGAAGCTCTTCAACTCCGTCTTGCTCGAAGGTATTACGCCAAAAACATGGAACAAAAGCGTCGTGGTACTGTTCTTTAAGAAAGGTGACAACACCTTGCTTAAGAACTACAGACCGATCTCGCTTTTGAGCCATGTTTATAAGCTGTTCTCAAGGATCATCGCAAATCGTCTCGATCGCAGGTTTGATGACTTCCAGCGTCCCGAACAAGCCGGGTTTCGAAAAGGCTACAGTACCATAGACCACATTCATACGCTGCGGCAAGTGATACAGAAGACCGAAGAGTATAACTTGCCGCTATGTCTCGCGTTTGTGGACTATGAGAAAGCCTTCGATTCGATCGAAACATGGGCGGTGCTCGAGTCTCTCCAACGATGCCGAATTGACTATCGGTATATCGAAGTGTTGAAGTCTTTGTATAGAAACGCCACTATGTCAGTCCGAGTACAGGAACAGAGTTCGAAGGATATTCCCTTAAAAAGAGGCGTAAGACAGGGAGACGTTATTTCTCCGAAACTGTTTACGACCGCTTTGGAAGATGCCTTCAAGCTCTTGGAATGGAAAGGACTAGGCATCAACATTAACGGCGAATACATGACTCACCTTCGGTTTGCCGACGACATTGTGGTCATGGCAAAGTCGATGGAGGAACTCGGCACGATGCTCGAAGGCCTCAATCGAGTCTCCCAACGGGTAGGCCTTAAAATGAACATGGACAAGACGAAGGTTATGTCGAATGTCCATGTGGTGCCTGCCCCAGTTATGGTTGAGAACTCGGCTCTCGAAGTTGTCGACGCGTATGTATACCTAGGACAAACTGTCCAGTTAGGTAGGTCCAACTTTGAGAAAGAGGTCAATCGACGAATCCAACTCGGATGGGCAGCGTTTGGGAAACTACGCAACGTTTTTTCGTCCAAAATTCCTCAGTGCCTTAAGACGAAAGTCTACGATCAATGTGTGTTACCAGTGATGACATATGGAACCGAAACGTGGTCATTCACGATTGGCCTCATGAATAAGCTCAGAGTCGCTCAACGAGCTATGGAGAGGGCTATGCTCGGGGTTTCTTTACGCGATCGAATCAGAAATGAGGAGATACGTAGAAGAACTCGGGTCACCGACATAGCCAAACGGATTAGCACGTTGAAGTGGCAATGGGCAGGCCATGTAGCTCGCAGAACAGATGGCCGATGGGGCCGAAAAGTTCTCGAGTGGAGGCCACGGACCGGCAAGCGCAGCGTAGGACGTCCACCAACAAGATGGGATGATGACCTAGTGAAGACCGCAGGTCGACGGTGGATGCAGATCGCTTCCAACCGCAACAACTGGAAATCCATGAGGGAGGCCTATGTCCAGCAGTGGACGTCCTACGGCTGAAATGATGATGATGATGATGATGATGATTAGTGAAAAACCGTTATCTTATACCATTTCAAAGTTCAAGTCGATAGCATCAGTAGTTCTCAAGATATCCATTTGTGACAGACAGACAGACAGACAGACAAAATCACACCATAAGGGTTCTTTTTTACCATTTTGCTCCGGAGCTCTAATAACAACGCCGAAAAACCGCCACAAAAAATACTGAAAAAAATATTAATTTGGGGTGCGAGTACTTACGATAGGTAGTACACGTGGGGATGATTTTTTTATTTGTTTTTCCCATCGTGTTGTATATCGTTGAATAGATATTTTAAAACTATTTAGAGGTGGCGAAGACAATTTCGATATAGGTTTCCGTTTCCGAAATATTAAAGTTTTAAACTTTTTTTGAGCTCAGTAAATTTGAACTTTACAAGTCTGAAATAAAATCATGAATTTAGTTTTAATAATGAACTTATCAGAGAAGTGCTCGAATAAGTGATGCAGTTTCCCAAACATACTGGAATACTTTAAATCGAAAACGAATCCTGTTTATATGTTTTGTTAAACGTAAAAAACATACACCACACGTCTCTAACAACAGGTCGTCGGTTAACTACGGAACCCTGCATAGCGCGTGGCCCGACACGCACCTGGCCTTATTTATTATTTTACTTACCTAGAATTTGGAGTTCATTTGAAATTCTCTTAAGTTAAGGAAGTTTAGTTTGTTTCAATAATTTCCTTGTGGTTATTTATAGGTCTATGCCCTTTACTTCAAAAAACCTCAGGTTAAGAGTTGAATAATTTAATGGCGCTATAATTAAACTAACATTATTATATAGTTCAAATGAACATTAGATAAGGACTAATGTCAATGTTAATTTACCTTTTTCAGAGACATCATGCTTCTTGGAAGAAAAACCGTCGGGTGTTAAGTAAAAGCATTGGCGCCGCAATCGCCCATAATTTCGATTTTGAATGGGGTTCCTGCGACGATGATAAAAGTGTTTTCTCGCCTAATTACCGTGGACCTAAAGCCATGTCAGAAAATGAAACTAATCTTGTAAAAACAAGGGCTTCCGCTTATCACGATAGGATATTAGCTTATCTCACCATAAAAAGGGATGGTCACTCAATAGGATACCCTCATGCATTTTCCAACAAGACTCCAGATAACATAGACGAACTCAGAAGTATGGCAGACCAAATTGCTGCGAGTGTGAACGTAATATCGAAAGAAATCCAGTGGTTTAATAATGACTCTTTGTATGTTTTAGGGGGCCGTCGTCCACAATGTGGACACAGCGTAGACTATTTGTACGAAACGGGTATTCATTTTATTTTCGAAATGCAAGTGTTTTTTGAATCTAACAAAAACATTATTTCCATGTTCCAAGCTAAATCTCGGGACTACAAGAACACGCTTCTGAAGGCATACTTCAACGGTATAAAGGAACTTTACAAAGAGACTAAGAAAAAATACAAAGCAAGGATTTATAGAACATAAATAAATACAAGTATGTGATTAAATGTGCACAATAAAACGTCGTTTGAGCGGTTGGTTTCGTGCCTATGTTTGGTTCTAGGTTCTCAATTTGTTTATATTATAAATGGCCAACTTAGATAAATATGTTGAGTGTCGGAATCACTGCAATAAGGTGTGTAGGGATGCGCAGCGTCGTTTCATCCATACATCAGTTGAAAATAATGATCCTTCTAAAGTTTGGAAATTTCTAAGGACATAAGGGGTTGGTAAATCTAGGACAGTAAATAATATCCCAAGTTCTTTTGATATTCATTTATTAAATCAGCACTTTTCCTCTTATTTCAATTTTGATAAACACATTAAACTCAATACTCTTAGAAATTTTACATCCATGCCACCCCACAACTTTCAACCTTTCTCTTTCAGCCAATTTTCGGATTGTGATATTAAGAGAAGCATTGCCACCATTACATCGAATGCAATCGATAATGACAGTATTAGTCGCAATATGTTAGTGCCCATACTTGACGAGATCATCCGAGTTATCACACACATCCTTAACTATTGTGTATTATAAGTGCCCAGAATATTCCCTTACCTAAAAAGTGCAATGCTTCCGTTTTTACCGATTTCCGTTCCATATCTATTCTTCCTTTTCTGTCTTAAGTTTCAGAACGCCTAGTTCACAGTCAATAAGGCTCTTTTATTAATGATAACAATCTAATGAACCCCTTCCAATCTGGTTTCCGCCATGGTCACAGCACGACTACAGCCTTAGCCAAAATTATGGATGATATCCGTCAGGGTATGGACAACGGACAGGTGACAGTACTGTCATTGCTAAGTTTCAGCAATGCTTTTAATAGTGTTGACTTTGACATCCTGCTAGCTATACTTCGCTCTCTTAATTTATCTCAGACGACTATTGACTGATTTCATAGTAACCTGTTTAGTCGCCAGCAACGCATTCGCGTGGATGAGGTTTACTCTTCCTGGTCTGAGTTGTCAGCCGGTGTGCCGCAAGGCGGCGTTCTGTCACCTCTTCTTTTTTCCATATTTATTAATTCTCTTTATCATTATTTTCGTCCTACCACCTCTATGCAAATGATCTACAGATTTATACTCAGGCACCTGTTAGCAACTTTAATGGAGTGGTCCGCATCATAAATAATGACTTGGAGCGTATTTTAGAATGGAGTACAACTTTTGGACTCAAAGTAAATCCTTCGAAAACGCAAGTCATCATCGTAGATAGTTCTCGGATGATAACAAAGATTGACTAGTCCACTCTGTCCCAAGTAGTATTTGATGGTATCACTATTCCTTACAGTGCCACAGTTAAGAACTTGGGAGTGCTTATAGATAGAGAGCTGTCTTGGGCACCGCATCTGAACGAGCTAAGCAGAAATATGTTTGCATCAGCTGCCTCATTGCGGAGGCTACGAAATTTCCTTCCAACATCCACTAAGGTTATCTTTTTTGCTCCCTATAATAGACTACGCCGACATTTGCTACTCCAATATTACTGAGGCCCTTCTAGACAAACTTGAGCGCCTCCAGAATCTCTGCATTCGCTTCATATTTGGCCTGCGTAAATATGATCACGTCTCAGAATACCGGAGTAAGCTTAAGTGGTTGCCTATTCGATCCCGCAGAAATGATCATTTCCTCTTTTCCTTGTACAGTATCCTATTTAGTTCCGTTTCTCCTCCCTATCTCAAAGAGCGCTTTGAATTTCTTCATCTCTCTCACGATCGTACAACGCGCTCTTCTGAGACTTTGCAACTCAGTACTCCTATTCACTCCAGACATTTTTTACATTTGCTGTAACTTTTCACATAAACTGACAATTTTTACATATACATCGTTTTTAACATTTACATATGAGAACACAAAAAAAACATGAAACATTCTGACCTCCCCGACCTCTAATACCGGGTGTTAGTGTAAACAGTCTTATCCTTGAAACCACAGACTAGGCATCAGGAACAGAGTCCAAAACCGATGAAAAAAATTAACTAATTAAATAATTTATTTTTACATAACTTTTGCAAAGAAAATCCTCATAGATCATGAATGCGTTTCACCCTACACACGCTACGATACACGTGCGTAGGTGCAATGCGGCTTCTCTTTCTCTCAAATGCGCCGCCGCCTTTCGGCAACTGGCCGTTTCTTTGAAGCGCCGTCACAAACGCCCGCCATCGTCCCGCGGCTAGCCTTGCGCGCGCGCCCGCGCCGCCGCTTTCGTCAGTCCCGTGCAATCTCGTGAGTTCGACACATCGTCACCCTTATGTGTGCCGATTCGCGGTAAAATGTAAACTAACTGTGTAACTTATCTGTGCTGTGACAATGTCGTAAACAAGCGAAAAGTGGACTGAAATGGTGCAGCTTTATGCTATAGCTGGTGACCTTGGCACGTAGGATGTACACAGAGCGGTTTCCAGGACATCGTGTGCCAAGCCGGGAAACTATCCTAGCGGCTACACAAAGGCTACGTATGTAAATAAGACTTGTTTGTTAATGAACTTTTTAAATACGCCTAAAATAACTACCTGCTTATAGTTACTACTTATACTTATATGCCTTATAGCTTTTTTGATTCAATTTAATAATTTTACTTGTCTTGAAATAACTTAATAATGTAACGTGCTAGAGTAATTATTTTTGCCTGTCCTAAGGCAGGAAAAGTATGAAGGGAAAGTTCTATGCAAGCAACCATTCGTTTTGATACGTACCTACACCAGCCCGAGCCCAGCGACATTTGCGGGCGACGTACGACAGTAATTAGGGTGTCCAAAAAATCACATTCCTTAGATGAGAAATGAATTATCAAAATGTAGCGAAACTAATTGACTATTATTTTTAATTATTACTTGTATCAATTCATTTTAGGGTTATACATTCGTGGTTTAACCCTTTACCAGGCCTCGGACAAATCCTATAGTAATAGTGATTTTTTAATAGATTTCTATGAGTAATAACGTTTAGTTTGAGATTTCATCAATTATATTTAGAAAATTAGCTGAAAACCTGAAAAAAAACATGTGGGAAAGCATAATCCCATCGCCTGTCCAGACGACTGACTTTTATATCTACATAATATAATGTTTGTAAATTTGTAAGCATTTTAGTTTAGAACTTTTTAATGAAAACTATAGGTAATCTACGAATGAAACATACAATGTAGGCACTTATTTTTAATTTCAGTCATAAAAAAACTTTTTATTCATCTTCTAGAAATCTAAATTCTGACTTGGTGGTACAATTTCATGCACGGGGTGATACATAATGTTACCTTTCAAATTTCGCATTCATATTTTGACCGCTTGTCCTGTTTTCCTCACTGAGCACATTTTCGATCTGATGTTGTTGTAATACCTGTATAACAAAAAAAACACTAAAGTAGGTAAATTTTATACTGACTAAGAATTCAATGACGACAAAAGTCTACCCACAATTTATATTTAATTTTCCATAGAGCAAAACGTAAGTAATATCTTCTTAACTTTTAATGTAAAATGACCGTAAGCAAACCAAAAAAGAAAACCCGCGGCAAAAAGCTAGTAAAAAATAAATATTTCAATTCACCGGGCTATGTACATATAAATCCCACAATAATTCCAAGTTTCACAGGCTAAGGTAATATGGTTTCCCACATGCTTTATTTTGGTATATCATGAATTTTTTCGAGTATTTACTTATAATTTATGCACATATCACTAGAAAAACTCTAATTCTACAACATATAAAAAAATCGTACGACTTACCTTTCTCCGGTTCGCCATAATCAATCAAATACGTCGCACTTTTCACAAAAACAACCGTTACACGGACGACCGTTGAAAGACACACAAAGCCGTAAAAGTGACATTTGACAATGACAGTGACAATTTATTTTTTGTGGCCCTGGGGAATATTTTTATTTGGTCATTTCTTGACAGTTTGTGGTAGATACTTTGCCATAACCTGATAATAACATCTTAAAATCGATGCCTTTTCCCAGCAGTGGGACCCAAATGGCTCATAATAATAATTATGATTAAGGGGATTTGTGAAACTTTTGTTTAAAAATCCCCTTTGCGTTCGTCGTAATAAGCCTCGTGCGTTATGACCACACCACGGGCCTAGTCACCACGCGATTTTACGCGCTTTATCAAACTTTTCGAATATGTCGCTCAGGTTAAGGGATCGTACAATAAATCAACTGATTGTATAAAATAAGAATTTAACGAATGAAAACTTTATCGTACACAACAGATTAACTTATAATATAAAATATAAGACGTACATTAGGCTGCCTTATTATAACACTATAATTATTTTGTTATGTCTGTATTTTAATAAACCTATTAATGTTATGTTTTGTATCTCCTAGGTTTAATATACCATCCTCCTAGCTTAGTTCTGTGATTTCCTTGTTTAGCTATTTTAAGAGATTGATTGCTTTCTAACGCTACTGAAATTGTTCACTTTTTATAGATTTAGATCTCTTTTTATGTGCTTCCCTTTGTTTTTTAATCTGTATCGCAGGTCATTTATTTCTTTCGCAATACCTGCCGTTTGTCTATAAGGATATCTACAATGATATCTGCCGTATATTTTTGGTATATTTTAGGTTGGAACCCATTGAAATATATACACAATAAATTTCAACTTGACTAATTATATATTTTATCTAACCTTCCTCATAAATCACTTTATCTATTGCTCAAACCGTCTTCTCACGTTGTGTACACAGCGTAGACTACGTTTTCAATGAAGGCATGCCTTTATTTTTCGAGATGTGAGTGTTCCTAGATGATGTCCTTGTTCCAAACTCTAGCTCGCGACTGAGAGAACACACACTTCAGAGAACTTTACAACGAGGTCTTAAAAAGTCACAAAGCAAAGAGGACCATGAATAAAAATAAGTATTTGATCAAAGTGTACTAAATTGAACGTCGTTTGAGTGGTTGGCTTCGTGCCGATGGGGCGTGAATCTGGTAGTTAAGTGAAAAGCTCTGCCCGTTTCGGTTTTCTTGCCGCCGATATTCCGCGATTCAAATGGCGTATGATGGTCTTCAACTAGGTCAAAATGATGTGCCGGTATCGACATTTATAGCGGTACAATATTTATTTAGTACATAATGGTGTATCTTCGTTGGAGGAGTCACTTTTCCACTTTTGGGTAGGATGTCGGTCATGCGCGGTGGGTTAGGCGCGCCGCGCAGGCGCTAGGGGTGGGGCCCTGTGGCTGCCAGCCCGCTATCATTCTGTAGTCCGCCGCGGCGGCGGCATCGCGCCTTCCTTCTATTCTCTCCTCAACCAACACTCAGTACCACACTCTGAAATTTTCAAACGAACTTTGCCGTCTCCGCTCGCGAAATCCGAAAATTTTACTAAGTTCCTTATTTTCCGAGTTCGAAATTTTCTTTCCAAGTTGATGATTTATTTGCGTAGTGTTTTATATTTTTATGATTTGATTTAAAAATAAGTACAAATATAAAAAAAGTTTCAAAGTCTTATAATTGTTTCGTAGATTGTTTCAGTAGTTTATTTATTTGTGTTTTTGTTATAAACGTTGCTGCGTTCCGGTGAAAAAATGCGGTTTCAGCAGTCAAGGTATGTTGGGATTTTTTTCAGGGATATTTCACAAGTCTTTTGGTATTGGGAAAATTCACGGCGACGATGGGCGGAAGGCGTTCCCGTCGGCAACAGGTTGGCGGTTTCCGACGGAGCGACAGAGAGCTTCAGAAGCTCGCAATTCTATTAACAGCTAATAAACACCCTGATAGCAGCCTTTGCCACTAATTACCACCGAGGGACTTATGATATTAAATTTCTCGCCTTGCTCAGCGGAATTTTCACTGAAATATTAATTTTCTGCAACATAAAACGGCTTTAATGAATTGTGCCTCGAATTACGGGTTTACTTGTGTTTTCTTAACGTTCGTCCGGTATTTTGAGGGTAAATGAGTGTAAAATCTGTTATAAAACACTTTATAAGGTGATAAATGGTCATATTTGGCACAAAAATATTATAAAAGGTTTTTTATTGTAAGATAGGTTTTTGACCTGTATTCATGAAAAAGAAAAAGGAATTCAAAGAAACTAAGAATTTAGTTGTTTATAATGGGGCATTTCAAATATAAAAACTTAAAACAAAAAAATCCCAATCAACTAAATACGGAACCTAAATTAAAAAAAAAATTGAAAACAATGTTATGCACCTAGATTTGTATAAAAAATTATAAATCACAAACCAAGAAAAAACGAACAGATCTTTAGGTAATAAATGCAAAATATCTTCTGTTATCATGAGCATAATTATGTTGCAACTATACCTCGGGGCTACGAGAACTCTGAAAGTAAGGGATACTTCAGGTATCAGGGACCTTTTCAACGAGCTCATCAAAACAAAGAGATATAGAATGCAAAGAAATACAACAATATATTGAGTTTGTGGAACCACAGCTGATAGTTTAGGCGCACATCCCATTAAATTCTGGTCGAGCGGTCGCAATGCAAACAGGGGGACATAGTTGCCTTCATAACCGAAGTTTCAAGTGTCGATAAGAGGTATCGATCGCTCTCATTAGCTAGTCAGCCGTCGTATCAGAGATAAGGCAATGCGGGTGCTTAACGAAACAGTACTCATACATACCCGTAGTTTTAAAAGGTTTTTGCCTTTTTACGTTGCCATAGGATAACGAAACTGGGGTTATTTCAATCATATATGCTGTTGTTCGCCGTGGGGTGCCGGCAGTAGAATGATACCCCTCCTCTCATGCCCATGGATGCAGTAAGAGCCTGCCAAGGGATACCTCCGGAAGATGGGCAGCAGGGTCTATCCGTGTATCAACATCCCATACTGCGCTCACCAACCTGCCTGCCAAGCGTGGTGAGTATGGCAACTACCCCTCATGAAGATCCACGAGGGAGGCCTGTGTTCATCAGTGGACGTTTTATGGCTGAAATGATGATGCTGTTTGAAGAAGGATCGTGAGGAAAACCGCCCGCGGCTTAGTCAGCTACAGACGTATTGACCTGTTCTTTCCTCTGACTAAGCTGAAAGAATAGTATGGGGCTGGGCAAGCCTAGTCCATTTAACAATGTCTCAGACACTGCAGTATCCCAAACAGCATGAATGCCAGCTAAATATATCATCTGTACAGATCTTATTTGTTTGAAGACAAATAGATGGTGAGTGGTTCCCTCGTGAATTTTCAAGAACTGATAATAAGGACCATACTACAACATAGGTTGCTACCATACTCACCACGCTTGGCGAGTTGGGAAACGCAGTACAGGATGACGATAATGGTACACAAAACGCTGCTGCCCATCTTCCGGAGGAAACTCTTGGCAGATGCTTACTGCATTCACTGGCAAAAGAAGTGGAGGCAATATTTTACTGCTTGTACTACACGGCAGAGAGACGGCAGAAAACGCTAATTAAAGGACTTTTTTATTGGATCTCATTTACTAGTTGGGATATGCTTTTTTACTTTGAGAAAATTTGAATCAAATTACTTTTTATGTGAATTTAAGAAAAATAGTCAATCGTTACGTTATTTTAACTGATAACTAAGATGTGTTGAAAAGGAGTCATCATATTTTAAATATTTGTTGGATATAAATTGCGGTATTTCAATCAATGAAAACACTGTAAGGTTTTTAACGTAAGGTTAAACAAAAAAAAATAGCCGTCGGGACGCCTGTCAGATGTGAAACATTTTTAATTTTGCGATAACTCCTTTAATAATAATTTCAATTGGGTAGGAAATGTAAAGTATAAAATGATTATGCATGAACTGCATAAGGTAACTAACATATTAAATTTAACTAATTTAGGACTTACATCGTAAGCGTCAAAACAGCTTTTTAAATTTAACAAACATATCATAACGTACGTGACCAATTTTTAAAATATTTAAATGGTTCTACTAAGATAATCCTAAAATGGTAATGATAAAATATCGTTGAATTTTCTGTAGACCAATAAAATAGGAGAAATTCCACCCTACATTGAAAAAAGCAGCGTTTTCGATGATAACTACCAGTCGGCTTGATTTTTTCCGACATATTCAACCGTTCTGACATTTTGCACAAATCATTAATAAATACAAACAAACTATTCATTTAGAGCTACTCTGTCTATTTGTAAAAACCGTATAAAAGACCATGCATTTTAAGTTTTAGCCGTAGAAGTCGGTTGATTATCTCGCGACATATTTCGTGCGAAGTATCATGTTAAAAATCGAATTACAGGTTTTATTTAGCACATTTTTTCCTGTTCTAAAAAATACTAAAATTGTAAATTTTTTTTGTCTGTTTAAATGAAATATATGTATGACTAAAACTGTAAAAAATAACTGTAAAACCTTTTGCTTGGCACCATGTTGGGTGCCAAGAAAAAAAATCATGTTGAAAATGTAACGTAAATCGTTACAAAACAATTTTAGAAAATAGGAGGAAGACCTTTTATACCGACCCCACGTACTGTAGGATAAAGGCAGGGAAATGATTATAATAATCACATACTGAATCACATATTGATTTGCACCTTTTTTAAATTTAACAATTTGCCTTTTATGAGCTATTTGTATTACATAAGATAATCGATAAAAATGCCAGGGATAACGCAGATAGTATATATTTTAGTAGTAGTAGAACTTTTTGTGAAGAGTTCATGCAGAGATTTTGCCCGTGTTAGGGCAGCAATGTTGAATCATCAAGAGTTAAATCAACGTTCTGTAAATTAATTTTACCAATAAAATGTATTTCTGCATTTCAAAACTCATAACTTTAAAAATTAACATGGCTCAACCATGTTAATTTAAAAAGTTATGAGTATAACACTATTATAAAACAACAAATTGTCTTCAATAAAATTATAAACCAGTAAATCACGACAAAGGCGAGATATTATCTCGATATTATACTAGATAAATATACTATGATTATAATTTAAATGATTCAGTCGCTGAAGGAATTTAATTCGAGAAGTTACAATAGGTTAGTAGGCAGTCCTTTCACTAAGGACACATCAAAGGGATCCTTTGACTTTATATTTGATAAGGAGCCTCGACCCGAAATGAGTGAGGCTGTAGTTAATTTAAAATTATGTGAATATAAACAAAATTGTTGAGACATTATAACTTTTTTCCATCATAAATAAATAATAAAGCTATTATTAAAAAAAAAATTAAACCAACCAGCAAAATCTTAAACATACAATCCCTTGAACTTTGGGTTCTGTTATTAGACTAAGCTTAATTATTACAACTACGATAACAAATATATATGAATACTTTATACTTTTACCTCCTACTAGCGAAAAAAGTTTGAAATCAACAGAACACGAAAAACTCAAACGCGAACCAACAAACCTGTCCATATACTCACCATCGCACCAGACATTATAAAATGAAGACAGTTCAAAAGCCAGACAAACAGTGCCGAGTTAATTTCGACCGAAGTTAGAGAGGATATTGGATTTCTAACTCTACCTATGAATTCCATACAAATTCCCTAAAGCGTGTCCGCTGCCGGGTATTAAAATTTGAAGCTGTTGAAACTTGCCTCCTTTTAGTGTTCATTACGGTCGGGAAGTTGGTGAAAATTCATGAAGTTAAGTTCTAATGAACACCGGTAAAGTTTGCCTGTTGCGATCGCTCATAATATCGGCATGCACACACCACTTTTGAAAGAACACCGCAAAATGCCGACGTTTTGTTAGAAATTAAACAAATTGAGAGCGCAACTATGTTGTAGGTTTAGTAAAATTACTCATGATAGTTTTATCTTACTCTGTGATCGAAATTTCTGAACGAATTAAACGAAGAACATTTAGCTTAAAATTGGAATCGAAATATTTTAATAAAATGATGAGTTACGTCGTACCCACTTTTTATAACTGATTTAATAAACCCAAAGAAAAAGTATTCCTACAATAAAATTAAAGAAACATACTAATACAATTCAGACCAAAGATATTGTTGAACAACCCTCAAATTACACAAAAATGCCGTTCAACTAATGGTATAAGCCTTCAACAAGCGCCTGTAAGACAAACAGAAACTCAGAGCATTAACCAAATGAAATCCACAAAGCATAAAGTTTTTAAGTTGAATCTGAACGTCTACCCAAACTTTAATTGAGAAGTGAAGTTTTCACTGAGTTTAGGACGTGTGTTGTTCTACCACAGATTATTTGCAGCTTTCACATCTAAAACATTTACTCAGGCAAGAATTTTTTACTTTTTTTGATATAAATTCTGTTAAAGCAGATTGCATCGATATTTAAAATTTGAGTACGATTTCTACCTCTATTTTACAACGAAAAATACTGATAAATATTAGCAGAATTTCAATTTTGCCCTACCTACAGTCAAACACCGGAAGGCACACAACTTTGTGTGTCATCATATTTAGCCTCAATCTGCTGAGTACAAATCTCCTTAGAAGATCTGTACTCAGCGGATTGAGGCTAAAAAATTATTATGACAATTATAGTCATGTTTGAAACGCAAAAATATATTATTGACGAAGAATATTTTACATATTTTCTATCCTCACATACTTTTAATAATATTTAATCAGTACTAGAATTAAAATGTCATCACTGGTAACACACACTGGTTGTAGACTTTCGTCTTAAGGCACTGAGGTATGTTGGACGAAAAGACGTTGCGAAGTTTCCCAAACGCTGCCCATCCGAGTTGGATTCGACGATTGACCTCTTTCTCGAAGTTGGACCTACCTAATTGGACTGTTTGTCCTAGGTATACGTACGCGTCGACAACTTCAAGAGCCGAGTTCTCAACCATAACTGGGGCAGGCACGACATGGACATTTGACATGATTTTCGTCTTGTCCATGTTCATTTTAAGGCCTACCCGCTGGGAGACTCGATTGAGGCCTTCGAGCATCGTGCTGAGCTCTTCCATCGACTTTGCCATGACCACAATATCGTCGGCAAATCGAAGGTGAGTGATGTATTCGCCGTTAATATTGATGCCCAGCCCTTTCCATTCCAGGAGCTTGAAGGCATCTTCCAAAGCGGTCGTAAACAGTTTCGGAGAGATTACGTCTCCCTGTCTTACGCCTCTTTTTAAGGGAATCGCCTTCGAGCTCTGTTCTTGTACTCGGACTGACATAGTGGCGTTTGTATACAAACACTTCAACACTTCGATGTACCGATAGTCAATTCGGCATCGTTGGAGAGACTCAAGCACCGCCCATGTTTCGATCGAATCGAAGGCTTTCTCATAGTCCACAAACGCAAGACATAGCGGCAAGTTATACTCTTCGGTCTTCTGTATGACTTGCCGCAGCGTATGTATGTGGTCTATGGTACTGTAGCCTTTTCGGAACCCGGCTTGTTCGGGAGGCTGGAAGTCATCAAACCTGCGTTCGAGACGGTTCGCGATGACCCTTGAAAACAGCTTATAAACATGGCTCAACAGCGAGATGGGTCTGTAATTCTTAAGTAAGGTTTTGTCACCTTTCTTGAAAAACAGAACCACCACGCCCTTGTTCCATGCTTTCGGCGTCGTACCTTCAAGCAAGGCGGAATTAAATAGCTTCTGAAGGACTTTAAGTACCGGTGATCCACCCGCTTTCAGAAGCTCTGAAGTGATTCCGTCCTCACCCGGCGCCTTGTCGTTCTTAAGCTGTTTCAAGGCCATCCTGATCTCGTACAGGCTGATGTCCGGGATATCCTCGGTATAATGTCGGGTCAGTTTAGCTCTTGGGTCGTTGGCCGCACTGCAAACAGGTTTAGTGACCGAATCGTAGAGCCGTCCATAGAACCTTTCGACTTCCCTTAACACTTCTGCTTTACTTGACGTTATGCTGCCATCTTCCCTCTTCAGCTTCGACATCTGGCTCATACTGATAAATGGAACCGAGACGTGGTCCTTCACTATTGGCCTTATGAACAAGCTCAGAGTCGCTCAACGAGCTATGGAGAGGGCTATGCTCGGGGTTTCTCTACGGGATCGAATCAGAAATGAGGAGATACGTAGAAGAACTCGGGTCACCGACATAGCCAAACGGATTAGCACGTTGAAGTGGCAATGGGCAGGCCATATAGCGCGCAGAACAGATGGCCGATGGGGCAGCAAAGTTCTCGAATGGAGGCCACGGATCGGCAAGCGCAGCGTAGGACGTCCACCTACAAGATGGGCAGACGACTTGGTGAGAACTGCTGGTCGGCGGTGGATGCAGACGGCTTCCAACCGCAGTACTTGGAGATCAATGAGGGAGGCCTTTGTCCAGCAGTGGACGTCCTACGGCTGAAATGATGAGAATTAAAATTACGTTTCTTTAGATAGTATAGGCATAAAAAAGTAAAAGTCTACCACTCTATACCTATTTCTGCCGCCAAGCAGTAATGTCTCCATTGCTGTGTTCCGGTTTGAAGGGCAAGGGGGCCGGTGAAATTACGGGCACATGAGACCTTACAACTCTGTCTCAGGGTGACGGGCGCATCGCAGTGCAGCGTTGGTCACGTGCTTAGTGAACGTGATCACCGCGGCATTGCAATTGTTATAGGTAGAGGATACCGCTTAACATCAGGTGGGCCTTCGGCTTGTCTCGTCATTTAGTAGTATAAAAAAAAGAATTAAAGGCCGCATGGCATGAACCCGAATTTCAATCCGAAGGCCGTGGGTTTGATACCGGCCGTGCATTGATTTTTCTTTTATTAAAATACTACCCAATGAGCTATGAATAAATTACAGACCATAAAAGCTTGTGCGTAAACACCTTTTTGGTGTTTTTGTGTCATCCATCGGATTGTAAAGTACGAGTAGTGGATGGCACAATGGCTTGAAAAGAAAATATTAGGTTAGGTTTAGTGACGAATGATACAGAACAGGACATAGAAAGTAATCACTAAAATAATACAATCAACGACTTAACTGTTTGTACGAAAAACATCATGCTGACAAAAAAATTCGCAAACTTTCAAGGTTAAGGTAAGTTTGGTTTAAGAAAATAATAATTATAACTGTAGTACCTATAGGGTATGGATTTTTTTTCTTGAAAAATGTACGTTCACATCTAGCACGTGCTTAAACGGTGAAGGAAAATAGCGTGACAGGACTTTGTATCGTGATCGCGGGCTTCCGCGGTTTAGTCAGCTTCAGACGTATTGACCTGTTCTTTCATCTGACTAAAAGCCAACTAAGCTGGGAGGATGGTATAGATGCTGGGCAACCCTAATCCATCTAAAAATGCTCTAGGCACTGCAGCGTCCGGACTAGTTCCTGACGCTGTATTAATCATCTATAATAGAGATGTGCAGGCTTTACTTTTTATTGGGTGGCAGTGGAACAAAATAGGCTAAGTAAAAAAAAATTGCTTCATGAGCTAAATACGTTATTTCCACAATTAACGATAAACAAAATACAAAGCCTACAAGTTAATGTGGACAACCGGACTGTACTTATAGATGGTGATGCTGACATAAGGGTTTGATGTAGTTCAGTAAGTAAGTATACATATATAGTCCTCCTCATCAATTTCGATGTCGGCGACCTTTACTTTACTATCTGTAATGAGCTCTAATATGGCTGGCCAGACCAAACTTGGTTTTAAAAACTCTACAGCAGGAGTGACAGTAGAGCTGACCAGCGTCATTGTAGGTGTATATGTAGGAGGGCTTGGGTCTATCTTTGCGTAGTTGGCGTTTGGTGTCTAGCTCGTGAAGGCGGTAGTAAGTAAGTAGTAAGTATCGAAAAATATTTATATATTTTTTCTAAGCCCGCCCTCCTTTGAATGTCCGCCTGTGACGCAAAATGTTAGGTTCGATTCCCGCCTCGGGATAAATGTCTGTACGATCTGCAGATATTTTTTCGGGTGTTCTAGATGTTTTTCTATTTAATTTAAAAACTATCTATTTCAGTTGTCTGGTACCCACACACATTATGTGTGAATAGTCCAGTATTGTTTATTTATATAATTTAATCTTTTATTAGGTCTTTGCAGTGGGATCAGATGGGCTCATAATAATTACTTTTCTCAGAACTGCCGGGTCAGATTTTGATGCCCCTTTGCGAGGATGTAGTTGAGGTACCCCACAGAAATAACACTTCATCATCGCTATTCGTTTAAATACCATACAAACAATAACGGTCTCCTATTGCAGTGACGCAGGTTAGATTAGCCAAAATTGCTCTCTCACGGGACCACGAGCTGCCAACTTCGAGGCACTTTAAACTTAATTTCCTGAATTTGATGACATTCACTTTACAGTGGCGTCTGTTTGTGGAAATTTATTTGAAGGTTAATTTGGAAAGCGGTGCAGTTATCCGCAAATTTAATGTACAGTATGTTTTTTTTAACTGGAACTGTACGGGGGGCACCCATAAGGAGCTGATGTTTTAAAAGAAACTGCACCTGTATCTCCTCTGGTTACGGGTGCCCCCGTACTGTCCCAGTTAAAAAAAACACACTGTACATACATAGATGGCTATTTTGAAAAAATAGTTACAAAATTAGTACTAGTTACCTTTAGCTATTCTGAATCATTTCCTTTTTTTTAAACTAACATCTAAAAGGACCACCTCCTTCCAGGTGCTATGTTCGACTGTGTATGATCACCGATATCTCCGTTACATGTAAAGTAATTTTAATATATATATTTTTTATTATTTTTTTATTTTAAAAATTAAAAATTTGAATGTTTGTGGATTTAAGGAAATCGAGGGAATCTACCATTGGAGAGGGTTTTTTCTTAAAAAGTAACGAATTATTTATTGGAAGAATATTAGAAAAGGTAAACAATTTCTATCAAAAAGTATATAACTTTAATCACCAATTGTAACTGTCCTGGCATTTTCTAATACAAACTCAGATTAATGATTATATAGCTTTCATCATGCGTATATAATTCAAACAATCTTAAACAATATCATCGGAGGGAGGGAATATAAGAAATATAAAGATGAATATAAGAAACATCGAGGGGGAAGCCTTTCTTTGCCTTGCAGTGGGAAGAAACAATAAGGCAAAAATTATAAGACCGCACAACAACCCAGAGTAATACGCAGAGTAATTTAAACCTTACCGCAAAACTACCAATATACAGCAGATAAATCGGTGCAAAATCCCTTTTATGCCCCAACACCGTAGAAAACGATCTTATACCCCAGCAGACTATTAGGAACGCTCTACGGTATCTTACCGCTGTTATTCTAAGTGGATTACAACTAGCATTCCAGACCTGGCTAAGCCCGAAAAGCATTAAGTCTGGGGTGGCTTAAGGTTGCGTTTTCTTCCAATCGCATTTGTTTTGGGGAACCAATTCAATTACTTGAGCCGTAGAGCGCTGGCAGTAGAATGTTGGCTCTTGTCCGTGGATGCAGTAAGAATCTGCCAAGAGATAACTCACTCAAAAATCTATATATATAAAATTTAAAGTCCTGACTGACTCACTGACTGACTGACTGATATATCAACGCACAGCCTAAACCACTGGACCTAGAGGCTTGAAATTCGGCACACATATACCTTGAGTATTCTAGTGGTGCACTAAGGAAGGATTTTTCGAAATTCCCACGGGAACGGGAACTACGCGGGTGAAACTGCGGGGTGCGGCCATATAGTTTTATTTATAAAAACCTATATCTATTTTATTTTACCTACTTTGTTTATTTATGTGCGACACTCACCAAAGGTCCTAACCTGAAAACCAGCGTTAATCCTTTTATTAAAGCATTAACGCTTATTTAAGGTTAGAATTAATTTATTATGTTAGTATTAATTTTATTAATACTAAATAAAAATTAAAATGATTAACTTAAATGATTTTCTTTTTTTCTTTCTTCTTTCTTTAGTACCACGAAATAAACTCGTCTATAACTCCACACGATTAATTTATCAAATGGTATGATAGCGTATTCAGTCCGATACCACACCCACTGTAAACAATAACTTGATTAGGATCTATGAGAAGCATTGTGTACAGCTGTGTCACTTCATTAGTATGGGTGTTGAGTTAGTAAACTTGATAATGCACGTCGATCTATATCTCTTGATAGTTTGATTGGGTTGGTAAAATGTTATGATTATGGCGGCCAAATGGATATTTATATATATATACTAGTTGTTCGCAACTAACTTAGAGCGAGCGAGCTTTCAATGAAGTCTCATTGGATTTGAACTTTATGTTACGTAGCGATATAGATTTGTACTGGATTGTGTGATCTACTTAAATGCATCCAACCAGTACGACACAAAACAAATTAGACTACAATATTATCTTTTAATGGCATAGGACAGGACGTATTAGCGTTGGCGAGCGCAGTTCCATGTACTGCGCTCGCCAACCCGCCTGCCAAAAGTGGTGAGTATTATGGCAACTTTGCCATACTCACCAAGCTTGCCAGGCAGATTGGTGAGCGTAGTACAGGATGTTGATACAAGGAAAGACGCTGCTGCCTACCTTCCGGAGGTATCCCTTCGCAGATTCTCACTGCACCCACGGGCAAGAGAGGAAGGGCATCATTCTTCTGCCGGCGACCCGCAACAATATTATCGTTAATATCATCGTTAACCAACAACCCCCAACAAAACTCATTTACTAAATGAAAGAGTTCACCGATAGCGATGACTGATCGATTTCGCGCAAGGGATCCGGCTCGAAGTGCCATTCCGGCGCGAAGTACCAATCCACGCACAAGTGTTAAATTACCCATTTATTCACTTACGTCGAGTATGTTGAAGGCGATATCTTGAGATGAATTAGGTGGAGATATGCTAAGGTTTTGTATGTCGCTTTGTGGAGGCTGCAAAAAGCTTTGGGGGCAATGTTAACTTAGTTTATTATTATAGCTGTTTCAACTCGATGTAATGAGTTAATCAATCTTTTCGCTCTAAGAAAAGCTTTAGGCAAAGTAATGTTATGTTAGGCCTTTCATCTCGTTGAATATTAACTGAATCATAAGGGATCAGTGATAAGCTTTAACATTATTATATTACTAAGATTCCGCTGTCCGTCTGTCTGTCTGTCTGTCTGTCTCCAGGCTGTATCTAATGAACCGTTTGGGGGTCCCATACAACAAACGTGATTATTTGCCGTTTTTTGCTCGATCGTAAAAACGGTAACCGGTAGACGCTTGCAATTCTCACAGCTAAGTACGGAACCCTTCTGCGCGAGTCCGACTCGCACTTGGCCAATTTTATGAATAATGTATATGCGTATTTCTAAATGGCATTACGTTGTGATAATGTGCCGTGGGGTGCCGGCTGTAGAATGTTACCCCTCCTCTCATGCCCGTGGATGCAGTAAGAGCCTGCTAAGGGATACCTCCGGAAGATGGGCAGCAGCGTCGTTCCGTGTATCGAAATTCCGTACTGCGCTCGCCAATCCGCCTGCCAAGCGTGGTGAGTATGGCAACTACCCCTCATGGAGATCCATGAGAGAGGCCTGTGTTCAGTAGTGGACGTTTTACGGCTGATAAGAAGAAGAAGAATAAGGCAAGGGCTGTAGAGGACGCCCACAAGTGCTCTGGCCTGACGAACTGAACAAAGCCATGGTCAAAACATGGATGCAGAAAGCGCAGAACAGAGATGAGTGGAAAATCTTGGAAGAGGCCTATACTAAGAAAGTAAAATTCAAAATTGGAATGTATCGATAATCACTGTTATTAACAATAATACAATTTACATCAATAAGGTCCATGCGACCGCACTGATTATAGTACCTTTGATTGATTTGATTTGTATTAACCATAAGTGTCCCACTGCTGGGCAAAGGCCTCCTCTCCATCTCTCCATGCATTTCGATCGGCCGTCAATTCGACGCATGCGCTGTCATGTAGTTATTGGAAACAAAAAGGCTTTTTTATTACTATTATTTTCAGCCGTTACTGTCCCACTGCTGGTCAACGGCCTCCCTTTCTCCTTCCACTCCTCGCGACTTAACGCAGTTACAGGCCAAGATGGTAAATAAGCGTCAAGCTCGTCCCGCCATCTTCGCCATTCTCGGCCTTCCACGTCGCCTCCTAGCATTGGGTGGTCCCCACTCTGTGATGGTCTTCGCCCACAAATCGCTGGACATGCGGCAGACGTGTCCGGCCCAGTTCCACTTTAGGCGGCCGGCTTTGTGACCAACGTCAACGATTTGTGCTTCGGAGCGCAGTATGCTGTTCCGCACGCATATAAGTAATATTTATTATTACCAAATGAACTAAATTATACACAGAACATAAATGTGTGTCGCCCCAGGCGCGGAAGGGTATTCAATCCCATGATGATGATTTTCTTGAAAAATCGAAACGTGTCCGGAATAATCTTCGAGGTTACAATTAAGGCCTTTGCATCTATTATAGATGATTTATGCAGCGTCAGCAACTGGTAATCATGATGTACGGGACGCTGCAGTACCTGGGACATTGTTAGATGGATTAGGCTTGCCCAGCACCTATACCATCCTCTCAGCTTAGTCAGCTGTTAGTCAGAGGAAAGAACAGGTCAATACGTCTGAAGCTAACTAAGCCGCGGGTTTCCTCACGATGTTTCCTTCACCGTTAAGCACGTGTTAAATGTGAACTTACACTTTTCAAGAAAGAAAAATCCATTGGTTCACGGCCGGTATCGAACCCACGACTTTCGGATTGAAAGTCGGGGGTACATACCATTCGGCCAACACGGCTTTCGAGGTTACAATACTACGTGAATAATCCCCATTTTTACAAAATGAATATAACATAAATGTTTGTGCGCTACTTGTATTTTATGTTTACATATTTGTCGGTTAACATAACCTAAAGACTACCAAACATGCTCACTAGGTTGTAGGGTAGATAATATATTTATAAACCTCGGCGAGGCATATTTTCGTACGGACCCTCTAAAATAACAGTGAGACTGAAAACTTAATTTTAAATTCACGTTTTCTTTCTGTCTGTTTACTGTGAGGGGCGATGCAGGTAGTGATAGTACAGTACAGTCAAATAATTCTTTGATTTTTTCAACAAAAAAAAACTGACTTCAATGATGAAATCTAAGATGTTGCTGAAAATACACAAACTGCTATTACATTTGACAATTTCCCTCGATTTATTATAGATTCCGTCATCAGAACTGGGTTTAAAAGCAAGCAAACTGTTTTCAGTGAAACAAAAAAGCCAACTGTGATTTTGAGTTTAAGGCATATAACTATACCTTAAGGGAGTCCAGTAGACACTAGTTTAGCTAAATATGCCAAACTCGCTAGATCAACTCAAAATCATTAAGCAATATTTCAGGAGTTCCCTCGATTTCTTATGGATTCCATTACCAGAACTGAGTTTTGAAAATATGGGACATAATTGAAAATGTATCTATTATGTATGTATCTATTAGAACTCAAAAAGATTTTCAAAATCGGTTCATAAGCGACGGAGTTCTGAGGCAACAAATATTAAAAAAAATAAAAAAATATATAAGTCACCCATATATTTTTTTCTTTCCTCCTATTTTTGAAGTCGGTTAAAAAGCAACGACTTTCTTAGATGATTTAAACAGCTTCTACAACTGGTATTCATACTATACGAAAAGCTGCGCTGCCTGTCCTCCCAGCTTAGTCGGCTATTAGTCAGAGAAAAGAACAGGTCTATAGACCTGTTCTTATATAAGTTTGAAGTTGAAGAAGCCGTGGGTTTCCTCACGAGGTTGTACGTCTTCGTTAAAGGACGTGTTAAAAGTGCACATACATTTTCTAAGAACGTAAATCCCTTGGTGCACTGCCGGTATCGAGCCCACAATCATCGGATCGAGAGCCAAGTACATACAACTCGGCGAACATGGCTCTGTCCGTCCGAAGTAGATACTTCGCGAGAAAGTTATGTACCTGGTTTTATAACCAGATATATTATTTTCCCTACTATCGTTACTAAGAACTCAGTACCAAGTGTACTCAAAACCAATTACTTACGTTTAGTCAACGCGCCCTACACTAGCCTACCTTTTAATGAAATATCAAGAATGCCCGAGGCCCTAATAATGGAACAATTCATTTTTTCCGGCTATCCTGAAAGCATAGACAATATATCAGTATTATTACACAAGTTTAACTCTATAGAACCACATCTTGAGACTTAACAACTAAGGTTTAGAGCATAGTTCCCTGCGAAAAACACGAAATTATGACCTTAAACGAGATTTATAGGCCGGGGCATATTGAATCAAACATCTACGAGATAAAGCTCCTTTCACAATGGAAGGGAGTTCAAGTGTCACCGGCTATATGTCCCAAGCTGGGGTAGTTGTGACCTCGCGAGGGTCATAAGAGGGCTTGGATAATACGAACTTGAAAATATAGTGAACATTTGAGATATTTTGGAAGCTTGAGTCTCCATTATTGCAGTCTGAGGTTGGAGTAGGTACTTGCGATCCTCTTCCGTATATACGCGAAATGGTTTATATTCTAAAAATTATTGTTCCAAAATATAGTGATCTGTCACAAAGAGTTATTGAAATATCTACGAATTACGAATACATTTTAAATTTCATGTTTAATAAATAGTGATCAGTGACCAATTGAACTTGATTCCAGAAAATAAAGTCGCCAAACACATTTAACATAAAACTGCGTAAACACGCACCAACTTTGGCATTATTATATCGACTACGCAAGGTATATAAATTTTGATATAAGGTCACAACCATTAATAAATAATATATAACAAATTTTTAAATAATATTTATAAATTTGTTCCAAGCGTGGTACCAGTGGTACACGTTGGGAAGACATTTGTTGTAATTCTCATCCTGTACCAGTGGTACAAGATTTTACTGGTACAGGATTGGAACCCTTCAATCGTCAGAATTAACTACGAGTATCGAATCTATCCCATAAAGCAACGTTGTACCAATTGCAATCTATTGAAATTTGAAGCCGGAGTGAAGGCTGCAACATCCGATACACCGGAAATTGACCGGGACCGGATACGCAGTCCGGGACGCCTTTGCCTAATTTCGTACGGCTGTAAATAACATAAGTTGTTTTATTCTTTACGAAACGAACATAGTTTTAGGAAATGGGGATTATTCTTTGGGGAGCCAGTGTGATTTCTTCTTTCTATCACATTTTAAAAATATGTAGTTTAAAAAACCCGACGGTGGAGGTTTAGCGTTACGCGTTCTTTCTAACAAGTCTATAAAGTTAAAACATTTTACTCGTAAGTATGAAACCCCCGACACTACCTAGTCTCGGAGGTTACCAAAATGTTGTGTTCCCCCAGGTTTGATTCTAGACATCATTTCCTTTCATTTGATAGCAAATTCGGGTACATTTGGAAACATTATAATATTCATCTCCTCTTTCACATCCCCATATCTTGTAAACTTATTAACCGACTTTGATAATACATACCAACATTTTGGTGGTTCTTAAAACCAAACGTATACACGTTGACGAATTACGTCAAACCTTCTCTTAATCCACCGTGGGGTGCCGGCAGTAGAATGTTGCCCCTCCTTTCTTGTCTGTAGATGCAGTAAAAATCTGCCAAGGGAAAATGCGCAGCAGTGTCTTTCGTGTATCAACATTCCGTATTGTTTTATAAGCTATTTTTGTATTTAAAGTGTAAACCCACAGAAGGTTCGAAACCGATAAAGGCAGTCAAGATTTTCGACCCTACGGTTAATTGCTCCGTAGCCGAATGGTAAAGACAGCCTGCGTTAAAGGTGTTCGTCTGAACGTTACGGGTTCGAGTCCAGTCGGAGACAAAATTTTGATTGCATTTTTAATTCCGTATTGTGCTCGCCAACCTGCCTGCCATGCGTGGTGAGTACGGCAACAACCCCTCATGATCTAAAGAGATCCATGAGGGGACCTTTGTCCAGCTATAGACGTCCTAGGGCTGGGATAATGAAGACATCATAATCACATCGTGCACAAACAACTCATTCCAGTCTTAACTTTCCAAGCGTTAATCGTAAAAACTCCCTAAAAATGTGGAATAAAGTTTTTATTTGGGAGATTAGACGCTATCGGGCATTAAAGGAGATAAACACTATAAACAGACGGGCCATAGACACCCTGTAAACTATTTTCCATGTCAGCGAAGTGCGCGTTTATGGGTACAGTCGCTAGTAAAAGTGAGTTTAAAATTATATCCGTAAAATGCTGACACGATCAACGTTGGGAAAATTATTATACTACGTTAAAACATAATCATACATAAATAGTAGTAGAAATAAACTATGAATATTAGATTTTATTATATACAAACTTTAGTTAGAAGGTCCTAATCTGCACCGTCACAAAGCGTTTAATCTAGGCATCTGCGAATTACAAGATATTATAATTTAATATAATGTATTATTTCCTAAACTCAAACCACAATTGTATCATAGTGGTGGATCATTATACAATAAGTGTTTGAGTGAAAACTAGGAAACAGTGCACCACTTCCTGCAAGCCCCAATTTTATGCAATAAAGTTTTTTGTTTATATTTTGTATTGTCATATACCATTCACTCATTCATGTCATTGTTCATTTAATTATGTCAGCTGCAGTGCCTGGTTAAGTAGTTTGGGATCCATTTATTAACTAATTTGAGAATTTATTTATTTGATGAAGATCAGTCAAAAAACCGGCTGTATAAACTGCAGCAAAACGTGCAAAACGTCACTATCGTACAATTCGACACAATTTAAACTCTCATCAAAAATCCGTTTAAAACAAATACCAGAACTAACTTCTGTCAGCAACTGTACCAACCCCCAATCTCCCATAAAGCGAGCTGCTTGTAGCGATAAACCAAGCTCCAGGTTAGTTCAAGCTGCATTTTACGGTCTTTTTGAATTATTTCACGGCTTTTAAGCAGTCTGCGGTGCGGATTGCTGCTTTATGACTTACACGCTTTCAATGAATGTCAATGCTGTTGACGGTGGGAACTATAATAATTTGCACATCGCAACAGTTGAAATGATGTGTCATTCTGAAGGAGAGATTTATCTCGTCTAAGGTCTAATATAGCATTTTACTGTATATAAGACAAAAAAATATATATTTTAGAGACAGCAAAGGCAAAAAGTCGTCGGAAAATGTTATAAACAGATATTTTTAAATGTAAATTTATTTATTAGAATTAAAATTACATGGTTTTCATAATTAACATTCTGTTTTTTTGTTACGGGCTATGGTTTCCAGTAAACTATTATGCTTTTAAAGAAGTGAATTGCCAAACTATATTATACTACCACTACCAGCGTTACACACATTTCAGAAAACACCATTTTACTAACAGTAAACACGCATCCCAAAAACGCAACCACGTTTTATTTATTTATACCCTACCGTACCCTTCTTACTACCCATTTATCCACCCTATAGGCAATCGATGATACCAAGTATCTATTACGTGTGTATTCGACTTCAATAATCGTAGTTTCTGAGTCACTTAACCTGAACAACGGAAAGTTTGCGGCGTAGAACACTAGAGACTCGCAAATATAAGTTCGATTCTTCCATGAAGCCAGATTAAAATGAATGTTCCACAAAATTGCCCATTAAAGTTTATTATAGAGAATTTATGCAGCGTCCCGTACAGCATAAATATCAGTATACACTGTGTATACTGGTATTTATGCTGTACGGGACGCTTCAGTGCCTGGTCATTGTTCGATAGATTAAGCTCTACCAGGATCATTTAGCATCCTCTCAGATTAATCGGCTAGATTCACAATGTTCTACAAGTTTTGCAAAACCACGCAACATCGTTAGCAACTGCTTCAGTTGGAAGATACTTGATGAGCCTCTTCAAAGATTTAGAAAGCAGAACTTGTGTTATGCGTACTAGATGATTTATACTTACATATATTTTATTTATATAATTACTATACATAATATGTATGGCTCAGCAGTGGGATAGCATAGACTAAATAAAAAAAACATACTTAACATTGTAAGAAAATCCACTGAGGTCTACAAAATAATGACCCGTGAGGTGCCGGCAGTAGTAATGTAATAGTAATGATGCCTCTCCCCTCTTGCCCTTGGATGCAGTAAGAATCTGCTTAGGGATACCTCCGAAAGATGGACAGCAGCGTTTTTCCGTGTATCACCATCCCGTTCTGATTACTTAGAGATCCAAGAGGGAGGCCTATGTCTGTGAGCGTGAACAACTGTCCTAATGCTAAAATTATGACTTAACATACATATCGACTTATTTAGACCCCAGATATCAGAAAGACTGATAAAACAAACATTTGTCCCGTGACAGAAAACGCACTCACGAGTAAGTCAAGATTTCGTGCAATTATTTCGAACCTTTTAAAAATTTTCGGTGGGGTTCGAACCCACGTCAGTCAAATCGATCCTTGACCCTTCCTAAAGCCGGATGTGCTTTTACCAACTAAGCTACAGAACCCGATGACGGGTTAGTCAAAATTCTTGATAAGGTCGTATCGGTTGAGGACCGATTTAGCCACCTGAATCAAAAAAAATATCAGGATTTTCATTTCCTTGAAAAGTTCTACCTAAGTCTGATTTAACAATATAACAAATACACATTCAAATTATTTAGTTTTCCTTAAATATATTACCAAAAAGTTGTACTTAATAAGTAAACGACTTTGGATAGATGCGAAGTTTGAATTTTATACCACCTCCACGATTTCGGCATTCTGTAAAAATAACCAATATCTGATGGTTTACGTCTGCGGAAATACTCTTATTGTACAATAAAAATGTTATTGTACAATAAGAGGTAACTCTATTCAATGAACTTGCCGTTATTGAAATCGACGTTTCGGTTTAAGTGGCGTTTCTTATGGGGAAGGGGGATTTCTGTATTACAACTGTTTGCTTTGTTTTAAAGGTATTGAGATTTAAATTCAAGGTAGTAAATAGCTCTATCGTAGATATAAAGTTTTTTGTTTTTCTACATTATTATAACTAAAAATAATGTAACTGTTACTATTTCATGTATGTTGTCAATAAACATTTTTTCATTTTCATTTTTTCATTTCATAAAGAATAAGGAAATCTGCATTCACGCAGCGCTATCAATATGAGTAATTTCCAGTTGTTTTTCCATGAATTTGTTGCATGCTGTTTGTAAGGAAAACATCGTGAGGCAACCCGCATCTCTTTCATGTTCTTTCCTCTGAATTTAGCCTAATAAGCTGAGAAAATGCTAAAGGTGCTAGGCAGGTCATCTAACAATGACCCAGGCAATGCAAGGGGCTTACATACTTATAATTACAAGTGACTTATTTTTTACCTCCTAATATTATGAAAGTCACTAGGTTTTTTTCGTGATTGTCACCTTCGATAGAAGATGGTGGTGATAACATAGAGGGTAGTAGGGAGTCTGCTAAGGATTGGAATATTTGGAGATCTTTGGTCTCCCGTTTTCCCAGCAGAGAGATGAAATATATATAATATGCTATGAAGAAGAAGAAAAATATGCCAGCCCATTAGCTCACATAGAACACGCTCTCAAACTGAGTTACTAAAACAAAAACTTGCCCAAAAAGACTAAATATACACATTCATTTGAAATTCACACACGAAAAGTGAGCGTACACGTGAGGAAAGCTGAGGTATTTATTATTTATTTGGGAATTCCTGAGCTGCGGTGACATTAAGCTGCTTTCCTACTAGAGATGCGAGAGATGTGCGCTAGAGTAAAGTCCAGTCGTATTGCCTTTTATGCTAAGAAGATTGTATAGGTTTTGGGCAAGCTTTATCCATCTTACATGGAAAAACATGAAAACGAAACGATTTCTTTATTACAATTTTGTATGTACTTGATCTAATAACTAATAGTACCTACCAGTAGCTGACTCTGTGTAATTAATCTATAAAAGATGTAAAGTTACCATGGGGTGCCGGCAGTAGAATGTTACCCCTCCTCTCAGTAAGATCCTGCTAAGGGATACCTCCAAATAATGGGTAGCAGCGTCTTTCCATGTATCATCATCCCGTACTGCGCTCGCCAACCCGCCTGCCAAGCGTGGTGAGTATGGTAACTACCCCTGATGGAGATAAAAGATGTAAAGGCCTATGTACTAGTTACGATTAAACTTAATTCGCATCCCATCCCTAAGTAAGCATCTTCGCATCTCAGTGGGAAGGCAGCCTTATGGAGAATAACTCATCTTCCAGACATATTGACTTTGGACGGGAACATCTCTTTGGGAATAAAATTTCAACGGATACATTTTTGTATTTGTTTGGGCTTAGCTTATTGCTAAGGGTATGTAGAAGTGTTATGTTGAGTGGAAAGGTGGGGAAAGGGTTAAATCCAATTTGTTTGTACTCAGGTACCACATTACTGGGCCAATGTATGTACATCGGTCAAGCAGCTTAACAACTACATTCAAACAAGCATTGGTACTGGGGTACCAGAAAAAGGGGGGAAGGTTTCGAAAAATTTCATTTTTGACCTTTGCTGACCTTTTGAGATCACAATAACTCCAGTCCCTCTGACCTTACATCACCAAAATCAATCAGTGCCCTTCTCTCAATAAGACAGTGCTAACAAAAAAGGTTTCATGTAAATCGGTCAACGTGTTCGGTTGTAATCGTGTCATGCACAGACAGACAGACAGCGCCATGCATAATAGGAGACTTCACCCCCTAATAAATTGTTAGTTAGCTGAGAATATAAATAGATCAGAATTATCGAAATGTACTGCTTAAATTGAAGATCCCTCCCATCACAAACATAAAAAAATGTTTACCTACTATTAAACAGTATGTGATATTTTCAATGGAGAGAAGGGAAGGTTGGCCTTTGCACTGCATTAGGACGATGGAGGCTAAATACATACAATGATAATACTTTTCATGAGTTAGTTGACATTACACAAGCTCTCTTTAGGTTATTTATTTATTAATATGCAAACATGCCGAGCTTTTTCATACTCATGTTTTGCTTCACCGACAAAGCACGTGTTGGCGCAAATAATTTCAATTTTTTTAATAACTTATAATATGTCTTACAGGAACACATTATAAGTTATGTCCTACACATAGTAGTATAATAAGTTTGTGTCCTACACATGAGGACACATTATAAGTAATTCAAAAAAGTGAAAAGAGATGGGGGACAACTTTGCCCATGTGGGCTCTTTCCACTTGTTTTTAAGAAAGAAAAATCCATTTACTATGTAACGAGCAATATGACAACATGCTTAACATTTTCGACCGCCGCGCCGACGGACAAATTGGTAAGGGCAAATATCACATTTTTGATAGAGAATACTTGTGGTATGAGAACTTTAAGATACTTCACGATTGAGTTCATCCAGCTAAGGCGCGTTCAGAGGAAATTTAACTCAGTTAGTTTTTTCTAGGGCTTCTATGCTAGAGTTTGATGAAACATTTAAGATAAGTTATCTAGTTCATTGCTCCACATCACATTTGCTAAAGAATGCTTGTGTTATGAAAACTTTAGGATACTGCACTGTTGAGTACATCCAACTGAGGGTGCCTTCAGAATGTAATGTAACTTCATGCAGTTAGGCTTTTTTGTAGGGCTTTAGTAAGTTTCTTGTTCTGTTTGCAATGGAATTCTAAAATTATAGATTACTAGCTTTTGCCCGACGCTTCGCATGCATTGTACCCGAATAAAAAGTAGCCCATGCGTTAATTCTGGTCAACTTAAATACGCATGCAAAGTTTTAGCTCAATCCTTAGGGTAGTTCTGCGTGAAGAGGTAACAAATATTCATACATCTATACAAACAATTTTTCAGCTTATAATATTAGTGAGATGAACATTTAGAACAATGTGTAACGTTCTTTCGTGTTTATTCAAATGTTAATTTAACAAAACTTTATAGGTTTATAAGGTTTTGTAAATTTTCTTACTCAAAAACCGTACCTATACTCAAGAAATTACTTACCCTTCCCACACAAAGTTCAAAGTCCTTAGAAGTCCTTTACATCCTAGAAAATTTCAAGACTGTAAGGCTTAAGAATATTTACCGTTATGATCATTTTAAACAAAACAAGCAACAACAGTGCACAGTACGGGATGTTGATACCCGAAAGGACGCTGCTGCACATCTTCCGGAGGTGTCCCTCACTGCATCCACGGGCAAGAGATAAGAAGCAACATTCTACTGCCGGCACCCCATGGCTTAAACGGCTATAAAGCACAGCTAAACCAATAAGCAACCACGAAAACCGCCGTCGAGCCGTGTCAATTTAAACCACCCTGTTTATTTCTAACTACGTTTAAAGTTAGCGGCTCCCGCCACTAGGGGACGCTGGCAAATTATTAAATTTCGGCTGCGGGCCGCCCTGTTGAGACTTTAATACAAGAGTACGGAAGTAACACGCGGATTTCGACTTGGAAGCATAGGCTTCATTGTGTTTTGCCGTTACGGTACGTGGGAAGCTGAACTTTTTTCGGAAACTCGCTTAGTTTACTTCCACAAATGATGCTGTAGGGTGTTGAATGTTGCCCCTCTTCTCTTGCCCAGAGGTTCAGTAAGAAATCTTACAAAAGATACCTCCGGAATATGGACAGCAGTGTCTTTCCGTGTATCAACATCCCGCACACGTACAGTGCGCTTGACAGCCCGCTTGCTAAGCGTGGTGCCAACAACCCCTTCAAGTACTTGGGAGTCATGATGAACGCTTTTGTCCAACAGTAGATATCCTGCTAAGATGATGGATCTTACTTCAATCAAATTTCAGAATATGTCTACAAAAACAAGAAAGATAAATATTTAAGGGTGAATGTTTAATATTGAACAAACCCTGTAAATTAAATTAAAAAAACATATTAATTAGCTTTGCACACATTATACAGGGATAAAAATAATATTATGTGTTAATCTTGGCTTACATCTGTACGTGTGAAACGTTTCAGCTCAATCCGTTTTTGCGTTACAAACAAACTTTCGGCTTCATAATATTAGTGAGATTCGTGTCGACTTCTGTGGCATGGTTGGTCATAATACAAGCTGAGATTTAGGCTACAACCTTTCAAAGTTTAGTCATTTTGCCCTTGAGCAGTCAACGACCTTCAAAAGTCGTCAAAAAAAGGACTTTGTATCTATTGTAGATGATTAATATAACTTCAGCAACTGGTATTTATGCTGTACGGGACGATGCAGTGCCTGGGACATTGTAAGATGGATTAGGCTTGCCCAGCACCTATACTATCCCCTCAGATAAGTCAGCTATTAGTCAGAGGAAAGAACAGCATGTTTTCCTTCGTTATAGCACGTGTTAGGTGCATTATGCGTTTCATAAAAGAAAAATCCATTGGCGCACGGCCGGTATCGAACCTGCGACCTTCGGATTGAAAGTTGGGGGTGCACAACACGGCGTTTTTGGTCATCAACTAAATACAGTATTACTATCTGTATTCGAAGCCAGAATACACAACGGGTAGATGAGAAGGAATCTCACAAAACTGACCATTAGTTGGGATCTAGTTGATTTGGATTGAATGGAGGCATATACAATGGCATATTTCGCGTACGTGCAATAAGCGTGACATTGCACTTATTAGAATTAATGCTACACTTCGCAATAATTTGCTAAGCCTTAAGGCACTCCAGCAGACACTAATACAACTATTTAATCTCCTCATGTATCCCATCATCAGAACGACTTGACCACCGCTTTGACCAATCTGGAAGAGCATCTATTTGAACCAAAGGTATTTTACCAAACCGGTTCATAAACAACGGAGCTCTGAAGTAACAGACATTTTTTTAAATCTTTTGATTTTTTGAAATCGGTTATTTAAAACACCTAAGACAAATACCCGCAGAAAAGTAAACATTTTTCCCTGGAGTCGAACCCGCAACCCATGCGTCTCATTCGGTTACCGAGCTACAAAGGTCGTCAATTGAATACAGTATTATATCTGTATCTAAAGCCAGAATACACAACAGGCGGATGAGAAGGCATCTCACAAAGACTGACCATTAGTTGGGATCTACGGGATTTGGACTGAATGGAGGGATGAAGGGAGGTACATATACAATGGTATTCCGTGTACGTGCAATATGCCTGCCGAACAATTCATAATCAACGCTGCACTAATTAGAATTAATGCTATGCTTGGCAATCATTTAGATTATTGTGGTTTGTAACTTAATTTATGATTTCATTATAAATAGTTATATAGGTACCTGTAAAAAATATTCTTTATCAATATATAACAAATTAAAATACAAGGAGCTACGAGCCTTTTCATCATTTGACACATATTTGTATTTAAGTTATGGTACATACCGAATATCGATAGGTAACTTGCAATATAAGCAGAATGAATTTAAAAAGTTTTATAAATGCTAGACATTTCACGAAGTACCATCCAGCGCTTAAGTAAGCAGAGCCTATGGGGCCCAGATATCATATAAGATAAAGATCCTAGGCAGATCCAAAAGAACTCTTCTAGTCCACTAGAAGAGTGTGTGATTGTGAACTTTTCAAAGTTCACAATGTTACCACAACCACTAAAGCAATCCATCTTACAATGTAACAAAAGTTACCCGCAGATACATCGTTATTGTCACTGTCCCACATTCCCGGAGGCCGTAAAGAGCAATTCCTCTCAAAGCACTTTCCCCAGCAATGTGCAAATTACAGCGTCCCATTTACCGTAATTCGGGTTTTGTCCGACTACCCGCATGCTTCCCTACAATTTGCACCGGACGCGGCCAGTCGGCGGCGCGCGCTCGACGTGGCGACACGTGTGTTTAACTGCACACTGCGTTTTATGCGACTATTAGTTTAGCATGTGATAGTTGGCTTGCAGTTAAGTAAGGTATGTCGCTTGTTAAATGTCTCTGGACATTAAATGAAGATTAGCTGAGACTAACAGCGTATACTAGTGTTATTTAGTTCGGGTTAAATTAAAAGAACTAGGTACTCTGCAACATGAATGCGTTCCAAAAAAATATGTAAAATTTTCAACCTTAATTAGTATTAACCTGATGGGCGCAAATTTGGCTTGGCATAACAGTTGATTCATAAAAGCCTACGATTATGATGAGTATCAACCTATTTCGTAAATACAATGTTATAGCTTTACTTAAGGCACACTTCCTAACAGTTTTAAGTTAGATAAATCTGAATTTATCCTCAGATCGCAGAAAGTTTGATTCAAAAACTTACAGTAACTGAACGTTATTCACGAAGTTCTAAGAGGCATTGTTAAACAATCTTCGGTTAGGCAAGGGGTGTTTTCGAGGAAAATTTGATTTTTAATTTAGAAGCTTTAGGGTTACCAAAGGAGAACATTTGAGGATCGAACCCATATCAATTAAATAACACAAAATAGAAATATTAAACAAACAAAGTAGTTTGATAAAAGCGATGATCGATGGCGACTGAGAGACGAGAGAAAAGAGGATAAGAGAAAATCATAAAAACTGCCACACTACTGCGTAGGTAGCGTGAGCTCCAACAGCATCCTGCACGCATTGGCCGATAAATGGGACAGCCCAATGTTAAGACATTGCGTGAAAGTAATGGTGGTATAGGACTAATTCTGCCTACTAACATAGATTAAGGTGATACTAACACTATTATGGATCTTGTTGTCTGAAATAATAAAATTTTATTTATTTTTTATTTATAATTCTATTTGTTAAAAAAACCCTCAGTAAGGCGCTAGAGTGGAAATATAACAAAGACCGACCTAACAAGATTGAAAGAGTTAGAACTCTTGTTGGAAGAGTATAATGTACATTCTAATATAATTACACATTATGTCGTTCCTCATAAAAAAATGTCCTGTAAGTATTAACCCATTAAAAAAATAGAGATAGAAAAAAAAAATAATGATGAAAGGAACTGAGCTAAATTTCAGTGCCCACTAAACAACAGATGCGAAGACATGACAAATACCGCCGGGGTCAGGAGTAATTTTATGAGCTGGCAACCCTACTACGTCCAATCTGACAGAGCGAGCGAATTAAAGATTGTCAACAGATTTATTATTCGCTCCAGTGAACTCGAGCCGTCTCCCCTAGGGGTATCTGCTTATACTTACATACATATATATTTGTACAATATTTATATTGTAGAACTGGGAATACTTTAGCCGGCTGTAATTAAGACGACGAAATTGGGATATCAGTTCTCACCTCGTTAATGGCTTAGAGAGATGATTCTTAAGTACGTGTCTTTCTCGTAACTCCATTAGGTTACAAGATTACCAATAACTTGTATCCGGGATTATCCTTTATCCAAGGCTATTTAACGCTATTTAGATACTTAAAGATAACTTCTCAAAAGAGTTACATTGTATATGAGTAGGGGTTTCCCAAAATGTAAGTACTAGATGAAAATAGCTTGACCTCCCTGGCTCAGTATGTCTACTAGTCGGATGAGATGCAGGGGGTAGCGGGTTCGATCGCCGTCTGGGAAAAACATAAGCTTGTCGTAAAACCGTTTAACATAAAAATAAATAGTGTAACTCACGAGTCTTTTGAAAGTGAAATAAGCTTTTCTTATGATATTTGTCCCTGCTCTGGATACTTTACAAATGATAAGTATGTATGTAAATGTATTTAAAAAACGTAATAAAGTTATATCAATCATCGGGTACCCATGACACAAGCTTTGCTTATTTCGGGACTACATGGTGCCGAGCATTATATAGTTCTTCCAAAAAGGTTCTAGATTTAACGTAACTTCTTGCAAACATTAGACTATTATAATACACTGGACTTCATAAAGGAGTCGCTGTAAGTTCCTAAGTCAACCACCATATTTGTAGGTCGTGTGTACCACTAATAGGGTATTATGAACTTCGTCTTAGAACAGGGCAGAGGGTGCCCGCGCCCTCAGGGGATGAATGCGGGGGGGGGGCGAGGGGGAGGTATTTGAGGTATCTTCCTCTAAGCAAGGCAAGATTACAGATGGCAAGATAAGCTTTGAATTAGACAAGGAATTTTGTATGAACTTGTAAAGTATAATCTTTGCTGTTGCTCTTTGTGAATAATAGAGTTTGATATTTTCCTGGTTTAAATTAAAGTAATGTTATCATTTTTGGAAAGAGGTTAATAGAGAGTGCCGGAAGTAGAATGTTGCCTTTCCTCTCTTACCTGTGGATGCAGCAAGATTCTGCCAAGGGATGCCCCCGGGAAGATGGGAACCAGCGTCTTTCTGTATAACAACATCCCGTACTGCGCTCGCCAGTCAAGCGTGGCGAGTATGACAACAACCCCTTAATGATCTTGGAGGTCTATGACTGTGGAAGCTGTTAGCTGCTTAGCCAATAATAACCTACCTATTACACAAACCTACTTGTTCTCCGATTAAAAAAATATTTGATCATTTCAGCCGTAAAAAATCGAACACAGGCCTCCCTCATGATCTTCATGAGGGATAGTTGCCATACTCACCACGCTTGGCAGGCGGGTTGGCGAGCGCAGTACGGGATGTTGATATGCGGAAAGATGCTGCTGCACATCTTACGCAAGTATCCCCTAGCGGGCTCTTACTACATTCACGGGCATGAGAGAAGGCGTAACATTCTAATGCCGGCACCCCGTGGCAATTTTGTAAATATAAAATGGAATTCGAAATGGGAATTTTTGAACACAAGCAAAGCCGCGGGCTGCAGCAGTATATCAACAGAAAAAGTGAATATACCTGGTGAAGTTTTTGGGTGAAAAGGCCTCTGGCGTTGGTATCCCAGGAGAAAATGTTTTGTTATAATTCCGCTTTTTGAATGAGGTCAGATTCAAGGGATATCAAAGAGGTTTCACGTCAGTAAAATAAAAACAAAGTGGCCAAGAGTGTGTTATCTATTTAGCTTTAGCAATTACGTAAAGTCTGGGATCACTGAATTTAAATAAAATAAAATAAAAAGAAGCTTTTTTAACAAAAACTATTGAGTTTGAAAAAATATTAGATGGTACAAACGTGATCGAAAAAACATAAAAAAATTAACCGGAAAGCCATGCATACAGAATATTGTGTAAACTCAAACTATTTACCTAGTGAGGAAGTTTGGGATGCTTTCCGTATTTCACTTAATGGATTTCCATTATAATTTGTGAGATTATGGTCTAAAATTCACTAATTAATAAAAGAGTTATTATTAGCTCCTCTGGTTTTCGGTTTGTTTTTTTATTTAGGAACCAAACGTGCAGGTCAAATAAAAGAAATAAATACTTCTTCATTATCATCTCAGCCGTTGGACGTCCACTGATGGACATAGGCCTCCCTAATGGATCTCCAGGTACTAATCCTGATACTGAGGGATTGTTGCCATTAAAAAAAAAAAAAGAAATAAAAAAGCCTTTATTATGCCTTTAAATTACATTGCTTTCCTTATAGAATAAATATTATTAAAATAGCACTTTAAAGGACCCCTCTGCGGGTATAGGCCTCCTCCATTGTTTTCTGTCCTTTGCCTTGTTAGTCCATGCCTTGCCTGCAATTTTTATTATTTCATCTTGCCATCTTTCTGGTGATCGTCCTTTTCTTCTTGTTGTTGCCATACTCACCGGGATATGCAGGCGGGTTGGCGAGCGCGGTACCTACAGGATTTTGATACACGGAAAAACGCTGTAGCCCATCTTCCGGAGGGATCCCTTGATGCATTCTGTATTCACGGAAGAGAGGCAGGGTGACATTCAACTGCCGGCACCCCAGACATAAATACGGAATAAATACTTAATTCTAAATATGTCACACGGCACCATTTAGTCCCAAAAAATCAGAGGTGTGTTATGGGTACCATAAGTAGATGTATCGGCCCCACGCGCGGACGGGCATTCAATCCCATGTTAATGATTTTTTTGAAAAATCGAAACGTGTCGGAATAATCTTCGACGTTACAATACTACAGGAGTAATTCCCGTTTTTAAAAAATGCATAAATAGATGGTTGATAGCATACTTAAACACATTTTCTTTTAATAAGGTAAACAACAACAGAAGCTTTGATTACTTTGGAGCTAGAGATGGTGCTGTGTGAAATCGGTTTAAAAAAAATATTTCTCATAAGAATAGTACACTTATAATGAGTTCACTTATAATGAGATTATAACTTTATTCATAATAATATTATGGCACGTCTGAACTGGTGACGGAACATGGAATAAATACAGTTTTTTTGCAAATAACATTGAAGTCATCTAGAAAGACACAATCACAAAAGGTTTACAAAGAACTCGTATAAACTTTTACACTTAAACAAACTTACGTTTACATTTTACATAAAAAAAACATAAAAGATTACTTCCAAGTTCTAAAACTCAATTCACAACATTCCAACGTGGCGAAATGCCCAACATTATTTATTTATTTTATTTAATCTGCAACCCGCACAAAGAAAAACATGATCTCCCAACAGAATGGAAGCAAGGAGTATCGCCACAGGCACAGAAACAACCCCCCTTCTTAAATCTCAATTAAGGTTAAAACCACGTCTTGGGGCACGTATACTGAATAAAATTAATGGCTGCACATATTGCTGGTGGCTAAGGTGGAACCTGAATTAATTGCTATTTTTAGGGTTCCGCAGTTCGTATACCACTAACAGGGAAGCGAACAGATTCATTCCAAACTGGAAATGAAGTGAATGAATTTTGAATTTTTAGTCCACTGTTGGATGATTTAGTTTAAATTGCTATTGTATGATCCTCTATTGTAATTGTGTGCTGTCAGTGAATAAATAAATTATCTATCTATCTATATTGTATTACACACTAAAAGCTTAAGGTTTATGTAGGTCTACATAAGTATTGTTAGCATAAGTATTGTAAGTATTGCCTTTCTTGCTTCCATATTCTCTCGATAGAAAGTTTGTCTGCAAGAAATCGCTTTTAAGCTGCCCATTGCAGTTTTCGCAACCTATTTCTCTATAACTCAGTAACTCTATAACTCAGTTCTGACGTTGGAATCCATGAGATATTGGCGGAACTCCTCAAATACCTATAACTCTTATCGTCATACCTATCAACTCATTAACATCTTCAGGTACTAATATTGAAGCCGTTTATTTTTGTTGAACTAATTATTGTGTTAAATTTTCACAATTAAAGCACAAAATGCCAACTAATTTATCAACAATTGCCTTACCGTGCGTAAAAATAACTTGTCTGATTTCTTTATTGTTTATCTTGCACATAAACAATTGAATCTTACAAATAGGTTTAACCTACATATCTTTTATCGAATAACTAGCTGTCCCGGCCAATTTCGTATTTATCAATATCGCAGTAGTAGTAGTAAGTACAACAACTACTTGATACTGCTACTCTACAACTACTCTACGACTAATCTACAATTACTTACTTAAATAAATTTGTTACCGAGTATTTAATACTCTACTACTTCTCTTCAACTACTTACCACTACCATTCTAAGACTAAAATGTACATCTTGAGTTTAAGTTCATCATCAATCTCAATGTAAACTTTTTGAACGAATATTTAAATATTTGACAACCAAAAAAAGGCATCCCATCATCCGTATAAAATGTATGGGAAAAGGGAACATACATACATACATTCTTACTTTCACTTTTATATGTTAAGTAGGGATAGGGATAGAAGATTAGATGATTTGTTTTTAAATAACTGACCTAAAAAATAAGACAAAAGATTCAAGTTAGACAAAGTTAGACAAAAGATAATGTATCGAAGAATTTAAAATTCCTACAGAACCCTCTTTTGGTCGTTGCCTTACACGCGCTTGTACAGTTGGTTTTTTCCTCTTGTTCCTGCAGGTTGAACGTTATATTAAAGTGGTTTTTGTTTATTTAGCGATGTAAAGGAATTGCCGTTTTGTTTAATTATTTAGACTTGGACAGGATACTTTGAGGCGGAAAAAATTACCTGTTATTTAGCTACGAAAATAAAGGTCAAGGAAAAGTTAGTTGGCATCTTAGTCCTTTACATCTATTATCTAGATGATTTATACAGCGTCAGCCACAGATATTTCTGCTAGTTAGAACGCGGCAGTGCCTGGCGCCCCGTGGGGTGCCGGCAGTAGAATGTTACCCCTCCTCTCATACCCCTGGATGCAGTAAGAGCCTGCTAAGGGATACCTCCGGAAGATGGGCAGCAGCGTCTCTCCGTGTACCAACATCCCGTACTGCGCTCGCCAACCCGCCTGCCAAGCGTGGTGAGTTTGGCAACTACCCCTCATGGAGATCCATGAGCGAGGCCTGTGTTCAGTAGTGGACGTTTTACGGCTGAAACGAAGTGCCTGGGACATTTTTAGATGGATTATGCTTGCTCAGTATCCATACCATCCTCTCGGCTTAGTATTATATTACTTAGTATATTATTACTATTAGTCAAAGGAAAGAACAGGTCAATGCGCCTGAAGCTGACTAAGCCGCAGGTTTCCTGATGATGTTTTCTTACGCCGTTAAAACACGTGTTAAATGTGAACGTACATTTTTTAAGAGTCATCAACATCCATCATCATATCAGCCACAGGACGTCCACTGCTGGACAAAGGCCTCCCTTATTGATCTCCAAGTACTGCTGATGGAAGCCGTCTGCATCCACCGCCGACCAGCAGTTCTCACCAAGTCGTCTGCTCAACTTGTAGGCGGACGTCCTACGCTGCGCTTGCCGATCCGTGGCCTCCATTAGAGAACTTAATTAAACTTTTAAGAGTAAAAAAAAATAATTGATTTGTTTACGACCGTGACCCACGATCTTCCGATCGAATATCGGGGAAATGGGGAAATATACTTCATTACATCGGCTGTATATTAATCGTAAATTACGTTTTTATTAATTTTAGTGCATTTTGAGTGCTGTAACACTCAGATTGTAATAATAACAATAATAGTATATGACGACTGTTAGATGATACATATACTATAATTAAGTCAAGATATAAAAGGGAGATGCTATGGGATGCCGGCAGTAGTAGAATATTACCTCTACTTTCTTGCCCGTGGATGCAGTAAGAATCAGGGGTATTAACGTGCCCAAAGTGCTCTCGTACCTTCTCTTATAAGATTGGGTACACAAGTCACCTTAGAGCACATAAAAGGGTAGAAAACCAGAACCCTCCTATGAGACTTCTTATCTGAATACTCAGTCGCCATGGCCGAAATCGGCTAGGAAAACATCATCATCATCATCATTAAGAATCAGACAAGAGATACCTCTGGAAGATAGGTACAAGCGTCTTTCTGTGTAATAACCCCGGTCTGCGTTCGCCAACCGACCAAGCGTGTCGAGAATGGCAACAACCTCCTCATAATCTTGGAGATCCACGATCCCAGCTGTGGACATGGACAGCTGTTCTACAGGCTGATGATAAAAGAGATAAACACCTATCGCTGTCCTTCCTACTGCAGCCTACATGAATACCAGTAGATGACGCTGCATAAATCATCTACAATAGATGTAAAAAGCCAATTTACCAGGCAGGTTAGCACTTGTAAAACAAGCAAGACTTCCCAAGTATAATTATCTAAAATCCTGCATCAGGTGTACCGCGAGGCAGGGAATTGAGTTAGACCAAAGTTCCCTTCGTCCCGAGTCCCGACATTATGGTGACTTAGCCACATAATGTGAGGTAACAGAATATTGTGCAAACTTAAACTATCTGCCTAGTGAGGAAGTTTTGGATGCCTTCAGTTTTACTAACTGGATTTTCATAATAATTTGGCAAAGTACATGTTAAACTTCTTCGATTTGTTAATATATTAGTTTTAAAATGCAGGATTTTCATACAGTAGTTAATAAAAACGGTACGCGATTAACGAATTTTCATAATAATTTGGCAGAGTATAATGGTAAAGTAACAACATAGTTTTATAAGAACTTG